>CM053771.1:290387003-290515769 GCA_028658325.1 Potorous gilbertii
AAATAAGAAATACAGGTAATGGGGAATAATAGAAAGTTATCTGGCCCTACAGGACAAAAGAGAAGATGGGGTAAGGGAAGGGAGGGATGATAGAAGAGAGGGCAGATTGGTGATATGGGTAATTAGAATGTTCAGTGAATTGGGGAGGGGGGAGGGGACAAAGGGGGAGAAAATTTTGGAACCCAAAATCTTGTGAAAATGAATGTAAAAAGTTAAATAAATTTATTAAAAAAAAAAAAAAAAAAAAGAAATTAGAGAATTTGGAAGAAGGAACTTTTCGTGGGGAGGGGCAGATAATAACGAGTTTTGCTTTGGTCATATTGAGTTTCTAAGTTTCAAAATAAAATAAACATAATGTTTACCATTGAAGGGGATACTGTTATAAAAATTCTAGAGAGATATTCCTAACTTTGATGGATGTTAATGGAACAGTCAGGGTTAGGAATGGTTTGTTGACTCTTGAAAAGCATATGACATCCTTGAATTAGAGGGTACTTGACTTGTCAATAGGTCACCTTGGTTATCCTTCCTTGGGGAAGGCCAATAATACTAATTCCACCATTTCTGCCTCCTTTCCTGGCCCATTTGCTTTAAATCAATAAGAATGAGAATGTTGTCATTATTTATATCTGTTCCCTCTAATGGAAATCAATCGATCAGCATTAATTAAATACTGGGTGACCATCAAAGTGCTTCATAGCCCATGGATTTAGAGCTGGAAAGGAGATCCCATCTATTCCAAATCCCTCATTTTATAGATAAGGAATCTGAGAAAAAGGGAAGTTAAGTGATAAGAAATTAAGAGAAACTAGGTCATGGTCACACAGTTAGAAACAGTGTGAAGCAGAATTTGAACCTAGACCTTTGTGATTCCAAATCCAACATCTCATTCCGTACCATATGGGACCTTTCCTTAGTAGAATGTGGAAGGATAATAAAAACTCACATATTTATAATATGTTAAAATTAACAAAGCACACTGTCTCCAAAATCCCTGTCAAGTAGGTAGTATAAATAATACTGTTCTACATTTTTCAGATAAGTCTTGAAGAGATCAAGTTACTTGCCCAAGGTCTCAGGATTAGTATTTGTCTCCACACAGCAAGAACTAGAAGTAGGAATTTAATCTAGATCTTTGGATTCCAAAATTCTTTCTACCACATTACCAGAAAACCCCTCAGGGTCTAAATCCATCCATCTCTCTGTCAGAATCAGTCAGGGTATACATCTTAGTTGGTTGTTGTCATTTTTCTCCTCTTCCATGGATATAACACAGGATAGATTCCCTCACCCACAAAGAACTAAGTCCTCAGGTGTTCCCCATATGTCCTCTTTATACTTCCCATCTCATTCCCACAAAATTCTCATATTACCACCAGATTTTCCCTTGTAATAGTCTCACATCAACCTAAAGGCTAACTGTATGGCTTTCGCAATGATTGCTATGCAGACCTTTCACAACTTCCTGACTCTCGTTCCCTTAAGCATACATTTATTTTGGAGGGAGGACAGATGTTGTTTTTCTCCACTTCACCTTGTTCCTTTATTGCTTACTTTAGTCTTTTAACTCAATTTAGCTTTCCTGTACCTCACTTAGTTGTTTGACCAGGTCTTTTTCCTCCCAGTTAGAAAAAAAGAATACTAAAATACTCAGTAGCAAAGTACATGTTAATGTTCTCAACACCCAAGGCAGTGTTATGCCCTATCAACACATGGTAAGCATTGTGTAAATGTTTATGGATAATGAGGATAACGCTGAGCATACGCAGACCTTCCTCAACAACAATCAATAGTCATTTATTAAGTATCTACTATGTGCGAGGCATTCTATGAGGCACCAGGGAAACAAAGATAGAAATATAAAAGATGCCTACTCTCAAGAAGTGTACATTCTAATAAGGAGAGACCACAAGTGCATATTTCAGTACATGGAATAAATAAAAAAAATAAACATAAGGGCAGCTAGGTGGCAGGGTGGTTAGAGTACCAGACCTGAAATCAGGAAGACATCTTCTTGAGTTCAAATTGAGCCTCAGACACTTAATAGGTGTGTGACCCTGGGCAAGTCACTTCACCCTGTTTGCCTTAGTTATTTATCTCTAAAATGAGCTGAAAAAGGAATTGGCAAGCCATTCCAGTATCTTTGCCAAGAAAGCACTGAGTAGTGTCATGAGGAGTCAGACATTACTAAAACAACTGAACACAAAATAAGATAGCTAAATACAAGATAGACCATGAGCGAGGACACTAGAAACTTAGAATATCAGAAAAGACTTCATGTTATCTTAACTTCCTTCAGTACTCATTCTCTGGTTTTTTTTCTCTTTCTATTTTCCCTCTCTTCTATAATAGTTTCTCAAATTGAACTGGCTACTTTTTCCATTTAATAATATTTTTTTCCCAATTACATATAAAGATACTTTTCAACATTCACTTTTGTAAGGTCATGAACTCCAAATTTTTCTCTTTCCCTTTCTCTCTACCCTCACTCAAGATCTCAAGCAATCTAAAAAGACTATTCATGTGTAAATACCTCTTCTAAGATTTGTAGTATCTGCTGATTTACAGGCTAAAGGGTTTCCCCCATGGATGATTTGAATGTTTTACATTGTTCTCACAAAATCACATTTTAAGTAGTTGTAAAAATTTGAAGGTGAGATCCTCTTTCCCTAGCTTTGAGGTCAATGATCTTTAATGAAACACAAATGGTTCAACACACATAAATCATGGGCATTTCTATACATTACTAACAAAGCCCAATAGCAAGGGATAGAAAGAGAAATTCCATTTAAATTTACAGTAGACATTATAAAATATTTGGGAGTCTACCTGGCCCCCCCAAAAAAACCCAGGAACTATATGAACACAATTTCAAAACACTTTTCACTCAAATAAAGTCAGATCTAAATAACTGGAAAAGCATCAGTTGTTCTTGGGTAGAGTGAGCTATAATATATTAAAAACTATAATTCTACCTAAATTAATTTACTTAGCACCATACAAATCAAACTACCAAAAATTATTTGATAGAGCTAGAAAAAATAATATCAAAATTCATCTGGAAGAGCAAAAGATCCAGAATATCAAGGAAATTAATGAAAAGAAATGCTAGGGAAGGAGGGTCTCACCATACCAGATCTTAAACGATATTATAAAGCAGTAATCATCAAAACTACTTGGTACTAGCTAAGAAACAGAGGGGTGGATAAGCGGAATAGGTTAGGTACACAAGACAGAGTAGTCAATGATTACAGCAATCCACCGTTTGATAAACACAATGGCCCTAGTTTCTGGGATAATAATTCACTATTTGATAAAAACTGCTAAAAAAAAAAACCTGGAAATAATGTGGCAGAAATTGGGTATAGACCAACATCAGACACCATATGCCAAAGTTAAGTCGAAATGGGTACACAATACTATAAACAAATTAGAGGAGTGAGAAATAGTTTATCAGTCAAATTTATGGAGAACAGAAGAATTTAAGATTGAACAAGAGATAGAGAACATTATGAATGAAAAATGCATAATTTGAATTACATTAAGTTGAAAAACTTTTGTATAAACAAAGCCAATGCAAACAAGATTAGAAGGGAAGCAGAAAACTATGAAAAAAAATTTTACAGCTAGTGTCTCTGATAGGGAACTGAGTCAAATTTACAAGAATACAAGTCATTCCCCAATCATCAATGGTCAAAGAATATGAGTAGGCAGTTTTCAGAGGAAAACAATAAAGCTGTTTATAGTCATATGAAAAAAATGCCCTAAGTCATTATTTTCATTTTTTAATTAATTAATTTTTAGTTTTCAACATTCACTTCCACAAGATTTTGAGTTCCAAATTTTCTCACCATTTCTCTCCTCCATCTACTCCAAGACAACATGCATTCTGACTACCCCTTCCCCAATCTGCCCTCCTTTCTATCATATCCTTTCCCTTCTCTTATCCCATTCCCCTCTATTATCTTTTAGGGCAAGATAGATTACTATATTCCATTAAGGTATGTCTTATTTTCTAGTTTCATGTAAAAGCAATTTTTAACATTTGTTTTTAAAACTTTGAGTTCCAATTTCTCTCACTTCCCCCATTCTCACACACTCCCATTGAGAAGGCAAGTAATTTGACATAGATTATACATGTATGGTCATGTAAAAGATTTCCATAGCAGTCATGTTGTGAAAGACTATGTTTTCCCTTCATCCTATGATGTCCCCCATTTATTCTATTCTTTCTTTTGACCCTGTTCCTCATCAAAAGTCCTTTCTTCCAATTATGCCTTCCTCCCATTTGCCCTCCCTTCTATCATCCCCCCTACCTCCTGCTTATCCCCTTGCCCCCTACTTTCATGTAGTGTAAGATAGATTCTCGTATCAAATTGAGTGTGCCTCTTATTCCCTCCTTAAGCCAAATTCAGTGAGAATAAGGTTCATTCTTTCTCTCATCTCCCCTCTCTTTCCTTCCATTGAAAAAGCTTTTTCTTGTCTTTTATGTGAGAGATAATTCACCCTATTCTATTTCTCCCTTTTTCCTTCTCCCAATATATTCTTCTCTCACCTCTTAATTTTTTTTTAGTTATTATCCCTTCATATTCAAGTCATATATATATATATACATATATATGTGTATATTTATATGTATGTATATAATCTCCCCAACTACCCTAATACTGAGACAAGTCTCAAGAATTTAAATATTATCTTTCCATGTAGGAATGTAAATAGTTCAACTTCAGTAAGTATCTTAAAGATTTCTCTTTCTTATTTACCTTTTCATGCTTCTCTTGATTCTTGGATTTGAAAGTCAAATTTTCTATTCAGCTCTGGTCATTTCATCAAGAATGCTTGAAAATCCTCTATTTCATTGAACTACCATTTTTCCCCTGACATATTATATTCAGTTTTGCTGGGTAGGTGATTCTTGATTTTAATCCTAGCTCTTTTGACTTCTGGAATATCATATTCCAAGCCCTCCAATCCCTTAATTTAGAAGCTGCTAGGTCTTGTGTTATCCTGATTGTGTTTCCACAATACTTGAGTTTTTCTTTCTGACTGCTTGTAGTATTTTCTCCTTGACCTGGGAGCCCTGGAATTTGGCTTCAATATTCTTAGGAGTTTTCCTTTTGGGATCCCTTTCAGGAGGAGATCAGCGAATTCTTTCAATATCTATTTTACCTTCTGGTTCTAGAATATCAGGGAAATATTTCTTGATAATTTCTTGAAAGATGATCTAAGCCCTTTATTTCATCATGGCTTTCAGATAGTCCAATAATTTTGAAATTCTCTCTCCTGGATCTATTTTCCAGGAGAATTGTTTTTCCAATGTAACATTTCATATTGTCTGCTACTTTTTCATTTTTTTGGTTTTGTTTTATTTCTTGATTCTTCATAATGTCATTAGCTTTCATCTGATCCGTTTTAATTTTCAAGTACTTATTTTCTTCAGTGAGCTTTTGGAAATCCTTTTCCATCTGACCAGTTCTGCTTTTTTAAGGCATCATTCTCTTCGTTGACTTTTTGGATTTCTTTTGTCATTTGAGTTAGTCTATTTTAAGCCACTATTTTCTTCAGCATTTTTAGGGTCCCCTTTACCAAACAGTTTAATTGTTTTTCATGATTTTGTTGCACCATTCTCATTTCTCTTCTCAATTTTTCCTCCACTTCTCTTATTTGATTTTCAAAATCCTTTTTGAGTTCTTCCATTGCCTGAGATCAATTCATATTTTACTTGGAGGCTTTGGATGTAGCAAATTTGACACTGTTTTCTCCTTCTGATTATATGTTTTGATCTTCCTTGTCACCAAAGTAAGATTCTGTGGTCTGATTTTTTTCCTGTTTTTGCTCATTTCCCCATCCCATTGCTTGACTTTCTAACTCTTTGTCAAGATGATTCTCTGCTTCCAGTGGGGGGTGGGGTGTATACTTTCAACCACTTGATACCCCCACAATATGTGGTCCATGAGCTCAGGAAATAACTGCTACTGCTACCCCTGCTATTGCTGTGGCTGCCATGGGCTCATCCACCCCTCTACTACCCTGGACCCAGGGTCAGACCATTCTACTCTCTCAAACAGGTTGGACAGGTTTTTTTCCACTGATCTTTCCAGCTTGTCTTCTGCATTTTGGGTTGTGAAATCTGGAAACTGCCACAGGTGCCAAACCTGTTCAGTCCTCCCCAACCTGCTCAGGCCTTGTCTTTGCTGGAACAGCCCATGCTGAACTATGATCTGCTCCCAACCTGCCATGATAGATGCTTTCTATGGATATTCCAGGATATCTTGGGCTGGAAATTTGCTTCACTCTGTCATTCTGTGGATTCTTCAACTCCAGAATTTGTATAGAGTGTTGTTTTTACAGATATTTGACTCGTATTCTGCCACCTTGTTTCTGCCTTTTAAATCACTATTAATTAGAAAAATGCAAATCAAAACAACTCTAAGGTACTACATTACACCTATCAGATTGGTTAACATGACAAAACAGGAAAATGGTAAATGTTGAAGATGTTGGAAAGTTGGAATGCTAATTCATTATTGGTAGAGATGTGAGCTGATCTAACCATTCTGGAGAACTATTTGGAACTATGCCCAAAGGGCTACAAAAAATGTAAATACCTTTTCACTGAGTAATACCAGTTCAAAGGCTATATCTCAAAAAGATCATAAAAATGGGAAAAGGACCCACATGTACAAAAATATTTATAGCAGCTCTTTTTGTGATGGCCAAAAACTGGAAATTGATGAGAGGCCCATCAATCAGGGAATGACCGAGCAAGTTGTGGAATATGAATATAATGGAATACTATTGTGCTATAACAAATGTTGTATAGGCAGACCTCACAAAAACCTGGAAAAACTTATTGAACTGATGCTGAGGGAAGTGAGTAGAATCAGGAGAACATTGTACAAAGAATCAGTGTGCAATGACTGATTTTGATAGACTTAGCCCTTCTCTACAATGCAAGACCCTAAAACAATTCCAAAAGATTCATGATGGAAAATGCCATCCACATCCAGAGAAAGAACTATGGAGTTGAAATACAAAGTAAAACAGACTGTTTTCTGTTTTATTTTGTTTTGTTTCTCATGGTTTCTTATATGCAACATGACTAATGTGAAAATGTGTTTAATAGGCATGTATATTTAGAGGCCATATCAGATTACATGCCATCATGGGGAGAGAGAACGGAGGGAGGAAGAGAAAATTAAAGATTATTGAAGTGAATGTTCAAAACTAAAAGTAAATTACTAAATTGGGAGGGAATAAAAAGAAAACAAGATGTTGGGACTAGAAGAGGCCTGAGGATATAGAATGTTAGAGCTGGAATGGACTTTGAGGATAAAGAATGCCGACATGGCTCCGATGTTGGCATATAGAACATAGAATTAAATAGACATTGAAGGAATATTTTGAACAAAGAATATCAGACCCTAAAGATCATCATCCATATAGTTTACTCTCTTCATTTTATAGAGTAGGGGAATCTTCAGGTCTATATACTTCATCATGAATTCTGGCAGCTTTCTGTATGATGTTAGGCTAATCAGCTCAGTTCTTTAAGTCTTAGTTTCTTCATCTGTTGGGGTGGTAATTCTTATATTACCTTTACCCAGGACTTTTATGAGACTCAATAAGTTAAAGTACTTATAGTGCTACATAAATGTGAGTTATTATTTCTACTAAAAAAAAAGTTCAAATTCCAGTTCTCACACATCACTGTTGTGTCCTTGGACACGTTTCTTAAACTCCTTGGGTGGCATTTTCTTCATTTATAAAATGTTGTTAGTCTAATATCTCTTCCAGCTCTAATTTTGTTTTTCCTTGGATTTATATCAACCCAAAAGAAGAGTACTCACAAATATATGTAGGGACCCCAGAAAAGACAGATGTCAAAGAGAATATCATACAATAGAATTGAAAGGGAAGAGACCTTACTATAAAGCATTACAGAAAGAGTCAAATCTTTCCTTTAACCTCTGGAACTAAATGGAGTATGACATCTTAGTTATCAGTTTTTCCCCCAGGGTCAGAATTTCCCTTTCAGTATTGTTGCCCTCCATGATACTAGATTACTGTATATGGTAGCTATTTGGGGAGGGAATAAACTATATGGACTGGCACGTTGGGAAGGTTTAGTCAGCCCTTGATCATCTTTGTGCTTTGACTGAATGTCCAAATAAACCCTGAGGATTTAGTGGGAATTTATAGAAATGGCAATCATCTTTTGAGTATGAAATCAACACAGTTAAGTAATTTTAAAATGGTGGGTTTCTCAGAGAGAGGCTTGACATCAGAACAACCTTTATACTCAACTGCTAACCAACCAAATTACCTAAATACAGTAGGCTTACCCCCTACTATTTAACATTTATTGAGTGCTAACTGGGCGCGGCAGGCTATAGATCTATTTACTTAGCAGCATTTTCTGGTATTTTTAATATCTTGATGTTTTTCAGCAGTTATTACACTGCCAGTATATTACTTCCATTCCTTTTTTCTGTAGCTGCCACATTTCACAAAATAAATGATGGCAGTATTTACTAGGAGTTCTTCATTTTTACTGTGTGGTATTTGTTGGTATATATTTACTTTTTACTCTGATTTTACTCCAGAGGAAATATGGTATAGTGGATAGACTTGACTTCAGCCAAGACAGCCTGGATTCAAGTTCTACCTTTAATACATACTGGATGCAGCAAAGCACTTAACCTTCTAGGACTCTAGGTGATGTTATAAGTGGCAGAGAACTCTCTGTATCAGTGAAATTGCCCTTCTGGTCACTATCCACATCCTTACTATTATCAGAGTGTGGAGAATGTTGATATTGAATCACTTGGTGTATGAGAACCTGAGTTGGAATCCAAGTTCTGATATTTCTATATATTCTTGGGTAGTTTTTTTTTTTAACATTTGGGCCTAACATGATATCATTTAGTGATGACATGATAAGGCAGCTAGGTGGTACAGGGGATTGAATACTGGGCCTAGATTCAGGAAGTCAAGTTCAAAACCAGCCTCAGACACTTACTAACTGTGTGAGGCTGAGCAATTCACTTCACCTTGTTTGCCTCAGTTTCCTCATCTGTAAAATGAGCTGGGGAAGGAAATGGCAAACCACTCCAGTACCTTTGTCAGGAATACCCTAAAAAGAGTCACAAAGAGTCAGACATGGTCAAAAGTGACCGAACAACAATGACACATCAAGGTAAATGATAAAATGATAAATTATATGTGGACCAAATGATTTCTAATATCCCTTATAGCTCTATATCTCTTGTCCCTTGGGTTTATATCAACCCATAAGAACTCCATAGACCTCATAGAAAAAATGGGATATCAAGGACTATGGAATCATACATTTAGAGTGAGCAGGAACCTAATGCAAAGCTTATCGTTTTACAAATGAGGAAATTGAAGCCCCACAAAGATTAAGTGACTTGTCCAAAGTCATAGAAGTCTCAAGTAATGACAGTGGGTGGATTTGAACCTTGGGCATTTGACAGCAAGTCATTGTTCATATCCATTCTCTTTCCTGCCTCTGACATATGAACTAATTCATCATCTCTGTATGTAGCAATATTAAACAAGAGTATAACACCTGTGTAAGTGAGGCAAGGGAAGAGGATGGTAGATCTGTGGTTCAATGACAAAGAATGGAATGTCAATGATGAATGTGCACCTTCCATTACATTCCTAATGAGAGCTCCCTAAGTTGTCTAGGCAGATTTCATGGCAAGGTACTTCTAGCTAACAAATGAATGATGCTCTGCTCAGTTTAAAAATGATCCTGGCTTCAACAGAGTATGAAGAAAGGGCAACCAACAGTAATAGGAGTTTATTCTCTTAATCACCAAGATCACCTTTATGATACCTAGTCCAAATGACTCAGTTTGCAGATAAGGAAACAGTTAAGGAGAGAGCTAAATTGCCTTGGCCAGTGGCATACAGTTAGAAGACATGGTACTGGCTAGACATCCAATATTGTTTTAGGCTAAACTTTGCTTCCTCTTCGATGAATCACCTCAGCTTACTCCAGATTTCCCTATGACATCTCCCTAGCAGATTGTCAACTTCATGAAGACAAGAGTTATTAAATTTTTGTATCTTCTACAACCCGTATTGGAACTTTCTATGTATAGAGACAGACATCTGACCTATGATTTCATTTGTATAGGAAGTTTTCTGGTGAGAAAACTCTCTCTGCCAACTTCAATCAGTACCTTCTGTGCAACTTATAGTCTTAAAGGGTTGCCTATAGAACTGTTTTGCCCAGTCACATATCTAGTTAGTGTCAAAGGCAGGATTTGAACTTGGGTCTTTCCAACTGGCTGATTCTCTACCCACTATGATTTAATAAGTGTTTTTCAGTTGTTTTGGAGTCCTCCTGCTGGATGGTTTGGGCTTCCTTGATACTAGCATTTTTTTACTATTCCTAACATCTGGACATAGCCATGAAGGGAGACTATATACATACACACACACACACACACACACACATATATATATATATATCTCAATAACTCCTTGGATACTTGGGAACATCTGGGATCATTGCATAGATCGCCAAAGCTGAAAGGGATTTTAGAGCTCATCTGGTCCAACTCCCTTATTTTACAGATGAGGAAACTGAAAGAAGAGACTTGCTCAAGGTCACATGGTTAGGCAGTAGGAGATGTAGAATTGAACCCTACATCTTCTGACGACTAGTTCATGAGAACTTCATGGAACCAAAGAGCCCTTAGGTTACTTAGAAAAATAACCATTGAGGGATAGGCAGCAGATTTTTCAAATGTTGTATGAACAGAGCCAGTTTTATAGCTCAGACAACAAGCACTTTTTTTCTCCAGACTATGTCTCACTAATGTTTAAAATACAAATGCATACACAGACACATACACACACACACACACACACACACACACACACACACACACATTAAATGGTTTGCTCAAAATGCAGCTGGTTTATATAAATAATGTACTTGATAGTGGGCAGTGTGTTATGAGAATATTTTCACTCATTAGGGATGACCTATTCTATGCATTCCAGGGCTCTGTTTCTTTCCTCCACTCAGGAAAATATTTTATTATGATGTTCGATACAATTTATTCCCTATGTATACATATACAATGCATACAGAGATTTTTATTTGCATTGATTTATTCAACTCATTCTGTATTCACCACACACTTGTTCGGTTCTCTATAGACTTCATTATCATAAAAAATGCAGTAAACATTAACTAGTTAATCCTCAGTACTCCTCTCAGAGGTGCTATTACTCCTATTTTAAAGATGAGGAAACTGAGGCAAGGCAACTAATGTTTTATAACCAGGAAATAAAGATTATATCCAAGTGAAAGCCTACTTCTGTGCCCAAAATATGAGAGATTTTTTCTCTTGCTATATAATATGATTCATTTCAGACATGAATTAAAACTCTATTCCCTTCTGATTTTTGCTACCTTAGGTTGTATTTATTTATTACCAGTGGATGGGCATGTTTTCTTTTTTCTTTTTTAATGACAAATGGTTTTCCAGATCTCATAACAACATGTTTCTTTACAGTTGATTGCATAGGCTGTACAATCAAATGCAATTTCATGTTAAGACGGCTGAAATAACTAGGTTTATCCTTTCTTGACCTGGTAGGATATTTTTTTGGGGGAGGGGGGGAAGATTTGATTGATTTTACTTTTAGTGACATCAGAAATACATACTTTACAAAGGCATGTGAAGGACATTTGAACCATAGTTCCAAAAGGAAATTTACATCAATTCCAACTATTTCATTATATTCTTTATTGTATTCCTCATTGGAATCTTTGTCAACACACAAATCTCACACTTGTGCAGCAAACAATTTTCAGGACTGAATTACTGCCCATGCATCACCCATAATTCCCTGGAGACTTTTCACAGCCTCGAATTCAGCCTAGAGTGAACTTTCTCCCTCCTGACAGGCATCCAAGCTCTCTCATCACATGGAGTTGAAGGCATGTACTCTTTGATGGGAAAACACAGCTCCCCAGAGACCTAAAAGGATCAGTTAAAAGGCAGCAGAGCATTTCTTCAGGCCCCCCAATACCATGTTACATTTTCTATAGTATATGGTTATATTTTTCCTGATGAGTGTGTACCACCATATATGAGAAAAGATGTTTTCAATGTATAGTTTGTTTTTCCAATTTTAAAAAATAATTTTATTTAAAAATTTCTTTGTTATAAGACATTGTTGAGAAAGACAGAGACAGAGAAAGACAGAGAATAAAGGAAGAAAGCTGAATTATGTAGCATCAAAAATATTAAGGCGTAAAAAAGCATTTATTATGTGTCTTCTGTGTGTCAATCCCTTTGCTAAACACTTTACAAATATTATCTGTCTTATCTGGTTCTCACAAAAACTCCAGGAGTCAGATGTTATTATCCAAATTTTACAAATGAATAAAGTGGGGCAAACAGAAGTTGTGACATGCTCAGGGTTAGCTAGCATATGAAGCTGGATTTGAATTCTGGTCTTCTGGGTTCCAGGCTCTATCCATTATGCCACCTAGTAATGTCAGATATGAATAAAATTTTTTAAGTCCCACCCATAAGGAAATGTGATGTCAGTCTGCTTCCTGGAAAGCATCATTCTCCTGAAATTGAATACATTTTCTTCATCAAGTATTTGAAAGGGTGTCAGGAGAGATGAGATACATCCTATTGGGAATAACATGACAACCTGTCATTAAAATATGTTAGGCCAGAAGAAAATGGAAAGGTGAAGTACCATGATGAACATGTTAGACATGTAGCCAGGTCAAGGTTCTCCTTGGATCAAGGTTGGTTCTGAGCAAACCAGAGGTATGTAGATTTGGTCCAAGATAAATCTAAAAGATCTCTTAAAGGCCGTAACTACCATGGGACTACACAAAAGGTTTGATTTTGCAATTCACCTGGACTTGGTTTGGACAACTTAATCATGCTTTAGTTTGAGGATGTCCCTGAATGCTAAAGATAATTTTTAAATAGACAAATGAAGTACTGCTAAAATGAATTCAATATTGCACATCATAGGGCTATTCTTACACTGTTTTGGTAAAGATTTACTTCTTAAAGGCATCCTCCAAACTCTCCCACTCTCCAGAGATGTTGAACAAGCATTACTTGTGAACTAGGGTCAAACATCAAGCCTCTTCTATAGTCTAACTGTAGCAACATCTGTCTTTTCTTTTACCGTAATTGCCCCATTATGCTCCCTTTGATATCTCTCTGTATAATTTAAAGATGCCCTATAGTGTAATGAAAAGAGTTCTGGAGTTGAATCAGAGTATTTATATTCAAATCCTGGGTGTGAGGCCTTAGGCAAGTCAATTCACATCTCATGTTCCTTATCTCTAACATGAGGAGTTTGGACCAGATGACTGTGAAGTGTCTTTACAACTCTAAAGCTATGATCTCATGATATCTACTGGAGAAATGAGGGTTGTCCCATGATGGAAATGAATAATTTATGAATCATCACAAGGTAGTGGAGAGAACACTACTGAAAATTTTTAAAGAAATAGCCTATTAAGGAAAGAAATACCCTGTAATGAACTTATAACACATACCTCGCTCAGTAAAGTTCAAGATGTGTTCTAAAATTAATAAAAATATAAAATGGTCCTTTCAAAAACAGAGCCTTTGGAGAGATGCTCAGTATTTTGAAGGGTGTGGCTTTGTGTTCTGAGAAGTCATGCCTTATTTGTATTTCCCCAGGAAAGGAGATTAAATATATATATATATATATATATGTATATATATATATATATACATATATATATGTATATATATATATACATATATATATATATGTATGTATGTATGTGTGTGTATATATATATATATATATATATATATATATATATATATATATATATATATATATACATATATGAAAGCTTGGGGATATAAGATGTTGAATTAAATCATGTGTCACTGTTGTAAAACAATTTTGATGTCTGAAAGTTAACATTCTTAGGTGATTGTTGTTGTATAGTAATGAAGATATTGAGTAAAAAGATATAAAGAAAAAAATGAGCATTTATTAAGCTTCTACTGGCTAGGCAATGTTCTAAGCACTTTATGAATGTTCTTTATCTGATATGGTCCTCACAAAAGCCGTGGGAGGGAGATGCTCTTATCCTAGTTCTTTAGATGAAGACTCAGCATCCCATTATCATAGGAGAATGACTTCTCTTAATAATCTCTCAACTTCTTTCAATGGGATTTACCTGAGGTTCTGGTGCACCTAGATCAGAATACTATGTTGGAGCCAGCTTGAACCACCCCTTGAGAGATGATTGTTAAATTTTCAGTGTAAACAATTAAGCATTGTAAGTCACCAAATACTACAAAGTAGGGCTTTATTTATTGATTTAAGAAAATGAGGGAGAAATATCAATAATGCTGATTAAACTTAAAAGTGTGTCATGCATTTTTAGAAATCTGGTGGTGAAATATTTACCATGGCCACCACCATCTTGCCCTGCCGCCCACCTAAGGGGGATATAGCTTGAAGAAGCAAAGGAAAAGATGGGAGAATGAACATTTTAAGACAGCATGAATAGTAGCTACCAACAAAATCTTTGTAATTGTGTGATATCAAAGGAACTAGGCATTTCAACTTAAAAAGAAAAGGAAAGGAAAGAAAAAAAAATCAGACTTGTGTCTTTTATGCCAAACAACCAAACAAATGGCTATCTGGATGATTTTAGTTGTCTTATAGTTATGTAAATACAGCCCTAGTAAAGTTGCATAGATGTGTGAAGGCTGGTGATTATATGTAATCTGATTGAGGCCAGTTATTACAAATTGATGTTTTCGAAGACTCTGTTTCTAAGTCTTTAAAATATTCAGGAAGGGCCTTTCATTTATATTCATAGATTATATTATCTGGAGATTTTCACTTTTATTTATTAAAACTGGTGAGAAAAAAATGAGATTGGAATGGAAAGGAGAAAGAATAGAGGGAAAAAAGAGCTAAAGATGAAGAGAGAAGCCTAACAAGAGCATCCAAAGGAAAATGAGTGTTGAACTAGATGATCTCTAAGTCCCTTCTAGTCTAGTGTACATTTCTCTGATATTGTAAAAATGTAAATATGTGTACCTAACATCTTATTTGAAAATGGTTGACAGCTAGCTCAGAGGAAGATATCTGCCTAGAGGTAAAGAGAAGGTAGGGCAGAGTTGCCTGAGGAAGGAGGAAACTCCAGAAGGATAGGAACACATTTAATTTATCTTTGGCTCTCCCCAAGTGTCCTGTAGTTGTTGCTGTGTAGTCTTTTGTCTGATTTTCTTGGCAGAGATATCGGAAAGGATTGCCATTTTCTTTTCCAGCACATTTTACAGATAAGAAAACTGAGACAAACAGGGTGAAGTGACTTGTCTGTGGTCACCTAGCTAGGAAATTTGGCTTGGGAAGATGAGTCTTCCTGACTCATGGAAGCCCAGCATTTTATCTACTGAGTCACCAAGCTGCAACTCTGCATGTAGTAGGTGCCTGATATTTCTTGTAATTAATTTAAGAAGAGGTATGTTGAAAATAATGAAACACATAACTGTCCTACTTCAGAATTTTACTACTATTATTCAAAGCCTTCCTATAAGATGTCTCCTTACAGACATTCTCTGATGAGTCACATTTATATAATATAGTACAATTGACAAAATGTTTTTATAACAGAAAAATTCTAAAGTAGGTAATGCATGTATCCTTATTCCCAATTTACAAATGATGAAATAAGGTGCAGAGACAATAAATGACTTGTTGAGCTCATGAAATCAATGAATGTCACAGCCAGGGTGACACCCCAACTCTTCTCCCTAACCATCCTAGTATTCTTTTCACTGAACCCTAATGTCTCTCCCACAAGAAACTCTTTATCCAGACATTCACATTTTTCCATCATGTAGTTTCATCTGACCCATCCAACTTTATTTTTTTTTACCATTCTCCATTATAAATATGTCCCAGGAAGTCCAGACTCTATCTTGTCCTCATAACCTGCTTTGTTGGGTTTGCCTTTTTATACTCTCAGCTTTTTTTCCTTTTTATACCCAACCAATAACTTTATAAATCTTAGAAACTTTTCAAATTCTAACTCATCTATCTTCCTTCATGAGCTTTCTCTGATCAAACTAGCTCCCCATGCCCCACCCTGTTATATTTTCTTTGGAAATAATAATGAAAGAAATACCATCACTTCTATTTCTGGAGAAGGTATGTCCATTTACCTCCCTATGATTCCCATAACCGTCCCTGTGACTTCCCAAACATTCCCTGACCTTCCTTACTCAAATGCAAACTATTGAGGACAGGAATTATGTTGCCTTTGTATTTCTATCCCCTGTGTTTAGCAAATAATAAGTCCTCAAGAAATGTTTTTCATCTCATTCATTCACATAGAATTTATTCACAGGAAAAAATGAATCAAAAATTGTGATGGTACAACTTTAATCAAAAAGACCATGTTTAAGAATTGTAAACCAAGTTGCTATTTATCAGTTAGAGAATGGTTGAACAAAGTATGGTGGTTGACTATAGTGAAGTAATACTGTGTTGTAAACAATGATAGAAATGAAGACTACAAAGAAATAAGGACAGAGTTCTGAGAATAGATGGAAAGTTTGGTAAACCAAACCAGGAAAACACTGTAAACAATGATCACAACAATGTAAGTGTCAATAAAGATAGCAACAACCAAAATGGAAAGCTCTGTGATCACAATAACCAACCATAATCCTGAATAAAAATATGATAATGCACCTCTCTTCTTTGCAAAGATGATGAGGATGATGATGATGAGGAGGAGGAGGAGGATAGCATTTATGTAGTATTTTAAGATTTACAAGGTACTTTACAGATATCTAATTTTAACCTCAAAACAATGCTTGGAGGAAGGTGCTGTTTTATATATGAGGCAATGGAGGCAAACTGAACTAAATTCAGGTCTTCCTGATTCCAGGTTCAACATTCTATCAATCGTGCCAACTAGCTGGCTAATTATTGGTGTGTAACGCTATACATAACATTAGATGATTGATATGTTGATTAGTTTTACAAAACTGCTCTTTACTCTGTTTAATATAAAGATGTGGGATGGATCTCACTGATAGAAAGGGAAGGGATATATTGGACAAAAAAGTGATGTAAAACAAAAGATATTTTTAAAATCCATGCATAAATAAATTTCACATTTTAATTTTAAAGCACTTTTAGAATCTCATTATAGAATCTATTTACTATGTACAGATTTTGCATGTACCCTGTGTCAGTCCAGTCAAACTCAGAAGGATGCTTGACTGATTGGTCATAAGGTGATTGTACATTTTTCGGTTATAATAACTCTTTGAGACAATCTATGGGTGTTTGTCCTTCATTGCTGAAGAAGACCATGCCATCAGAGAAATAATGACATGACTTGCACTTGACTTTGTTTTGAGTGAGGGAGGGCTGTGCAGGTCACCAGCCGCACTTCTCCTCCAGAGCCATCTCAATCCACTGACCAGATATTCATCAGAATGACTGGAGATGACCCAGGATGAGGCAGTTGGGGTTAAGTGACTTGCCCAAGGTCACACAGCTAGTGAGTATCAAGTGTCTGAGGTGAGATTTGAACTCAGGTCCTTCTGACTCCTGCACTGGTGCTCCATCTACTATACCACCTAGTTGCCCTTGAGACAGTCTACAGATTTGTGGAGGGGGTTTGATCCATGTGAAATAGGATAGCCACATCTATCTTATACTATAAGTATTAAAATATTTACACAGCCAGCTTTGACTTAATTTCAGTATATGCCATTGGAAATCAATACAAAGCCAACATGAATTTAAATGAGAAAAAAAGGGAAAAAAATCCTTGCTATATTAATGCAACAAATATATCTAACACAGACCTTATACCATGCCTTGCACATGGTATATTTCAATATTTTGATACTCTTATGATTTTACTAGTAGGGAAATTCCATCTTCTGGAACAAGTTGACACCCATCCACATTTTCTCATCTGGTATAAATTTGGATTTAACCAAAGTCTTTTCACATTTTATAAATAGCAGTGAAGCCCATCAGTTGTTGATTCCTTGACTGCTCCATGATCAGCTTATTTCCTTTTCCACTTATAATTTCCCACATGATATTTCCCATATAATATCCCTTATACAATCTCATCTTGTGTAAATTGGAAATATTCTCCAGCCTGATTTCATCCAGTGTCCCTGTTCATTCATTGACCTTGGAGTCGTGAGCAATTTCTCATCTTCAGAGACTGTTTCGTACTTGAGATTGCAAATGGCATATGTTCAATAAATATTTTTAAATGAATGAATATGTATATATCCACATGCTAATAGTTTACTGATGTAATTAATAGTGAAGGGATTTATCTGAAATTAATCAAGGAAGATATGATAGGAGATCTAAAGAGAAGTTTTGAAGAAGGTGAAAAGATTGCTTTTTAAAGAGGAGGGGGAAAGAATATTTTGTGAGAGACAGTGATAGAAACAGAAACACAGACAAACATATAAAGAGAGTAGAGACAGAGACAAAAACAGATGCAAAAGAAAGAAAGGGACAGAGAAAAAGAAATAGACAAAGACAGGGACAGGCAGACAAAGGAAAGAGACAGAGACAGAGGAGAAATATAGAATACATGATCAAGTACAAGCGTAATGTACCAAGTGTAATGGATGGCATATGTAGTGATTTAGACAAAATAAAGAGAAATGGTATGTGCAGCGAAATCTGTTGTTCAGTTTTGTCTGACCCTTTGTGACCCTATTTGGGGTTTTCTTGGAAGGGATATTGGAGTGGCTTGTTATTTCCTTCTCTGGTTCATTTTACAGATGAGGAAACTGAGCCAAATAGGGTTAAGTGACTTGTCCAGGGCGACACAGCAAGTAAGTGTCTGAGGCCAGATTTAAACTTAGGAAGATGAGTCTTGCTTCAGGCCCAACACTTATCCACTTCACCACCTAGCTGCACTATGTCCAGTGACATAGACAGCAAATAGGGAAAAATAAAGGCAACAGACAGTAGATATATTTATCCCCACTGGAATCAGAAAATATGATTAGTATATTAATAAATTAAATAATATAAATATGTAAAAAAATTTAAATAAAATAAACGAATAAATTAAAAACTGATTATGTGTGTGCATACTCAAATGTATATGTCCTATTAGGAGTCCAGATTCACATTTCATTCATTCTTTTCTTTTTGCTTCCATACTTCAAGGATCTATGATCACTGATATGAGCACTTCCTCAATCAATGCAGACTTAAAGTTTTTTATTCCTTATAAGGATAACTTCCCAGACTATTTTAGTTACAAATATCATCCCCTTGTGTTCAAACTTCTTGTAATAGTTTTTTTGTTTGTTTGTATTTATTTTCCCAGACTCAGATTGACTTTAGAAGATGGACATATTCATATGTTTGGTTATTATTTTTAACTTACCTCTATATATTTTGCCTTTCCCCCCAAAACTACCACAAAGTAATATATGTATATAAATGATATTTTGAAATTCAAATAATTATTTCATGTTTTTAAAGAAAAAATTGTTTCTCCCCTATGTTAGAATTTGGAATAAGGGGCAATTATAATTTATTACACAGTTTTGAGAAGGAAAATACTCAAATATTTGATTAAGGGAGATAATGTTTTGCTCTTCTCTTTAGGGCATATTTTGAAGAGAGTTTGGAAGCTAGAAAACTTATCTAGTTCTTCATGTTACAACACTATCGTAATAAAAAAATGAAATGAGGGCCTAAAGCAAACTTGTATCTGTGGAAAAGAAAGGGAATAGGATAATTTCTCTATTACAGATAAAGAAAGAACTTCCTTCCATATTCTGTCTTTTCATCAGGTAAATTATAACGAAAGATAAAATTCAAAGATGTCTACTTGTGATGATAACTTAGGGAATGGAAGAAGGTTCAAAGTAATCATGATATAGAAGTATGAAATCTTACAAAAGCACTTAAGGCTCCTGAAAACTGTTTTTAATTTTCTTACATTGTTAATTTCTCTTTAACTGTATCTGTAATTTAATCATTCTGTCCAAACAGCCATCCATCCCTCTCTCTCTCCCTCCCTCCCTCTCTCTCTCTTTCTCTCTCTCTCTTTCTCTCTCTCTCTCTTTCTCTTTCTGTCTCTCTCTTTTTCTTTCTCTTTCTCTTTCTCTCTGTCTCTGTCTCTGTCTCTCTCCCTCTCTCTATTTCTCTTATTCCCTCTTTCATCCCTTCTATAATTTTACTTCAGAAAAGAGTGGTTCGAAATCTCCCTCTCTCTCTTCCAACCTTTCATTTTTAGTAATTTTCTCTTTGATTTTCCAAAAAGTTTCCCTTTGCTTTATCCTCAGTATTATTTATCCTCCTCTCTAGTCTATTTTAATATTATTTTTCACTGAATATATAATGCATATATACACATACATAGATAGGTATACGTGTGTGTATAAATATGTGTCTATATAGAGAGACACATTTATTTGTTCCTTATTCTTTCTAAATTACGCATAGTGATAATATTTAAAAGAACAAGATGACTCTCCTTCCTTCCATTTTCTATATTATTATTTATATAGATCTCCTACTAACCTCTTTCTTTTTGTACTATGCTAAGCTTTTAGAAATATCAGTTTATGAGGCTGTCAGTGTTTGATGAAAGAATTTCCAGGGATAACACTCATTCTTGTGTCCCAAATCATGAGGCTCGATCTTAAACATTTCCTTTACCATAATTTTCCTTCATTTCAAAGTCTGTGCTATCCTATTTGGGCTTGTATGTTGTCTAATGAGGTACAACTATTTCACACAGAACATGGTCTCCTAATGTTCAAATTTCCCCAAGAACAAACCCATCACAAAATCACTGACTTCTAGTGCAAACATGCACTAATTCTGCTGGAGAGCCTTTGACTGTCATTTTTTTGGAGAGACACCTCTTTATGTTAGTTTCACTTTTGTCTCTTCATAATCACTTGTATTCCATCTTCCTTAAGTCCCTCCTTTGTTGACAGACGAAAGTAATTCTTATAGCTTCATTTATATTTTCACACAACTCTGCCCAAACGGCTATAAAATCTTATAGTTTTGCTATTGACTTGATAGTTTTGTATCACATTCTCCCTTCTTTTCACTTGTATCCCCTCTTTCCTTTTGTGCAAGTTCCCACCATTATTCCTTCTTTCACAAGATATTGATTCACTTTTAAAGAATCAGTAAATTAATTCATGGTGTATAAATTATGCTCTTTATTTGCTTCTCTCCAATCTTATTTTACATTCATTGGTTCTTTTTATCACATCACGGTCCCTCTTTCACTTCTCTCTCCTCACCTCCATGTTGAATAATGGCTTTGGGGTGATGGTGTAGTGGTAGTGGTATTGGAGTTGGCAGTGGTAGCGTCTGTATTTCCCCTTTATTATTTCCCCATACTCAACATTTCATTTCTTATCTCTGTCTTCACACCTGCTGTCATCAATCCTGGAATTCCATTAAATCTTGTCTTTACCTCTTGAAATCACTACGTTTCTTGGAGTATCACTTCTGATACCACTTCCCTTCCTCTTCATTCTATGCATTAATGATTTTGAGGTCCTCAAACACATAGCCTTTATTTTTCTGTGTACACATGGCATTTTTTTCAGGAAAATAGCTTATTCTTTGAAGTTGGACACTGGTTTTTGCATCTGTATTTTTGTCACTTTTTAACAGTGTTTTGTACGTAGTAGAAATTTAATAATTTGTTGAACTGAATCGACTGATTAAATTGTTACTGTAAGATCAGTGTGGAAGGTTGTTGTGTGTTGTAGTTCATCCTTCATTCTCAAAGAGGATCATGACATCAGGAAGATGATGCCATGATTTACAAGTGAATTGGATTTAAGTGAGTGAGGGATGTGCAAAATAATCAACTTCATTTTCTCTTCTGAAACTGTCTGGGTCCAGTAACCAGATCAAGACAACTGGAGATGGCCCAGGTTGCAGGGAGAGACTTTGACCTTTTTAAGCTAAGGTCTTTCTAAGCTCTCACTTTGACTAAGGCAACATCCATTTAGTGATCAGGGCTATTTATGAAGTTAGCCAAGGGATGAACCCTTTAAGAAAAAAAAAGTTAAACTGGGATGGAAAAACCCTCAGGGTTTCTGGCCAAAAGAGAATCAATTACTATTTGCATTCACTCTGAGCCATCAGGGTCCAACTCATAACTAGTAATTGGTGCTTGGGTAGGGACCTCTTTGGTCAGTCAATGAGAGCCAGAGTGAATTGGGTTTAAAGTATTGTCTTTAAGAAAGAAATCTGAACCCAAAGACTCCAGCTTCTTGGATGAGCAATCACTGTTTATCAAAAACTGCTGGGAAAACTAGAAAATAGTATGGCAGAAATTAGGCAAAGGCCAATATCTTACAATGTATACAAGATAAAGTAAAAATGGGTACACAATTTAAATATAAAGGTACTATAAGCAAATTAGGAGAGCAAAGAATGGTTTACCTCTCAGATTTTTGAAGAAGGTAAGAATTTATGAGTAAACAAGATAGAGAACATTATGAAATGCAAAATGGATGATTTTGATTACATTAAATTGAAAAGGTTTTTTGCATGAATAAAACCAATGGAACAAAGATTAGAAGGGAATCAGAAAACTGGAAAAGAATTTTTACAACTAGTTCTTCTGATGAAGTCTTCATTTCCAATATATATAGAGAACTGAGTCAAATTCACAAGAATAGCAGTACTGATATAGCTCAAAGATAACTGGAGATGGCCAATGAGAAACCTTGGCCTTTTTAAGCTAAGGTCTTTCTGAATTCTCACTGATTGAAACAATGCCCATTTAGTGATCAGGATTGTTTTACCAGTGAGCCAAGGGATGGTCCCTTTAATTAAAAAAAAATCAAACTTGGTGTGTAAGGTATGCAGATGAGAAATGATAAAGGATGTGATGGAAGGCAGAAATCCTGTGTGTAAGGTATGCAGATGAGAAATGATAAAGGATGTGATGGAAGGCAGAAATCCTGGGGTTAGGGAGAGATGTGCTAGGAAGTGGTTTCCATAATACATGTGTGAGATGATGAGGGCCTGGCCCACTGTGTTGGACAGGAAAGATGCCAATGTCCAGGAATAGAAACATTTTAAAGGAAACATTAACAGAACTTGTTAAATGACTGGAAATGGGGTATGTAGGAGAATAATGAGTCAAAGGCAATTGCAAGTTTTTGAGCCTGGGTGGAAGGGATAGTGGAGTTGACCCTGGAAAGAAACAGGAAAATTAGAATATTATTACAGTAAAACCTGATTGATCAAAATGTTTTAATTTCTGCTTAATTAGATTTTCTAGTTAACTGAGTATTAAGCAGAAAACCATTTTTCTTTTAATTGTTTTGTTTTAAATTACATTAGCAGATTTTCCTGGCCTGGGAAGTACATGGCAATAAGCCTGATTGATTGACTTTTTTCATTTAAAATCTCAGACCTCATAGTGCTTCAGGGATGTTATTCTGTACATCAGCTCTCACTTTTACTCTTGATGTATGTAGAGATTCAGGTGCAGATATAAATGGCTTCGGACATTGCACTGAATTTATTCTAAATGAAAGGTATAGCCTGAAAGTTTATCTTTTTAATAAATAATTGATGCCAATCCACTTTTATTATTTGTTGTCTCCCATAAAAATCAAGTAGAGGAAGGAGAAAAATTCTGGCTAATGGAAAGTCCAAATTCAAAGTCTTCTTGCCGACGAAATGATCAACTGAAATCATATTTGTAAAATATATATATATACAACCCACTTCCTGTCACTTATTAGATACTTAATGCATCTTTGTTCCCTCCCCCATCCTGAATGTCAGGTATAATGCCAACATTATTCCCTTACATTTCTATAGTGCCTTAGAGTTTACAATCGATTTTTGTATCCATATGACCTCACTTCCTATTTATTGAGATGATAAAGAGGTTGTTTGACAAGGTATAGTTATTTTATCAGTGACCTGGATGAGGCCATATGTGGCATTCATAGAGAATAAAAGACAGGAGGAAACATGATGGCTATCATTGGTAGATAGGTTATCTAATTGTCAGGAAACCTGAGTTCAATTCTGCCTCAGACATTTACTAGCTGTGTGTCTCAGTTTCCTCAACTATGAAATGAAGATAATAGCGCCTATTTCTCTGGGTTATTGTGAAGATGAAACGAGATGTTATATGCAAAACACTTTGAAGAACTTAAACGTTTTTTTATCTCTCAAGCACAGACACACATATATTTATAGCTAGTACTATCCTTACTTTGACGGTTAGTTCTTATTATCCAAATATTTAAAAAGTTGTGTCATTTACAGGAAATATTTGAACTGTTTTGATTTACCCTAGAAGATCGATACATGGAATGGGCAGAGCGCACAGTGAGGCAGATGTTGACTGAGAACAATTTCCTAACGATTAATTTGGGTATTAACTTGAACCTGTTTCTTTGGCATAGGGAATTCCCAGATGTGAAATCACCTTCTTACCAGTATGGATTGGTCCTTTTTCTCCAAGTTACCTACAGCACTGAAAAGAAAAGTAATTTGCCCAACATTTAGAGTTGTCCCAAAATTAGATGAACTGCTTTGCATGGTAATGAGCTATAAAGTGACACTAGAGGTCTTCTAGTGATGATCAGTAACCAGTTAGGAATGCTGTGATGAGAGTTCAAGATTTGAGTAAATGTTAGACTAGATGACCCCTGAGGTTCCTTCCATCGTTGAAATTCTGGGATTTCATTTGACCCTCTCAATACCATTATGAGTTAAGGCCATGGTTGTTATCTCATGTTTTGAAAAGGGAATTAGGCTTAGAAAGTAAATTTTCCCAAGGTCACCCAGGCAGTAGGTAGCAATGATAGAGTTTGAACTCAAGTCATGGGAACTACAACCTTTGTGTCTGTATACATGGAAACTGATGGTGCCACTAATTAGGATGAGAACATAGGGAAGGGATGAAGGCGTGAAGGTGATGTCAATCATCTGGATGTTCTTCATCATCCTACCCTGTTAAATGAATAACCTGACTGACCCCAGAATTTACAACCATGCGTCGAGAACATCTTCAGTCAGTCTGACCAGAATTTTGTCTTTTCATCTAACCCTCTCTGTAGGAAAGAATGTTAATAGTTAATTTAGCATGGACTGTCCGCTAAAGGTAGAGAACAAAGGGGGACTGTGCACATTCACACCCCCTGTTTGTTTGCCTGCCAAGGCACTATGTGTTCCTTAGAGCATGTACCACTCTTCCTGAGCATTCCCTGTCAGTCCCCTTGAATGGAATAGTTGTTTCAGGATACAGAGTGTGTTCCATTTGAATCTAACACAACTCTTTCCACTGTGTGATCTAAATAGCCAAGTGTGCAAGGCAAAAAAAAAAGAAGTGAAATACCATCCTTTCTGAAACACCGATGGACCTCTATCCTCCAAGCTCTGTACTGGTTTTGATAAGTTTATGAAGACCAAGGTCAAAATACAACATACGATAACACTCCCAAAAACTTGGAGAAGGTAATCGGAAAGGAGGACAGAGACTGTGACTTGTGTCTTTAAAATATAGTTGGTTGGAATATAGCAGGTGTCTCTTAGGATCCAAATTGTTAATGACTTGGATGAACAAGATAGCTCCTTGAACCTTCTCTGGAAGCTGAATCCTTCTCCTATTTAACCAGCTCATAGATCTAAAGGTTGGCCCAGTCCAGCTCTGTCATTTTAACTTTCGCTCCTTCTAAATCACAAAATGAAATGGAGTTTTCTTCAAAGTGACAGCTAAATCTGGGCCCCTCGCTGGCTGCTGTACCAGTGCCGCTTAATTCTGTAATCCCTTTGCCCTCCATTCCTTGTTGTGGTTAGCAGACGCCAAGAAATGTTGGAGTGACAAGTGATTTCTCTGTGCCTGACACCTCTGCCGGAAGACTTGATAAACTGAAAATACCATCCCAGTCATTTTTCAGGGGTATACTATGAAACACGCCTAAGGAGGAGCTAGTCTTGGGAGGTAGGAAAAGCTCTCCACTTCCTTCTCTTGACCTATATTCCTATGAATTCAACTTGGTCCCCTCGGAACTGTTCTCCAGTGAATACATCTGGGACGCATTTGCCTTTACTCCTCCAAAATCCAGCGACATCAAATAACATACCTTGCTTTTTCTCTATGGACAACAGTTCTATCCTGGCTGAAGGGGAAGACTGAAAACAGACTGCTGTGGGACTCCCCAAATAGCTGACGTTCTAGCATCTTATCCCACTTTCTACAGCTAGCTGTTCCAGGTGGAGGGATAGAGTTGCTGCTTCTTTGATCTAAATTTTTACAGTCAGTACAACCCCTGGCCCCAGCTGCTCCAGGTTATCCTCTACTGGGAAAGCAGGAGGCCACTCCACATTTAGCACTCTCACGCGTTATTTGTCACTGTGTCGTGAGTGACATCTTAGCCGCTCTGTCTCTGGGGAATGGCATTAGTATTCAGTGGTACACTCTTAAGCAAAACCTGAGAAAGGAATTAATCTGTCACTAGAAATGAATGCACTGGACAGTGATTTATGCAGATGCTGTACTCTAAGTGATGGCATTTGTTTCATCTGTTCCTCTCACAGCACGGTCCTGGGAGCCAATACAACCACTTGCATTTAAAGCAACATTACAGCTGTGTGACCAGTTGTATACTACATTGTGCTTATGAAAGTTGAGCCAGCTGAAAAGATCAGCAAAAAACTGCAACCAGTCTCATGCCACCAGCATGAATTTTTAAGATTTCTAAATGAAATAGCTCCCTAGAAATTTGGGAGGATGAACCAGATGCTGTAAGATAAACATGAACCCTCATCCATCCTCCCTTCTTTCATGATGCTTCCCCTAATATCCCAAAGTCTGACTAGTTCCTTCCTTCTTTTTTAAAATACATTGTGATTCTGATCCTAAACAGAGAGAGATGTATTAAGGTGGGCATTTTCCTGCCTGGTTGGACTTTATTCTGCAGTGAGGACTGGAAATCTCCTAGGGGATGTGTCTCCTGATAAATTTACAATGAAATTTTTGTTTCATTTTGTTTTGAAATAATATACTTAAGTGGACGGGATGAGTTTCTGGGAACAAGAAATGCTTAGGAACACTAATCTTGAATCAAACTTCCAAACCTTTTGAACTTTAGCCCTCATTACCATACAAGAACTATTTTTAAAAAAATGCTATTCCCACCATAAAATACCAACACCAACCTCCCCATTCCCTCAGTCCCAGTCCAGTTCAGTACCCAGGAATCAGGAACTGTTACTCAGTTTCCTAAGAGCGTTTCTGTTGCTATTGCTCTCACTGTAAGGCTTGTTGTTCCCAGCTGGCAATTTTCTGCCAGGTTTCTTTCTTACTATTGTGGTTATGATTGCTAGTATTTCTTTCTTTTCCCTCTGCTGTCTACAGATTCATCTGGGATTTATCTCCATAATGAGAAAAGGGAGATAGGGAGAAGCTAGGGCATTTTTCTCTGACTTAGATTATTTGTCATTTTGAAATTCATTGTAAAAGATGCTTTTCAAATATTTAAATGTATGTGTGCTCACAGATCAGTTCTTCAGGATGGATTGTATATGACACAATCACTGCTTTATATCTTCCATGCTCTGTGATGTTTCCTCCCGAACCAGTTGCCAAGACAGAGACTGGGTTACAGAGTGTGTGATCTCTGTTCTGCCTCAAATAGTTCTTCTCTTTTATTCCTTATAGCAACCATATACCTCTGGGTCATCCATATCTTCACCTATCACCACTTTTTTAGAAATGGATTGAGGGTTTCCTGTGTCATCTGCATCTGAGAGAAAAAAATGGATCATGGCTTGACCTCTGCAACCCCAAAACCCTTTCCCTTGTTATTCAAAAAACATTGATCAAATAAAGTGTCATAGTCCTCTGGAAGAACAAACATTGGCTTCAGATTCAGAAGACTTGTGTTCGAAACCTACCCCTGACACTACCTATGTGACTATGGGCAAATCTCTTTATCTGTCTTGGCCTCAGTTTTCCAATATGTAAAATAAGGAGATAGAACTAAATGGCCTGTGAGGTGTACACCAGATCTAAATCTATGTTCCTAAGGTTAGGGCAATGTTAATCAAGAATCCTACAAGACTATCCTTCTTTCTGGTTAGAGATATTACATATGGAAAATGCTATTACTAAACAAAGATCATCTTTATTAATAGTGAAGTATCAGAGCCTACATATTTTTAGCTATGTAGCCAACTAACACAATTTGAGATGCAGAATATTAAGCCCAAGACCAATTATTTGAAGATAGACTCTTCTAACACAGAAGTACCAAAGTGAATATTAAGGATCAGGCCTGCTGAAGTAGAGAGCCTCAATCAGGAAGAAGCAAGCACTAGAATCTTAAAGAGGCACTTTCTTAATGAGGCAATTCTGGGATATACATGCTAACTGGATTTGCACACAGCCTGGCAGGGCTGGGGATAGAGAATCGGCTCCAAGAGGTCCCAAGACAACGGAAGAAATCTGTTGCAGACCAGTTAAACTGGGACCAGAAAAAAGAGTAACCCCACATCATCCCCCCTACTATATCTTCCTCAAAACTGATATAAAATACAAGTCTGCCAACGCTAATCACCTACTCAACAAATTCTGGGGACTCCCTATGTCCTCCAGAATGCCTCTCAATTTAAAGGATCGCACTCCTTGGCTCTACCCTTCTTCTACAGGCATTCCTCTTCATTCACTCATCAGTCTACCTGAAGTGGCTTTCTTGCCATCTGCCATCTGTATCTTTGGATAGGCTGTGCCCAGTGCATGAAATGTATTCTCCTTTTGCCTTCATTTTTCAGAATTCTTAGTTTTATTCAGAGTTCAACATCCTTTCCTGATACCCCCTCCATCCCTGCTGCTAGTGATCATACTAATGAACCTTGCATTAATTTGGCATATATTTTGGGTAATTTTAAACATGGCCAAAGTGCTTCTCGACTTTGGTACAAATGAGAAGTCCAGAGGCCTAAGAAGTGGAAAGTTATTATGTATTGCTATATATGGAGGGGAGTCGCTTTAAAAGCACATAATAAAAGCAAAATAAGAGAAAAAGGGAACATATAAGGATCAACTTATTAGATTTTATATATTCCTGCAAATGCATAAAACAAGGTTACAGTTTCTTATTCAATCTCTTTTCTTCTTTGTATATTGGAATATTTGTAAAGATTTAATTTTCCAGTAAAATAAAATGAAGACACACACACAAAAAGAAACAAACAAAAAGGGAGAGGGTCCCATCCTTTCATAACCAGACCTTGATGGTTCCAGAGAAAAACATCATTTAAAGGTTCGTCTTAGGATAACATAGTGAAACATGTCATACTAACCTTATTACACTGTTAATCAACCTTTGGCTAGAAAGTGCCATAGTTTTTCCTCCGATTCACACATTACCCCCCAAAGCCTCTGGCTTCTGGGAAGTATTAATAAAAGATTCCAAATCTCCTATCAGTCACCATCAAACATCACAGTTTTTGACAAGGCTTTATCTTGGGAATTCTCAAATCTAGTTATAACTAAAATTCACATGGTGGTCTAAAGCATACAAAGTGCTTTAGATGTATTATGTCAATTAAAGGTAATAACAAACTTGTTAGATAGTTAGTAGACCTTTTACTGCTTTCATTATCCCCATTTAGCAGATGAAGAATTAGAAATTGAGAGTCTAAGGGATTTGCTGAGACTCCCGTAGTTCTTAAGTATCAATCTGAATTTCAGCATCTGTGTTCCTGACTCCCAAGTTCAGTAGATTACTCACTATATATCACTACCACGGTATATTATCAGGCAGTGAGGTGATAGCACTAGAACTGGAGTAAGGAAAACTCATCGTCCTGAGTTCAAATCCTGTCTCAAACATTTACTACCTGAGTGAGCCTGAGCAAGTCATTTAACCCTATTTGCCTCAGTTTCCTCATTGGTAAAATGAGCTGGAGAAAGAATCCACTCCAGTACCTTTGCCAAGAAAACCCCAGATGGAATCATGAAGAGTCAGACATGACTAAAAACAACTGAATAGCAAAATTCTAGATCATCAACCTAAACTTCAAGGTTTTTACTCCTGAAGTCAATGAGTTATCATGCATTTTTAGCATGCTTGCTCTCCTGGCTACTGCAGGGTATGCAAAAAAAAAAAGTAACCACGAATCTTCCTTTAAAGAAAATTACTCTATATTTGGGAGGACAACATTTAAGTGCTTGGAAAAATAAGAGTAAAATACTGACAGTATATTATCAAGTGAAAATTTTGTAGTACAGGTTTTAAATTATATTTTGGAAAGAATCTAGGCCTATAATCAGAAGACCTGAATGAGAATCCTAGCTCTCTTATATAGATGTGTAACCTTAGGCAAGAAACTTCATCTCTCTGTTTCAGTTTCTTTGTTTGCAAAATGAATTAGAAGATCTCTAAGATCCCTTCCAGACAGGACAATTAAGATTTAAGAGGGTTAACTGATTTGTTCAAGAACATGTAGCTAGTTATTGTTGGAGCTCAGACTTTAACTTAGGTCCACGGGACTATAAGCCCAAAATACCTTTCAATGGATAAATACCAGAACAAATTCCCTACTCCATTGAAATTATTCATGGCTCAGCTAAAGATTCACATTGTAATCTTTTTCTATTTCCATCTCGTAGTGATCTATCGTCTCCTCTGAATTCCCTTAGCATTTAAACATTTACTTCTACTTTTCACATTTTTTTTGCTTTTGGATTCATTTCATTTTTATTGATTTATTGCTTTGTGTGTCATTTCTAGTATACCTTCAACAGTGCCTATTGAATCTTTCCTTGCGAAAACAACAAAAACAACGATGATTAAGCAAGATAGTTGAGAGAAAATCATCAGTTCTAACAGTATTTACAATGTCCACACGTAGTTCCCCACCTCTCTAGAAGAGAAATACATTTCATTATCTCTTGGCTGATACTAACTTCTATTTTCCATTATGCCCTGTCACTCTCTGGTTCTTTTTCATAGATAGATAGATGGATAGACAGACAGATAGATAGATGATAGATAGATAGATAGGAAGGTAGATAGATAAATAGAAAGATAGTTGAGGAGGTAAGATTATGTACATGCACATATACAGAGATGTATATGTGCATGTACATAAAATCTTATATATGTAATCTTATATGTTGTGTATTGTGTATATGTATATATACACGTTATATATGTATATATACATATGTATGTATGTATATATGTATATGTATGTGTCTTAGTTCTTCAACTACAATGTGAACCCTTTGAGAATAGGGACCATACCCTAAGCTTCTTTCCACCCTCACAATGTCCAGTATACTTCTAGAAACAGTAGTCAACCCAGATTTTTAAAGTGATATTGAAAAATCATCATTTATTTACTTCTGTCTCAGGAATTCATTCCCAGTACAAGGGTAAAGGTGGCCGATGGTAGTTAGGGGAAGTTAGAATTCCCCTTTTCTCTCAAATTTTCCTCATCCTTCTTTACAAGAGGCAGGTGACTGTACCTATTATAGTCACAAATACTGGGAGAGGACAAATGAGTTTCCATATTACTGTTGTCAGAAGACCTATAAGCTTCTGCTTCTTTTTCCTTTTAACAGAGAAACTCCATTATCCGCTCAAGGAGAGAGAAACAAGTGCTAGAATCTTCCAGTCAAGGCGGCATGTCTTGAAAGAGAGTTGGATTTGGGGCCAGAGAACTTTGATGTGAATCTTTGCTCTTACTTGCTAATTACTTATTACCTGTGTGACCATGGGCAAGTCTCTTAACTTCTCTGTTCTGTGTTTCCTCCACTGTAAAATGAGGGGACTATATTAAAGCTTTAAGTTCCTTGTAGTTCTGGAGAAACGGTGCTATGACCTCAGGGCCTTCTGCCACTATTGGATTAATGAGAGTGTGGGAGAAAAATCTGTACTCCTCATACTTCTTTCTCTTCTTCTTATGCTTAAATAGGCAGTAGGTATGTAGTAGCAGCACCCTGGGGCTCTCTCAATACTTAAGATTAAAAGAATGTCAGTCACTACTTAATTCCTTCTGTTTGGCATTTGAACTTCATTATAACCTGGCCTCAATGTACCTAACTACTTATTTCTCTCCTCTACCCACACTGCTGCCATTTTGTCAAAGTTACTCAAATGCTCTAATTCCCCTATGTCTATGCCTTTATATCGACTGTCTTTTGTACCTGAATGTATTGTCTCCTTACTTCTGTCTCTTAGAATTCTTAGTTTCCTTCAAGGCTCAGCTAAAGTACCATCTTCTATGTGAGGCTTTCCTTTCATGATAAACCCAAGTACTAGTACATTTTCCTCAAAACTATCATGTATTGATTTTGTAGATACCTGGATATAGAGATATATTATTTCTTGCTAGACAGCATATGCCTAGAGGACTGGGGCTGTTTTGATTTTTTTTTGTCTTTTTATCCACAATACCCAGCACAGTGAATAGCCCATAGTGGGTACCTAATGAATTCTTATTGATTTTGTTGACTAATTAATTGATTTCCCTCTCCTCCCAACTCCTCAAGGGGGATTCTACTACAAACCACTAGATAGTTAAACTGGAGTGTATAGGACCAGTACAAAATCATGAATTTATAGACACAAAGATAGCAACCTTTTGCTGAAACAACCTCTTCCAAGTTTTTTCCCCTCATATTTCTAGTTTCAAGACCATCATTTTTATATTCCCAAAATCAATGGTTAAAGACAAATATCGGTTGCATAATTAGCAGTGAACCTTTCCAGAATGTACACGTATTCTAGATATATATAGAGAGGTAGAATGGAGAAATGGACAAATCCAGTGAATTTGGTGTCAAACAACCCGTGCCCTAGTGTTAATTCTTCCTCTTATTAGCTCTAGAACTTGGCTTTAGTGCTTTAGGTGATTCTCAGGATTCCTTTCATCTCCTCACATATGTGTTCTGGAATATTCTCTCCTGATTTCCTCAATCCTATTAGCATAAGAAAAACAAACGTTCTGAACCAGGATCATACAACTATTAAGTATTAAAGTTCCATTTGCTTTAAATTTTTTTCAGTTAATTAACATTTATTCGCACTCTCTATCTCCTTCTATCTTTTTTCCCTTCCCCTCCTTTCTCTTTCCCTCTAACTTACTCCTTTTCCCTCTGTCTCTTCCTCTCCCTGTACTCCAGAGGTGGGGAAGAAGGAAGGAAAAGAAAAAAAAGGAAACCCCTTGTAATCAAAATGCCTCTTTAAGAAAAAAAAATTTCTACTTTGGCCAAGTACAAAAATATACGTCTCTTTCTGGATGTTAAGTTCATCACCATCTTCATCATTGGTTTTCTGGAATTATGATTGGTCATTGTATCGATAAGTGTTCTTAGGTCTTTCAAATGTGTTTGTTTTTAAAATGTTATTGCATAAAATATCCTTGTTCTCACTTCTCTCTGCATCATTTCATTGCCAGGTTTTCCATAAAACCTTCCCTTTTGTCAGTTTTTATAGCACGGTAACATTCTATTACTTGTATATTCCAAACTTTGTTGAACCTTCCCTCACGTGATGGACTTTAGTTTCCAGTTCTTTGACACAACACAATGAGCTGCTATAAATACTTTTATGCGTATAGATCCTTTTCCACTTGCTTTGATTTTGGGGAATATAGGTCTAATATTTGGCACCAAATCTTCAAAGATCCACCTTTTAGTAAGCAACCCAAATAGTCTATAAGCTTTTAAAATTATTATTTATAAAAATTGCCTGGGTGATTACAATAGTAAAAATAATCATTGTAATGTGTATATATTTTATAAGAACTCGCCTTTTCTGCCTGTAAAATTAATCTTAAATTTTGATTGAGGAATATTTTTGTTTCAGGCATTTTTTCTGATGTAAAATAAACCCATCCATCTTGAAGCGCTGACTGTACAGAAGACATTGTTGTCGGTTATAAGGAGCTCCAAGGATAAGAAAATTTCAGTTCATTTATATATAAATAATAAATTATTCAATGAAATTTTAAACAGATTATTATAATTTTCTAGGTTAAGGTAATTTGCATAATTCATTAATTTTCTTAAATATATAGATTTACAGTTTTCATTCTGTTGAATGACATCAATACAATAATGAGTATTACTGTAATCGCCAACATTCATGTGGTGACTACTATGTGCAAGTCATGTGCTAAATACTTTAAAAATATGATCTCATTTTATCCTCTCACTACCCTGGGAAGTAGGTTCTGTCTTTATCCCCATTTTATAGATGAGGAAACTGAAACTGACAAAGTTTAATCCCGACTCTAGGCCCTCTACTCTATCTACCGTGCCACCTACTGTCCTAGCAAATCTTTTCAGTGAAGTCAGTCAATGAGAGTATAGGGAGTTTAGATAGAGCAAAGCTCTGGAGAAGCTGCTTCATTTGCTTGCATTAAGGCAGTATCAATGATAAATACTTTGCATAGTAGCAAAAAATGCTTCTCAATTAGGTAGAAAAGAGTTCTAAAAGTCATGTTCTTATATTATCTTTCTACTTCCCAGTGGAAAGAAAACTGATATAAGGAGACTTGGTTGGTTGGTTGATTGGTTTCCTTATTTTATCTGCTTATACATACTTCATAACTTTAATTAAGTATTCATTTATAGCTTTGGTTTTCTCATCTATTAAATAAAGATACCCTTTCTACATGGCTGAATTTTTGTGATAAACAAATATGTATCTCTTTAGATATACATACATGTACACATACGTATGTATATATTTGGCAGCTAGGTGGTTCAGTAGATAGAGTGCTGGGCCCAGAGTCAGGAAGATCTGAGTTCGGATCCAGTCTCAGACACTAGTTGTGTGACTCTGGGCAACTCACTTAAACCTGTTTGCTTCAGTTTGCTCATCTGTAAAATAAATTGGAAAAGGAAATGCAAATCACACTAGTATCTTTACAAGAAAACCTCAAATGGAGTCACAAAGAGTCATACATGACTAAAAAATGACTGAACTGAATGATTATGTGTGTGTATATACATAATATGTATATATATATATGATTCAGAAAGTGTACAAGAACTATATAAGTATAAAATATTGTGGTTTATTTTTATTTTGGGTTCAATTCTTTATTTTCTTAGTGTGGAAACTCCTTTCCCCAGTGGACAAGTCATGACTCCAAGCTTAACACTCTTCTATGTTGTTTCTCAGCGTTAGGTGTCATAAATAATGGTAGTCATTTGGACTCCTCTGATTTTCACTGTTTGGTTAGCACATATCCCCTAAATCACCTGTTTACCTATCTCTGGAATAGGTACAATCATAGAAACACCATAAGCTATTGATGTTTAATTAAGCGGGTAAAGTGCTTTGAGGATTCCCCAAAAAAAGCTTTAGTCTAATCAGTAAAAATTCTCTTTGTACACTCAAAGATGATTAGACTCCAGGCATGATAGAATGGGCAGGAGTTTCAGATATTGAAGTATCCCACTTTGTTCATTCTGTTATTACTTTCAAATACCAAAATCATCCTCTTAATGGAACCAAGAAAAGAGGGTGTCCCGTGGGGGTTTGAGGACATTTGACAAATTTCTAGGGGAAATTGCCCTATCAGTGAATGCTGCAATTACCAGAATCTATGTCTACATTTTAGAATCATGAACAAGACACCCCTGAGAGACAAGATGGAACTGTTATCTACCTTTTTCTCCCTCTTCTTTGGGCATTCAATTCCTACTCTTTACTTCATGACTAAAATTGCTGAGATATAAAATGAAATCGTGGGTCATTTGTTAGTATATTTTTGAAAGACATTGTGCCATGCCTGAGCTGGCTGGTGTTCCTTCTGCCATGTTGCATAGGAGATCTGAAAGGATCAGGATAGATTAAAGATAGATTTATTCAAAGCACCTTTCACTGATGTAGGTTACTTTTAAATGGATAATCATTTGTCACTAAATTACTTTTTCTAAGTCAGGTAATTTCTAATCAGCCTAACTCACACTTCTTTTCTCTGTCTCTCCCTTTATTACAGGGACTTTGTGAACAACATTTACACTAATTTCTCAATATAAATCTATTTCTTTTATATAAATTTTATATGTAATTTTTATATGAATTTTATATAAATTGATTACAAATGACATTAACACAAAACACAGCTCTATGTTCCAGCCTAAGATGTTTGGGAATGGAAGAAGTAGGACTGAGACAGAGCAAGCATTTCTCATTAATGGTATTCCAGTTTTGCTGTTCAGTTGTTTCAGTTATGCTCAGCTCTTTGTGACCTCATTTGGGGTTTTCTTGGCAAAGATATTGGAGTGGTTTGTCATTTCATTTTCCAATTCATTTTACAGATAAGGAAACTGAGGCAAATAGGGTTAAGTGACTTAGCCAGGTTCACATAGTTACCCTGTGTCTAAGGCTGGATTTTAACTCAGATCTTCCTAACTCCCTGCCAGCACTCTATCCAATATACTACCTACCTGCCTTGGCATCCAATTAGCCTATCAATTAACACAATTTGTCTGTAAAAAAAAATAAGCATTTATTAAGCCATACTGAGTGGTAGAGATCTCAAACCAAAAAAAATGAGAAACAAATCCTTCTTTCAAAGAGCTTATATACCCTAGTGGTATATGTATTCATATGTAAGTATATTCAAAGTTACAGAAATACGCAGAATGAATGGAAAGAGATATAAAGTAGTAAGATACAAGGTAGTCTGGGAAAGAAGTCACTACCAGTTGTGGGGATCAGGAAATATACCAGGTAGAATGTTGTACTTTGGAGATTCCATGAGAAGGAAATAAAGAGGATGGAGGAAAGTCAACATGAAAGCAAGAAGATAGGATATGGAGTACTGTATGTGAAGAGGAGAGATATGATCTATTTGGTTGGATGGCGGACTGTGGAAAGAGGAATTATCTATAATAAAACTAGAATGATAGATGGTGGCCAAGTTGTGAAGGGATTTAAAAGCCATATCATGGGATTTCCTTTTTTTATCCCAGTGGCAATAGGGAGCCACTGGAGTTTAATAAGATGTGAATGAAAAGGTCAAATCTGCATGAAGGAAAATCTTTTTTGGCAGTTAAGTAAAAGATGGAGTGGAATGTAGCATAATTTGAGACATGGAGAACAACTGGGAAGCAATGGAAACAGTCCAGGTGAGATATAATTTCATATTCAGGACCTGATTAGTTCTAAGGAATTCTCTTCTTTGAAATTTGTGTGAAACCAAATCTGGGACGTTCTATGACAATATTCATCATAAAATATGCAAATGGCCAAAGGGGGCATTCTTATATTATCCAAACATATAGGATGCTTATTTTCTAAGAAGAGGCTAAAACATAAAATATTTTACAAAGACTTGGAAATCAAATATACAATATACAGACAGAACTTTTAGAAAGCAAAGAGACAAAGAAATAGTATCATAATGTTTTCAGGTTCAGAATGAAATGAAAGCTGAGCTTTAAAAAAGACATTCCATGTGGAGAAAACGACATTGTATGTAGCCTGAAGGGCTTCCTATAATGATTCCCATTGAAAGAATAGGCTATCAATAAAAATGACACTTTTATTGATATTTGTTATGAATTGAAAATTATTAATTTCAATGTTATTAACATTTATGCCATTTGCATAGAAGCTGTGATTATGGGAACTTCCTCTTTTTGCATAGTCCCCAGCGAGTTTGAATTCATAGGTGAATTTTAAGTTATTTGAGGCATATTAGTGAGTGAGTCATCCAGAAACAGAACTCTAGGAGAATTCAGTGACTGCAACTTGAATTCCAATCTTTCTGACTCCAATATTAGCACTCTATCCGCTATACTTACGTCATAAAAAATATTTCAATATGCAATACTTTTGTTTAGAAATCATACACTAATATTTTAAATACAGAGGTTGTTACTTAAACTGGCAGGGGTGGAAATTGTAACCACCTAGTGGCTGTTACCCACTGATTCATTTTTCAGACTACTGGGTGAATTTGATAGAAGAAATTTTCACTTGATCATGTATTATTGGTGTATTTTAAATTATATTTTTGACACTAGCTTCTCTATTGATTGCAACCATTTATCTATGGAAAATTAATCTTCCTCTAACCCTCAGCATGACCATCATAAAGAGACTATGCTCAGTTATCAAGTGCATATTGGCAGCCAATAATTATGTTTCACCTTTATTCCTGTCTTCAGTTTAACTTCAAGAAAGAATTACCTCCTTTTAAATTGGATGAACATTGGTTGAAATGTTGTTTCCTTGGTTTCTTGAGTTATAGAGCTATAGATTCATGTGACCAAAGGAAGACTGATCTTGGGTCTTGACCCTGATAGAATAGTAGATAGTTCAGGTGGAACTTTAATGACTGGTAAAAACCATGAAAGGTAACTGAGAGCCTGTATAATGATGATCTTGGCAGTAACTGAGAACCTGTAGAGTGATGATCTTGGCAGTGAATTAACAAAGGAACTGTTATGAGGCTTTGTTGTTCTTGGTTCAATGGCAGTTTAAAAAACGAATATTTTCTGATAGAGAGATAACCAGCTTTGCCTTCTTACTACTTGGCCAACATTGTTATTGTTTAGTTGTTTTTAATCATGTCTGATTCTTTATAAGCCCTTTTGAGATTTTCTAAGCGAAGATAATCAAGAGGTTTATAAATCAAATGAGAATACGAAAATTATTTTAAAAGCCTTAAGTGGTATACAACTATAAAAGTTTTATTTTGGTTATTGTTCAGTCATTTTTCAGCCATTTGGGGTTTGCTTAGCAAAGAAATGGAGTGGTTTTCCATTTCCTTATCTAGCTTATAAGTTCCATAGAGCTAGCATCTGAGGCCAAATTTGAGCTTATCAAGGTGAATTTTCATGACTCCAGGCCTGACACTCTATAGAGCCACTATAGCACCTTGTGGTCCCCAAAGTTTTATTAATATTGCAATTATGTGAGATTCTCCCCAATCAAAACCATTGATTCAGGAATATAGCAACATGCTTTTTGTTCATCTGACCCTTTATTTTCCAGGCTTAAACATCTTAGAATACCGTTTATCAGGATAACCTTCACATTGAAAGATATTTCTGTTAGACACAGTCCTTGCTTTCAATCTCAAAACATTTTTACCTCCAGGAAAACTGCAGGACCCCTATTTCCACATTCAGCTCACTCTTTCCCCATCACAAGGACTATTCTTTTCTCAGTAGCTATGTCACCTTCCACCCTGATACAGTTCTATAGAGTACTTGTTCACGCTTAGGGCTGCAGAAACTTTGAGATTTTTTAGCAAAACCTTACAATGCCTGAGATCTTTATTGTCATACATGCTACTGCACTGTAACATTAACCGTTATGCCCTGAGAGGCATGAGTCCTTACCTGTGACAGTTGGCATCATCTGTTACAAAGCTCTGCAGAATGACATGTGGGGGTCTGTAAGTAAGTCAGGGGGTAGGAGGGAGTTGAGTTCCACTTTCATCCATCCCCTAGGGAAGACTTCATTGGCCCATACTTCCAAAAGCAGATTTCCTGCAGCTTCTTCTAGAGGGAGTGAAAGCTGCTTAGAGTAGCGTGTAAATTCATGGCAAGAAGCAATAAAGGTGAGTTTTATACATTTCCATTATTGCTTCTACGTCTTTGCAATAATGTTTATTGACATGTTTGAACGGAGCACAAGCTGCAGTTCAGTTCAACTGCCTGTGAAAATGGGACATTTGTCAAGAAACAAACCTCACCGTTTTTAGTGGCTCTGTCAGTGGGTATTAGAAAGGATATTGATGGGAAAATGCAGAGAGTAGGCAGGCCTAGGGGGAGGATGTTAGAGAATATACACACTCACAGCATTTGCTGATGCCTGAGGCCTAGAAAGAGGGAATTTTGGTGAACGGAAAGTGAAACTTGAGAAACATTTAGTGAGAACCAATAGCTTCGTGGTCCATATACTGTATGCATGTGGAGAAAACAATACATTCCTCAAATCTAGGTTTCCTCCTCTGGAAAATGAGGATCGTTGATTTAGAAAGACCTTATTGTCTCTTTCATCAAATGATTGATTGGTTGCTGTCCTTTGTTCTCAAAGAGGCCTAAAATGACATCACTATGTTGGAGTCAAGGTACAGTGTTTCTGGATGTGACTGACTAGATCAAGATGAGCTTAGAAGGCTCTGCCATAGATCGGGCACAAATTGTCCATATGAATACTTGGAGTGGAGATGTCTCTAAATTTGCACATCTAACATTTCTTTTGAGATACTGCAATTTTACTTCACTTAGAGAGCAAAATGTCATCTTTAATGCTGGCATGACATGTTGGACAGTGTCTCTCATGTCATGCAATTGACTCCAGAGTTATTCAGAGACTTTTTGTCTCTTTAATCAAATAACAATAATGCATTGATGATGAATATGAAAATGAGCCATAAGCAAGTGCTGTGCTGACACAACCTAGGATGAAACCCTGTCCAGTGGATACAAAAGACTAGGGTTCAAAGTTTCCCTCTGACGCTTAGTTTCTGAGCAACTTTGGGAAAGTTCTCTTACCTCTTTAGACCATCTGTAAACTGATGGCATTGGATTAGATACTGTGAGATCGTTTCTTAACTCTAGATTTATTATCCTTTCACCATCCTTAGTAATCAAGTCCTTAGTCCTTAGAATTTCTTTTTCATTCTCCCTAGGTTACTTAAGAATTGAAGAGGTTATACATCTTCAAAGCAACACAATATACCACAAGTTACATTTAGAGGGATAAGAGATACTTAATAGTTGATACACATAATAGAAAAAATGTATTGGAAGCATTTTCTTCTTTGCCATACTTGAAAAGCAACTTAATGTGTTTGAAAAAATCACTACCTTCAGAATCAGAAGACCTATATTTGATTTCCAGTTCTCACTGATTACCTATATTACCTAGGGAAAGGGACTTGCTCTCTTTGCTTTTCTACTTCCTCATCTCTAAAAGAGAGGTCTTTGGATGAAATTTTAAGGTCCTTCCCAACTCTATACCCAATGATCATAAGAACATGGATATAGAACTACAAGAGATTATGAAGGCCATCTTGTCTAATCCAATTATTTTAGTCATGAGAAAAAAGAAGTAAAGAGAATTTAAATGATCTACCCAGGTTCTCACAACAAATGTGTCAGAAGCCATATCTGAACTCACTTTTTTCTGACTCCAGGTACAGCATTCTGTCTACTACAGAAAGATTCATTTTGTGTGTGTGTGTGTGTCTGTGTGTGTGTGTCTCTGTGTGTGTCTTTGTGTGATAGAAGCCTTGGTAAGCTGGTGAAACTTAGAGACTCCTCTCCAGAATAATATTTTTAGTATTTTTTAAAAGAGGTATTTATTTTCCCTATCCAAATTCATGGACTTCCTGAAATTTATCTCTGTATTCCTTAAGGCTCCATGAACAAAAGTTTGAGAACCCTTCCACTATATCATGTTAGTATTTTTTAATACAGTGTAATGGTACACAGCGTAGGTAGATCTCACAGTGGATAGAGTGACAGGCTTAGAGTCAGGGAGACTCATCTTTCTGAGTTCAAATCCAGCTTCAGACACTTATTAGCTGGAAATCTCTCAATTATAGGAAAACCTGTAGGGGGATCATGAAGACTCAGACATAACTAAAAATAGTTATACAGTAAAAACAATGTTGGTCAAATAGTAAGTAAGCAAAAATGTTTTTCAATCCATCAGAAAATATTCATTTCTTAAACTTCTCTGTCATCACTGGGTCTTTACTCAAAGTTCTTTGAGCTTGGCAAACCACGTATCCTACTGGCATAACTTTCAAGGACCCAGAGTTGCCTTGATACCATGATGAGTCATCAGAAGATGAGTTTAGTAGAACAAAGTATCATCTTTATCATTCTTATCATGAATATCATTTTGAATTTGCTGATAGGTATGGCATATAGAATCAAAACCCTTGTGGAGTTAATACAAGTGATATCATTTGCTTCCAGCCTAAAGACTCAATCACTCTGACATGGAGGAAATTAGATTAGCTTGACAGGATTTTTCCTTTTAAAAGCTTTGCTCTTCAGAGCTAACAACCTTGCCCAAACTGAAACCAGCTGTGGTTAGCATGCTAATGATCTATGATAGATAAAATATAAATCCATCATCTGGATTTTGGTTTGTCAAATAATTCCAATTACATCCATGGATGTTTTGTTTGCTTGGTTTTTCATTTTGTTTTGTTTTTTAGTCTGGTTCAGTGACTTCCTTGGTATGAGGAACCCTGGGGTGAAAACACTATAGATCCCTCGCTGATCTATAAATTCTATTCTTGGGGAATTGCCTTGGATACCAAGAAGTTCAATGTCTTGTTTATGGTTACATAGCTAGTATATGAAAGATATGGGACTTGAATCTTCCTGACCCCAGGGTTAGGCCTTCATTACTTAGACCAAATTATCTAGTTAGGACAACGCATTAGTAATTTTAAAAACAAAATTATTATGGTTGTAAATGATGACAGTGTCTCTGTAGAGTGGAAAATTTAAAGAGGAATAATACAGAGATATAAACCAGAAGAGGCAGTGTGTTGTTGTGGAGTCAGGTTTAAGGAATAAGGTTAAGCTCCGAACATTCCAAATCATTCACAGAAATGGATATTCAAAAGGGGCAGTATGAGAGAGTGGAAAGAAAATCAAGCTAGAAGTGTTAACAGTTGGATGTTCTGTCACAAACTTCTTACATGATATTTTCTTTTATTTTAGTTTTCTGAACCTTATTTTATCCATCTGAAATATGCAGATAAGAATGCCAGGGTTTCCTGAGTCCAGATTCAGTGTTCTAAACACTGTATAATCTACTGCATCTATCTAATATCAAAGTAGTATAATAATATTATAATAAATAATAAAATAAAATAATAAATATTATAAGCTTAGGTCATGTGGCATTGATTTTGCAAAGTACCTTCACGCATATACAGAGATTGAAACAATTTGGTATCTCTGGTTGTTTCTTTTTTTTTTTCCATTTTCACTGTAATCATTTGAGTCCTAGCTTTCAATATTATCTCAAATATATTATTACAGTAGCCTCCTAATTGGCCACCCTAACTCTAGCATCTATTTCTTCCAAGTTACCCTACTGTATTGGCAAATTAAAATTTCTAAAATCTGTCATGCATCTGCTAAAGACCACTATCTAACCCTGTGATCTCATGAATACGTTATTTCAAACTCCAAAAGCCTTGATTTTTTTTTCTGCAAAATGGGTTTTATAGTATGTATAATGCCTATGTCATCAAGTTAAGAGATCCCAGATTTATACTAATGAGAATCTAGATTTCTTAAGGTAGATTTGTTAGATTCCTGGTGATAAATAAGGCAGGTGATGCAATGGGAATCCTTGAAAAAAATAGAATCTTCTTTGTGCCAGACAAAGAAGAATCTTGCTAATTCTTCAAGAATCAATTCTACTAGTTTGATTAATTCTTCATCCCTTCTTTTTGCATCTGGAAAACAATGATTGCATTGGGAAAGATCGAAAACTCAGGTTCATTTGGCTTAAGTGACCATGTAATGTGACATGAATCTACGGTATTTCATACAATTTGAATGGAAGAAAAACAAACACTCCTCCCTCCAAAAATCTGGCTAATTGAATTTTGTGCTCCTATGTCTGATTGACCGACAAAGTCTAATGTAACTACAAGTTGTCTAAAATTCCCCCATGGAATTTTACTTGATTTGAGAAAGGGATTTCTTCTACCACAAAAATGACACTGGTCCCATATTCCAATATGGAAACATACAAGAATATTAAATAGAAAAAACGCAATAGCAAAGTAGAAGACTGGCCTTGGAATCAGAAGGCCACATTTTGCCCCTGACATATATACTAGCCATGAAAGCATGGACACTTTATGAACTTCTCAGTATCTGTGGCAAATCTCCAAGATGACAAGTTACAGGTATGTTACTGATATGCATCGCTGAAGTGAGATTCTGCACTGGAAGTTTTCTGCCACCCATGAAATAAGAGATTTAGAAGCAAAAAATAGTACTGATAATAAATAATACTGTTTCAGAGCTCAGGATGGCCATTTGCTCATAGGGCAACAACTTATTCTCCCAAAGTGGGATCACTCAGCCCAAACAAAGCAGCTCTGAAAAGCGACCTACAACCCCCTTGGGAACTGAGTTTGTGATTACTCAGCTGAGAGTCTTGCCTGTAATGTTCATTTTTCAAGATGTTATACTGACGTCCATTTTTAGCTGTGTCATGTGATATACTCATCTGCAGATAATTTAATTATCATGGACTACTTTATACAGTTTTAAAAAATAAGAGAAGAGACAGTTCCTGCCCCGTCAGCATGCTGACTGAAAAGGGCAGATAAAACAATTACACTGCCTAATGTTAGGAGAGCAGAGGGAATTGGCATTGGAAAAGGAGATTTGGAAGTTTCTACTGTGATGTCTTCTACACTTAGCTAATTGTGGGAGGGACAAACAAAAAGTCAAGAGGTTTAGCAGTCAAGAAATGACTTCTCGAAGAAAGTAGGCTTCAGAAAGTATTTGAAAAAGGAAGGATGCAGGATATGCATTTGATAGATAGTTCAGGTGCCCAGAGAATGGGAAAATGGAAAACAGAGGCAGAGAAGAGGCTTAACTTTTGTAGCCAGAAAAGAAAGAGCCTTACCAATAAAAAGCATAACTAGAAAGATAGTATTTTTCCAAGAGAAAGAATTAAAAATCTCTGAGTGGTGTCTATTGCCACCAGTTTAATCCAAGTTCTCACAACTTCCTTTCTTTCTCCCATCATGATCCATCCAGTATACAATTTCCAAGCAATTTTTGTCAAACATACAGTTTCACCATGCTCATGAAGCTATAGTGACTTCTTTTAAAATTATATTTCATTTATTTCAGTAAATATTTCTCAATTACATTTAAATTTTTAACATTCATTTTAACATTCGTTTTTTTACTTGAATTCCAAATTCTCTCCCTTTCTCCCATCTCTTGAAATGGCAGGCAATATTATTTTTTTAAACATTCAATTTTGAATATGTGATTTTTGAATTCTCTCCTTCCCTCCTTTCCTTTAAGAAGGCAAACAATATGACACTAACTATACATGTGAAGTCACTATAGAGACTTATCTGAAAAAAAAAATCCAAACACTCCAATTTGGCATCTCTCAGTCTCTGCCAGCTTTCCCTTTTCCTTGTCCTGTCAAACTCATCATTTACTGATCTTATCTTTTATTATCCCAGATTATATTTTTCCCTTGTAGTGGGAGGTCTCCATCAGGTACCCTGACTAAATCAAGTTCATTTTTTTCTGCCCTTTCCTTGGAGGATGTAGATTTTCCTTGTCTGTTCTCTAATCATCTGGGTTCCTGAGAAGCTGTCACTCATCCTAAGTTTATCCTTTCCTTACTTTGCACACTCCAGTTGTGATTCCATTGATCGCTGTACTGCTACAGATCACAATTCCACCATATTTTAATAGAGAGTTTTGACAGTGGTTTGGATGAAAAGAATTCTTCATCTTTGATAACCCCTTGAGCGGAGAGACTATTTTCTTTTTCTTTATTCCTTGACTGGGACAGTGTCTGGGATAAAATAGAGGCTTAATAAGTACTTGTTAAATGATTGATTAATTGAATAATCTATTGACAATGACTTCTCTTGTCTGCACTGACCTTCAAACTAGAAACACATTATGTCACTCAGGAACGTGATCAAGCTTTTTTAGGCTGATAGGACCTAACAGACCCTGCTGGCTTTAACTCTGGGAGTCAACATCACTTCTATATTATAATGTAGGATCACAAAAGGCCTTAGCAAAGTATATGATTGCTTGTAATGATGATTATGACAACTCATTTTATGTAAATTTTTAAGGTTATGAAGCACTTCTGCATACATGAACTCAATAGTCAAACATACAAGTCTACACACATATGTGAGAAACTATGAGAACTTCAGACTAATAGTTCTCTCAAGGGCTATGGCCCTGTCTTTAATAACATTCACCGATACATTCAATTTACAGTTGTGTGTATCTCTCTATCTCTCTATCTAGATAGATAGATAGATAGATAGATATACATATATAGCATAGTTTATATATATATATATATATACAAGTTTATGTAATATGTATCTTCATATATACACACAGATACATATGTAACTGATCTATCTCTATGTATATACATACACATGAGTTTCTCCCCTACTTTATATTCTCAAGTCATGGGAAGATACAATCTTTTACTGATTTTCTATCTCATGGATTGACTGGCACAATGTCAGTAAATTAGTAGCTGACAAATGTAAATTGAATATATCAGTGAATGTTATTAAAGATAAGAGTCACAGCACTTAAGAGAACTATTAGTTGAACATTCTCATTTTACAGAAAAGCAAACTGAGACCCAGGGCATTCAAATAAATTGATAAGGGTTTCACTCCTAGCAGAGTCAATACTAAGACCTAGATTTTGGAGTTCCTATCTACTGTTCTCTAGATTCTCAACTCTTTGCTTTTGTTTAATTTTCTCTTGTCTCATTCTCATTTTTTTTCTTTTGCTCATAGGTCAGCCCTTGGTTACACTCATGCTGTGGGCATTGCCTATGCTTGTTTCTCTCACCTTATTGTCTTTTTAATTGCATCACTCTGTTTTCTGGCACTTTCATTATCTTTGAGCAAGTGAAATAGGAAAACTTTTGTGCAAATATGCAAAATGCAAAATCAGCTAACACACAAGCTTTCAAGAAAATAACTGTCGTGATGATCTCTTTATGTTAGTAAATGCACATTTCCTAACCACAGAGGAAAGATGAATCTGTTCCATCACTTAACTAGATTCTTCTTTCCCACCACCCCTGATCTAAGATTTATTCTTGCATTGATAATCATACTCACCTCCCAGGACTGAGATTAGGATACTTATGAAGATTGTAAGCTTCTCTGAGTGCTGAATATTCATCATATGCTTTGAAAGTAACAGGCTCTCAGAAGTTTATAGGACAAGGGATTGATGAACAAATGAATGAATGAATGAATACACACATCTTGTATTTCACACACAAAAAAATCAAAACTTTTTGCATGTACCAAATATGTCTCCTCAGTTCATTAAGAAAATTCCAGTTTTATATGTCATGATCCAAGGGGCCTATCACATTAGTAGCCTCGACTTTTTTACTCTCTGGTTCTCCTTTTGACAACGGTATTTATCAGTTTGACTAATGGACAGAATTTCAGTGGTCCAGGTTAGCCCAGATACTATTGTTTCCACCTTTGATATTCTTGCCATCTTTATGTGGTGACCAGTATCTTTCTCAGTTCCTTGCTGTTTCCAAGAGCCTAGATGACAGGTACAAGGCTGGCATTTCATGAGGGATCATTGGTCTCAATTGGAATAGCCTTGATTTGTGACTCTTTGTTTGAGGGATGATCTCTTATCCCACTCAAATTTCTTGCTTTTTACAGTCAGTGGACTGTTGGTCATAACCATGCTGTGGACATTCCCTGTGCTTATATTTCTCCTACCCTCTTGGTTCTGGCTCTGGTTCTCATGTTGACTTCCCACTTCACTAGTTTTGTCTTGTTGCCAGTGGACAGCTCTTGCCCAATTCCAGTGTTTTCTGTTGAGCCACCTCTTCTTTGGCTGTCAGTAGCTTTCTGATGCCAGGGGCCAGTCTCTTCCCAAGGACGTTTTTGCTATTGCTGAAGGCTCTCCTTCTGCCTCAGCTGGTTCTGGCTTCTTTGTGACTTCTGCCATCCTGCTTGGCAAAGCCTAGCCTCCAGTGCTCAATTGTTACCATATGTGTCTGGCCCTTATTTTTTTCTGCTTACTGCCTTTGACAGCCTGATGTCTTTGTCTGGGCCTGCTACAGTGCCCAATTCCCTCCTGCGTGTCTGGTTCTCAGAAGTCCATTCACTTACTGTTACAATATCTCAAAACAATTGATAGCATTGTGTTGATTCTCTCATTTAGCTGCCTCTATTTCAATAATGCCTAACAAGATCTTAACGTGGGACCTAAATTATATAATAATTGTGTCCCCATAACCTTCACAATGTTGAAAAATGGCCTTTCAAATTCCAATGTTTCATGAAGTTTATTCTCTTACTAAACCTTCAACGGATTTGCAGCTCAATAGTTATCATAGAATCATGGCCTGACTGGGACCTTTAGATGATCTAGTTCATTCTCTTAATTTTTAACAAGACCACAATTAGATTATGCTAAGTGCAAATGTACCTCATTTATTAAAATTCCATAAGAAGCATCCAAGGAGCTCATTTTCACATTCAAAACCTGTCCCCTCCAAAATATATCTAATTTGGGCTTTGGGAAATTTTCCCTGAAAATACAAAGGTCATTTCCTATTCTACTATACTCAGTAACATGGGAGGAAAACATAATTCTCATCTTAAAATCCTTGGAAAGTCAGCATTTTACCCATTTCTTATCATGGGTACAGAAACTCAAACCTTTTAAGCTTTCCTCGTGGATCTCATTTTCTATTACTTTAATGATGTAATGCTTTATACCATGAATTAAAAATTAGATTCCTTTTGAATATGAGGATGGAAACACTCAATAAATAGGCTTGTGGAAGTGGTGGCAAAAATATAATGACCTTTTCCTTGGCTGTCAAATACAATAAAGGATATGCCCACTTCTCTCCTAGAGGTCCTAGAGGTAAAGAAGTAACCATATATGGCCTTCTTTGTTCTTCTAATACTGGAGTAATTTCTCAAACAACTTTCATGTCTTTCTTTTTCTCCTTCTTCCTCAAAGTTTAGTATCTAGAAACCACATTTAGGTTTCTACCTATGTGGAGAATATTTTGCTTCAGGAGCTAAGAATAGATAAACAATCTTAATGTAAATGATAGATGATTTCTGAGGTACCTTTCTAGACAACTCTGCTTGGATGCCTTTATATGGTTATCTCAAATTCAATATTACTAGTTCTATTAGTATTGAGTTTAACTTTTATTGATTAATAGTATAATAATCTTATATATCATATTTAAGATTGAGTACCAGACTATTCTACAGGACCCTTCCTCTACTTGCTCATTGTTATCAGTGATACCAGGGTTCTCCTGGGTCTATAGGCTTAAAACTTTAATATGTCTTTGAATCATCTTTCTCTTTCGTTTTCTATAAACTACCAATCACTAGGTTCTATCAATTATTTCTTTAGAATATGATTAAATTATAGGGATATACCCTATTATACTCTGATGATATCAGATTGTTCATAAGCTATCAGGCTTCTCCTTTATGGGCCCCAGATATTAAGTATATCTTTTTAAATAAGATTTTATTGTTGTATTTTCTTTTAATGGCTAAATTTACCCTTTGCAACTATCTTTCTTTTCCTTCTTAGGTAGTCTTCCCTTATAGCATATATTTTTAAAAATAGAAATGGAGAAAAAGAGGAAGAAGAGAAAAAATAAAGGACATTTTATTTATTTGTATGCAGAGGCCATGCTAATCTTTTTTGTGTCACTCCAATTTTAGTGTATGTGTTGCTAAAACAAATATGATGATATCTTATTAATATAAAATCCTACTTACTTCACCCACCTTTTTACTTATTTTATTCAATGCGAATAACATAGGTTTCTGAGACCATATCCTGATATTGATCTTTATCCTACCAAACCAAGGTAATATATTTGAGGGAAAAGTTACCCTTTTTTGAGTTTAAATGTCTGGTTTTCCTTTCTTTTTACACATACATTGTACATTTGTATTTATATATTGGACAACATGAATTTCATTGTTGCTTCTTTACATTTCCTGTGAATTACTGGCTGAATATTGTGATTGAAGCCATAACCCCTTTCCAGTAGCAATGGCAGTATTGATTTGATTTATGATTGAATAACTGGAAAAGTATTGAAAGAGGTGGAAAAACATACAAATCATCAAGGCTTACTTCTCTACTCTGTAGTTACCCTTTATGGAATCCAACTTGGCAAAAATGCATAAACATCTTTCTCCAGCATGCTCTTCTTTTTTCATCTTAAAGAATATTTTATTAGATTTGCAAGACTCCAAGGAAATACATTTATTAATCATTCCTCTTTAGATGTACTCCATCCATGTCCAATATCCTACTTTCCCATAAGCAGATAGTTGGCACAGTGAATAGATTTCTCAGCTTGAGAGTAAGGGAGACCTGAATTCAAATTTTTAGTCCTCTACTAGCTATATTATTCTGGAGGAGTCATGTAGCTTCTCTGAGCATCAGTTTTCTCATCTGAAAAAAGTGGGCATAACAGTAGTATCCATTTCACATTATTATGAGGACCAAATGAAATAACAAATGTAAAGAATTTTGCAAATTCTAAAGTGCTAAAGATGTTAATCATTCTTATTTTAAGCTATAGTAAAAAATATATTAATCTTGTTCTCTGACACTATTGTGTTAACCAGTTGTTTGCTTCCCAAATCTCCCCCCAGGATCTTTATTTTAAGCTTTGGAGTTTTATTAGCAGTAATGTGAAAATACTGCTGTTGTCTTTAGTTTCTTGGTCAGAACTTTGTAATTTTCAACTATTTTGTTTTTAGACTCCTTCTGGCAGGACCAACTGACTACATGTGAATTGCCAAAAGTGAATAGTAGTTATTACTTTTGACAACTATTGATAGATTTTTCTGTGATATCCTAGATTCATGTTCAAAGACAGCAGACTCCTCTATTGTTATTGTCAGGTCAGCAAATAGCTGCATGGTAAATTTGGAGTGGGAGGTACTAGTATCTAAAGGAGTGGGGAATCAAGAAAGACTATATATAGAAGGTAGTGCTTGAGTGGAGCTTTGAAGAAAATTAGGGATTTGAAATAGTAGTGGTAAGGAGAGAATTAGAAGATGTAGTATTGTGTACAGAACAGCAAGAAGTCAAGCTTGATTGGTCTGTGTAAGACATATAAGGGAGTAATATGTAAGAAAGTTGGAAAGATTGGTTGGAGAAAGGTTGTGAAGGGTTTTAGACTGAGGATAAATAAACTGAGACCCCAAAACTTCAAGTGATATTTCCAAGTTCACTTAGATAGTGGTAGAGCTTGAACATCAAATTTTGCTTGACCCTGTAGCACTTTAGTGAATATATAGAATCCAGAGGAAGGGGGGACCCACCAGAAAGGAAAGATTTCTTGATCATCTGAGACCTCAGGAGCTACTCCTTTCTGTTTTTGTCTGCTTGTTTGCTGTGCTTTTTTAAAAATCTTATGTGCAATTCACTTTTTTTCTGTGTTCCATGCCTTGTTTGCTTGATTCTTGGGAGGAATTGATTATTTTAGGGAGGGCTAGAAAGAAGCAAATTCAAATATTTCCTGAATCTGTACCTAGACATAGGCAAAAATGATCCAGGAAGATTATAATCTAGAGCAAAGGTCGCTAACCTTGGGTTTGTGTACTTTTATACATGTGTGTGAGTCTGGGAATTTGTATATATGTGTGTGTGTGTGTGTGTATACGTATATGTACACGTATATATTTATATTTCAATAAAATTGGTCTCCTTTGTGATCTTATTGTTATATTTCATATAGTTAAAATTTTCTTTCTCTTTCCATCTCTCCCTCCAACTTCATCCTTTTCTTCCTTCATTCTTTACATTTTGGTGTTATTCAATAGGCAAAATTGGAGGGAAAGAAAATAAATACAGTTAAATTAAAAGAAAACATCAATTAAGAAAAAAAGTTGAACCTGGTCAAATTCTCCAAGGAAAAAGTTTCCTGGAGTCTCCACTGACATACAGGTTAGAACTAAAAATCAAGACAATGTTCAAATTAATTCAACAACTATTTATTCAATACCTAAAATGCATAAAAATTTTCCAAGCTCTGGAGAAGATATTTTCATGAATTTTATACTTTTTAAAAATCCTTATACAGTTTACTCTCTAGTAGAAGGTTACAACCTCTCCACTGTAATATGTGTCCAACCTAGATGCACATAAAAATCATTTTTTTAAAAAGTGGAGAGGAAGATTCTTTGAAGATGGTGGATAGGTCAAAAAACTTTTGGCTCTCCAAACTTACTCCACAGAAAAAGACAGAATATTGCTTCAGAGGAAATGTAGAGCTACAGAAATAAACATAACACTGAGTAAAGCAGTTGTTTTCCTAAGACAATCTAAGAAGACCCCAGGAAAGACCTGACCTCTGGGGAGCACAGGTTCAGTCTGAGTGAAGTGCAAATACCTGCTGGCCAACTCTGCAAAATCAACAAATAACAAGCCTTGGGGGCAGCCAGAGTTGGGAGGCAGCTTCAGAGTGAGAAACTTTCTTCTCAAGGACTGTGTGGACATCTTACCAAAGAATAGGAGAAAATCGAAGGACTTTCCACTGTTGAGGGATACCAAGCACCGCTGTGTTAAGTCCTGGGCTGAGCTGATGCTGCATGGGCGAAGGAGCTAGCACACATCTAATGAGTGCAGAGGCAGAGGGGCAGAGACCCTGCTGGCTGTGGACACTTGCAGCAGAGCAGAATCCCCGGATTCAGTTCCAGGGAAGAGAGGACAGCTACAGTTTGCACTGGAGGGACAACAGGGAGTAATATCATGACCGAAGCTCTAGCCAAGGCTTAAGAGTGGAGAGGAGAGTCCAAGGTTGAGGCCTGGGAGAGACCTCAGAAAAGTACAGCAAGAAGGAACTGAAATTTGGGGCATCATTCCCTATATCTCCATGCTAGAACTTGATCACAGTGAGTGCTGCTGCACTCACTACTACATGCATGAAAAACTGTAGCTTTGGAATACTGCATATCATATGGCAAAAGAGGTGGAGTTATGACCAAGGATAATTAACCCAGCAAAGTTAAATATAATCCTGAATTTTAAAAAATGGACATTTAACAGACTAAAAGATTTTCAGGTATTTTTGACAAACACAACAGAACTTGAGGGAAAATTCGACATAGAATATGCAGGAGAAATATAAGGTTTATATTTAAGACCAATTATAAGGGACTCAATGAGGTCAAACCATTTACTTCTTATATATGAAAATATTGTCAGTTCTTCTATGACTGTCATTTTTACTTTGGGTAGTTTGAAAGAAAGACTTGGGCTGAGCTGAGTATGATAGGGTTATTCTTTTAAAAATGAAACTGTAGGGAGAGATAAAAAGGACCAATTTTCTCATAGGGGAAAAGGGAGAAAAATGATACAGAAGAAGCTAGTAGGAGGGAGGGCAGGTAATGCTGAAAACTTACTCACATCAGGAATGGGCTAAAGAGGAAACAACATATACATTTAGACAGGTATAAAAATATTCTACATCCAGAAAGAAATAAGAAGGCAAGGCGATAGGGTGGGAGGAGGGGATAAGGGAAGGATTCTTGGAGGAGTGGGTAGGTTAAAGAATAGGAGGGCAAGGTAGTGGGTTGAAGTAAAGCAAAGGAGTGAGGAGGGAAAAAATTTGGGTGATAAGGATAGTGAGGAAAAATAGGAAGGAGGAAACTATACAGGAAATAATTATAGCTTAGAATGTGAATGGGATGAATGTAACCACAAAAAGGAAACTGATAGATTAAAAATTTGAATTCAACAATATATTGCTTTCAGGAAATGCTTTAAAAATGAGAGATACAGACAAACACAAAATAAAGATCAGGAATATAGTTTATTATATGGAGAAAAGGTAGTCATCATGATTTAAAGAAAAAGTTAAAGTTAAAATAGATTTAATCAAAAGAGGAAAATAGGGAAACTACAATATGTATCAGTAGTAGTATTCAATATGGTTTTAGATCATTTAAAATAACTAGAAAATTGAAAGCACCTGAGAGTATACCTGCCAAAACTGACACAGAAACTATGTGAACATAAACATAAAACACTTTTTACACAAATAAAGTTAGATCGAAATAATTGAAGTAATATTCATTTAAAGGGAGGTAAAGGATAAGTAAAGTCAATATAATAGAATATGACAATTTTACATAACTCATCTAGTTAAGTAATGCCAGCCCAATAAAATTATTAAAAAAAAACTCTCTGACTGAATTAGAAAAAAAAATAATAACAAAGTTCATTTAAAAGAACAAAAGATCAAGAACTTCAAAGAAACCAAGGGGGAAAAGATGTAAAGGAAGCAGAATCAGTAGTATCAGACCTTAAGCCACAGTATAGGGTGAGAGCATTGTTGAAGTATAAAATGAATAATTTTGATTATTTTAAATTAAAATTTTCTTGTGTAAATAAACCCTATGCAGCCAAGAATAGAAGGAATGCAGAAAACTGGGGGAACACTTTTGTAGACAATCTCTCAGAATGTAATTAGGTTGGAATATTGCTGTGGTTTGGGAAATGATGAGCTAGGTAACTTAGAAAAAAACATGGAAAGAATTGGACTTATGAAAGAAGATGCTATCTACCTTTCATAGAAACAGATGGCAAATGGAAATAAGCTCAGCATGGTCATATGTGTGTGTTTATAGATATCTATGTATATGTATGTATATGTGTATGTCTATATGTATATGTGTGTGTGTGATTGATTGTATTCTTCTTGGGGGAGGGAAGAGGAAAACAAAGAATAAGTACATAGCAGAGAACAAAAGGAAACCAATGAGAAAGGAAAGAAAAACTGGGTAGCTTTGAAAACACAAATAAATACAATAGGTTTTCTTGAAATGGAAATTTGTTGCTTTATATTGAATCCTCTTTTATGTTCTGCGCATGTAACGGTTGTTTTTCTTTTACTTATTTTGCACTTAAGTTTTAAATAAAATTATAGTCATTATAATAAAAAAATGGAGCAAGGTAAAGGTCCAAGAAAGGAACACTTACCAGCAGGACTTAGGAGGGTGTTAAAGGAGAGAGAGCATTAAAATAATGCTAAGATTTCAAGCTTGTGGGAGTAGCGCCTAAATGGAAGAAGTTTGTGGGGCAAGATAATTTGTTTGATTTTAGACATAATGAGGTTGAGGGAAGTGGCAGTCTTGATTCTGATCCAGTAGCTAATATTATAGACACAGATGGCATAGAGCATTGTGTTTTCAAGACAAGTATCTTTCAGCCACATGAGTAGAATGAATCTGTGCTTATCCTGTCACCCACTCTATCCTTCTCTCCTCCATATTATCCAAATCTCAATACCTCCCTTCTTTAAATGATCATCTAAGTGTCAGTTGCCTTCTCAAATTTTTAAATTGTAGTCTGCATGAGAGGTAAAGATTTACTTTAACTGTCTTACTCTGTCCATTGCAGGTAAGAGTTATACTTTCCCAAGCAGATGGCAGGCATGGAGATGGGATGATTGCCATACTTGGCTCCAGTAAGCAGCAGTTAATTGAACAGAGAGAAAGAGAGAAGAGAACAGACAGACAGACAACATATTGTAGGCAGAACAATATAAAGAACACTGTCTCAGGAATCAAAGGACTAATTCAAATCCCAGCTCTGAATTTACTTTGGGCAATAATGGAACCTCTAGGCTTCAGTTCACTCATCTATAAAATAAAATGTTGGACTTCATAGTCTTTGAGGTCTTTTCCAGCTCAATACCTATGATCCTATGATCCATTTGGACCTGAAGACAGCTGGAACAAATTGACAGGAAATCACAAAGAAGAAATTAGGATATGACAGGGAAATTCAGACTCAGATATTAGAAAGTTATCAGACTACATAAGATCATTGAAGAAATAGAAAGTAATGAGATCATGGAGAGAGAATTTTCTTTTTTAAAGCAGGAAGAAAACAGACCTGAGTAGTGAACATCTTGAGGATAATTCTTGGAAGGAACTGGATACAATGAAAGAGTTGTCAGAGAAATTGGAGAACCTGGATAGTACAGTATCATAGAAACCTAGGACAGAGAAAGTAAAAAGTACCCATGTACAAGAGTGGCAAGGGGGGTTAAGTAAAGACCATAGAATGAAAGGAACTTGCCATTTTCATCACAGTGAATGCACCAAGTATTTTAAAGACCTCATGTTGACTCCTCACATATTAGGAGACAAATTAAAAGTGGGCTCTGCTTCTTATTAATCCTGTTGCATTGAGGTGGTCTGAGGTGTTAATGAATGGGGTTATCTGGATTCAGAAACCATGGGGTAGAGGAAGATAAGATGGATGGATGACAGAACAAGTAATGACCCATTCCATTCATGCTGACAAAAAGTTCTCATATTGCAGAAAAAAACAAAATGTTCAGGCTGCTTTAGACATCTCAGTTTTCGGGTCATATTCCTGTCTACTATTTACCTTCATCCTCTTTGGAGAAAAAGAAGATAAAAGTTTATGAAACAGCATTTAATGCCACGGCTGATTGTCATACTTTTTTTTTTTACTCCATTTAATGTCCTTGTGATATTAACAACTGAGTCTCCCTTTGAAATTGAATTGGGGGAATCTTTAGGCCCCTGGAGAAACAGGTTAAAAAAGCTTTTGGTAAATTGGTCTTGGTATTAAATTGATCATTGCAATCAATGTAGGGATGAATTCTAGTCCTTGATTCAGCCAAGACTACTATGTGAACAGAGTAGTCAAATCACTAGTTCTGATTTTTCTGGCTCCTGTGGAATCTGATCAGCAATTTAAGGTGTAAGTACAAGATAATATGGACTGAGATATGTACATATGTTTTTATATATATATATATATATGCATGTATGTATATTTGAAACAGGACTCTTTTTATTTTATCAGTGCAAAGAGTTTATACTAAGGCAGATTGATACCTTCTCTGACTCTTTACAGATAAAAAGGCACCTGGGGTGCTGAGAAGTTGCCATTTCCCTAGAGTACCATAAGCAATGTGTACCAGACAGGCAGATTTGAATTCCAGTCTTCCTAATTCTAAAGTCAAATCTCTATATGCTCTGCCATGCTGCTTCTGTTATAAGCTATATCTGTCACTACAGCTATCTATAACTTTGCTATGTCTATAGCTATATTTATAGATATATCCATATATATTTCATATATATATACTTGTCTATTTTTCTATATTTCTAAATATTTATCAGTACCTTACTTATGCCTTTTCCTCCTAATTTCTTAACAAGCTTATCAGACTTCATATATTCAAATAAGTTGTTGTCCCCATGAAATTCATCACTTTGGGAGTCTACATTCTTATGCCAATAAGAATCTCATTTCTCAAAGCATTCTGAAAACTCTTTGTTTTGGAAATAAATAAACCAATAGATAAAGAATGAATAAGTTAAGGAAACAGTAAGTTATATTAGAACAATATCATAAACCAAACTGTTTCCAATAATCACCTAGTCATAACATTAATCCATTAAAAGCAAAAAATGATAATTTTATTAGCTGTTGCCAAACCTTACTTCTTATAGTCTCCAATATTCTTGGAATAAAAAACTTTCAACATAAAGAGACTTAGCAAAAATGATTAAAATTTTGAAGAAACAGGATAAGGTACCTCTCATCCCTATTCTTTCTGCCACCAGAATTGTGCCAAGAATGCTTTGGATGGCATTCCTGAAGATAAGATTATATCGTAATCCCTTTTTGCTTAACCGAAAAAGGCAGATATTTTATGCACTGTGCAATAATTAACACAGACAAAATAGATACAAACAAACAATAGTAAGAAATTTACTAGTCTCAAAACTATTTCTTCCTGAACTCTATCAGAGGAGATAAGAAAAATGTTGATAACAATAATAGAAAAAAATCACACCTTTCCCTCTTATTGGAAGAGGAGTCTTCCTCTGACACCTGGCAGCAGTGTATCACTGGGGAATTTATTTGATATTCCAATGCTCTAGACACCGTTCTAAAAGTATAATTGCTGAACATGTATTCACTTGCATTGGTAGAAAGAGATTCCTCACTCAGGAGTTCAATACATCAGAAGAATCAGAGGTCCAGTCTATTTCATCCCATTCCTCTTTGCAGTGGTATATGATTGTGATTGTATAATATTTCACATATTAACAGATACTTTATTGAGCCATTGCCAGACCACACTTCATAACTCATCTAGCCAACCAAAAGAGAGCAGGACCTGCCTAGTCATCTTGTCATCTACCTGACCATCATGCATATACATCTATCACTTCTTGATCTAGGAAAAGTAATCAAATGCACATTATAATTGTCACTGACATAGGTTTGATAAGGAATTGACTTCTGGCTCCACTCAGTCTCTGTGACTCACAGACCATAACCCTTTCCTTATGTGTATTTTCTCTCACTACTAGAATGTCAGCTATTTGCGTGCTAAAGTCTCACTTTTGCATCTTCATGTCCAATGTCTATCACAAGGTAGGCTCGGAAATGATTATTCATTCATTCATGTGCTAGTTGGTTTAGTTGAACTGACCTTTTCGCTTTTCTTTCTTTTTAAGACTTTGTTAAAAAAAAAAAAAGATGGTTTGATTGGTAGGGGAGAAATATATTCAGGAATGAATGTATTGCTAAAAACAAGACTATTTTCAAGAGAATTGCCTTCAGAGCCTGTGATTTTTTTTGCTTAATACATATAATAGTGCTGTCTTCATCCTCTCTTAGGTTAATAGTCTCACAGATCCGGGCTTCATAGGCCATCTTTGGAGGGATGGTGAGCTTTTGAAAGAGCCAGAGGCCATTCCAAGGCAGATTTGGGGAATAAATTTGGTCATTATAGAATTACAAATTCAGATCTAGAAATCACCATGGTTATAATATAGCTAAAATTCCTCCTTTGATAGATGAGGAAACTGATACCCAGTGAGTTTAAATGACTTTCCCAGTGCCAGAAATCGTTTATATCCTCTGATTCCAAGTCTAGTGTTCTTTTCTTTTTGCTGTGTCAAGAAAACAATACCATTTTTGATTAAAATAAGTTGTGACTTTAAAGTTGTAGATACAACTTTTTTGGTTTCTCATAAACTGTTGTGGGTGAACAATAGGATAATCTTTGAACTGAAACTATTATGTCTCAAGGTAACTAGTTTGGAGAAAACACATGTGGACATTGTAAGATTTTTATCTATCTTTCCCCTCTTTTTTGTGGTTATTAGAGGATGAATCAAATTTGATCTCAACAACTTAAAGGAGAAGGGCTGACTATATACTACTGGCTACCAACTAATTAGACTTTCAGTTACTTCGAAGTGAATGAGGCAGATTTTTAAGGAAGGAAGAAGCAATGTGGCAATCCATACATTTGTCATTAATCAACCAACAAGCATGTATTAAGCACTAACAATGTGCTGGGTACTGTGCTAAGTATTAAAGAGCTAAAAAAAACAAAAAACAAAACAAAAAACAAAACAAAGCTACAATCCTCGAGTCAAGGATCTCCCATTCTAATGGGGAGACAACAGTTCAACAACTATGTGCATAGTTTTAGACTTAGAAGGGATGAAAGTAATAGTTTCTCCATTTTACAGATGGAGAAATTGAGGTTAGATAGGTGAAATAATGGGCTTATAATTCACAGAGGTAATTAATGGCAAAATTGTTACTGGAATATTGGGTTTTTGATTCCCAGCACAGTGATTTTTCTAAAACATTATTCCACCTCTGATTTCTACCTCTATCTAAAACAATGCTTCAAAAAAATACAAGAAATTTCGCAAGATATTATTTCACTATTAGTACTAATAATATAACTTACTAAGAGAAATTCAATTTTTATAAGTTTAATCGGATTTATGAGTTCTTATGTAGGCAAAAGTGTCAATATTGTCCATTTGCCGAGGCAAAGATCTGTGGTAGACAATTCATGAATATAGAAGTACAATCTGATGAAATGATCCCTGTATCCTAGCCATGAGAGTCTTCTTCATCTCCACAAGTAGGAGGCTGGTGCAGCCCTCTTCTTCAGCCCAGATATACCATACAATTATACTCCCCATGCATCCCCAGATGGAATTTTTCCACAGTCATTGTCTTTGCAATATTTCCAGAAGATGTTGTGTGAATCACCATACAGAAATGTGTCCAGCTCAGAAAAAAAAAAAAATACTTCATCTTGTGACTTGCCTCTTGAAGAAGATAACCAGTGATGTGATTATTGGGGGAGGGGATTATGGGAATAAGATCCCAATCAGTTATTTTCAGGCTGATTTGAAATAACTGATGGGCAGTTAGGAGAGCTGCAAAATCCTCAGCTGACACAGTAGGTAATGGGGTGCACCACTAACTTGTTTCTTGGCCCAGGCAATGAATCATTTCTTTCTCTCTCACCTGTGACACAAAATGCTTATTTAATAGTGGCTGGAATCCCTTTTTTGTATTCTTTTCACATCCCAGCACTCAGCTAACACACAAAAAGAGAGGAAGAGAGAGAGAGAACAAGTTGGCAGGGAGTCAATATATTTCAGTGTTTTATTACTATGGAACTGTGGTACCATTTAGTTGGTTAAGATCAGCAGAGAATGAGTAGCTTGAAAGTGACTCAGATATCGGGGGTAATGATTAAAGGCACAACAACAACAACAACAAAATCCATGGATTAATTAGCAGGTCAATGGTGGTTGAGTAGTTATTACTAAATTACAAGGTTTGCATGCAAGAGAGAGGATTGATCGCTAGTGCTCACCAGTTCAAGTGATTGCATGTTAGAATTCATGTCAGTGAGGAGAGATTCCAGCTGACTTGAACACTGTCAAGGAAATCAGACACCCAAATTTCCTCCAATCTTACATTAATTCCAAATTTATCAGTATTTCCTGATATTGGTACTTTTTCATGCCGTAGTTATGGAATGTGAGGTTTGACAACCTGATTAAAAATACATGAAGAGAGTAGAACTTTCAAGGCTAAGAATGTGAATAAAAGGGATATCAGGGGGGAAAACACCTTTTGGAGGCATATGGACCTTGAAAATATTCTAGGCTTAGGATAAGACCCTTTTCAGGAAGGGGTTCTAAGTAGGAAGGGGAGGAAAGAGGAAGAAACAATAGGCAAGGCTTAGGGGCATCAGGTTACCTACTGCTTCAGAGCGTAGAAAACAGCAAGTGATGATACTTAGTCTCCAAGGTCTCCAAAAGCTTTCCCCTAAAATGCAGAACACAAGAATTTCAGGGGCTAAGATATTAAGATAGTAATGACGCCACTCATGAGAGACAGTGAAGCCACAAAATGACAACTAAGATTGATCAAAAAGAGAAAATATTCCATTGGGTCTTTTGCATAAATGCAATGTAATGCAGACTAGGAAAGGAACCAGATATACATGGGACTCTGTGTTCTTGGATTTGAACCTAAGCAGACAGCATTGATGGGGAGGATACTCGAGTCTTTAGTATGATCTCCCTTTTATCTCTCCTCCAAGACAGATGGTACCACAAATATTTTATCTCATTTCCAAATGACTTTTTATTCCCACTAAAATTCCATTTTTTTGCATCAATTGATAGCTTAGTTAATAACACAATTATAAAATACTCCCATTTCTGGGAGCCATGTTCCAGAAGAGATCATCAAGGACAATGGGAAGGGTAGGAAGAGACTTAGAGATATTGTTCCTGGATCAGCAAGGAACACAAGTTTAATAAGGTATTTGGAAATATACAATCAACTGAGTCATATGATTTTTTCTTGTCAATTGCGATTGACAGAAAATGTAATTAACAAATGATTGCAGGTTCTGGGGTAAAAAAAATTCCTGTAGAAATCCCCCAAGCTAATTGCAGTGACCCCAAGCCAGAATAGTTGATGAGGAGGTGGTGTGACTCATTTAAATACTTGTGGAAGAAAAAGTTTTGTTTTGGGATATGAACTACTCATCTCTCAAATGATTAAATTGATAAATCATATTGACATCATATGTTATTAGATTCTCCATGAATGAGTAGAGTAGAGAGGGGAAGAAAAAATGGGAAGGAAAGGAAAGGGAGAGGAGCCGCCAAAAAGTGGAAATAAGGGGAAAGGAAAGGGGAGGGAAATAAAAGGAAAGGGGAAAGACAGAAGACAAAAAGGGAGAGAAAAGCTAATTTCAGATTCTTGTGAGCTGAGAGTACTGATGCTTTTCAAAGTACTCACATTTCAAGACATGTAAGTAAACACTGAATCATGGGTAGACATTGCCACAGACACTATTGCCCACTATAGCAGTTTAATGTCATTTAAATGAGAAGGTATTCTTGGTGCTTTGAATGGTGCTATAAGTAGAAACTAAAGTTCCATGGGTTGTTTGATGGCACTCTTCATACCAATATTACCCAAAATAATTTTCTAGACGAAGTACAAGTAATTTGAGGAGTTATTTAGAACTGAATGCTAAAGCCATGAGTCCTAACTAATTCTATATTTCAAAATACAACCCAGTTATAAACAACTTTTCTTTTTTCTTTCTTCCTTCCTTCCTTTCTTTCCTTCTTTCTTTCTTTTTCTTTTTCTTCCTTTTTTCTCTCCTTCTATTCTTCTTTCCTTCCTTACCTTTCCTTTCTCTGTTTCTTCTTTCTTGCTTACTTTCTTTTTCATATGTTTTCATGCTTTCAAATTTGTGTAACGTTTAAAATGTATAAAATATCATTGCTTCTGATCTTTACAATAATCTTGTGAAGATAGACAGTGTGTATATTTTTATTTTCATCATACAGTTAAAATCCATGAGGTTTAAGTGACAGAAATCAATAACGACAACATTCGAATCAGAACTAAGATTTCTTCATTCCTAGCTCATTTTACCATAGACTTTGGGAGTGTGTTGGGGAATGGGAGAGAATAATTTCCCTCATCCTCTAGCTATCCAAGAGCCAGCAGAATATCAGTCTAAACCCACATGAAGACAAAATTACTTGGGAATGGTTTTAGGCAACTGCTGGATAAAAAGGAGAGGGGCTAAGGAGCTGAGCACTTTGCATGTGGGTATATTACCCTGGGTAAGTTTCCTTATTAACTCCTCTCTCTTTACCTGCCATCTTTGTATCTACCACATGAAGGCTATACACTCAAATGCAAAGGTGACAAACATTTTCCTGTCAATGCACTAGTCACAGAAGGATTGTTCCTAATAGGCCTCTGTTCTCACACCACACAAACACACACACACACACACACACACACATATACATACATACAGTGCCATATACACTGTTTATTTGTTTTTTTGGAGGGAGACTGGGTTCAGTAGTCATTGAAAGTTTTTTAATCATTTTTGGTGGCCTCAAGTGAAAAATGCTGTTGGACAGAGGAGGGATAGTGGATGAATAATACCTGGAATTTCTTTGGTTTAGAAAAGCCATTATATATCAGAGGTTAATGAATGCCAAGTCATCTTGGCTTCGATGCTAGCTCTCTGTCTTTTATCAGAGTGGTTGGTAATATATACAAATGAATTATTTATTAAATGCCTACTATATACCAGGGACTGGTTCTGGAATAGAAGAATAAAGAATAAGAATAAAAATAAATACATGAAGAATAAGAATAAAAATAAAAAATAAGTGATTCCCTTCACCTAAAGGGCATACATCCTATTATGGGGAAGGGAGAGACACAAAGATACCCATATAAATAAATACCAAGTAGCTAGAAATAATATAAAAGACTTTCAACAATAAATGATAAAGAAATAGTAAATAACTTTGGAAGTAGGGGAGGGCATCATGAATACTTAATGGAAAGACATGGCACCTGAATTCTTCACATAATTCCAAAAGGTGGAAGATAGGAGGGGGTTCATTCCAGGCAGAGGAAGACAACTTGTGGGCAGGCATATGGAATATATAATGTGTGAATGTATAGTGCTCTGTATGATGAACAGCTAGTTCGCCAAATTCAGTGCATGAAGAGAAATCACATGAATTAAAATTAGAAAAACCATTGGTAAACTAAGTTGTGGAGGACCTTAAGTCCCATATTGAGGCTATTTCAGAAGTGATAGAATACCATTAAGGAATATTGAGATGTGGGATAACTGGTTACCAAAGACGTTTTAAGAATATCAAAGTGATAGAATATCATTAAAGAATATTGAGAAGTGGGATAACTCTTTACCAAAGACATATTTTAAGAATAGCAAGGATGAGTACAAAGTTGTCTTGAGACATGGTCACTGAAAGGATGGTGACATTATCAAAAGATGTGGTCAAGTTTGAATGAGGGGGTGGATTCAGGGGAGAATAGAATGAGTTCTACTAATTTTGAGGTATCTAATGGGACATCTAGTTGGAGATATCCAACAGGAAGCTGGCAATGCTACATGGCAGATTGGGGGTATATTAAAGAGACACTGACATTGAGTAAAAGGTAAATAGCTTCTAAAAGGCTTTTATAATTGGAGTGAAAAGGAGATGGAGCCATAGGGAAGAGAGAAGGGAGGGAAAAGTAGAAGAGAAGAGGAGAGGGGAGGAGGAAAGAGAAAAGGTATAAGAAGGAAATGGGGGGGAGAGATAAGTTATCACCTCCTCTTCTTCTTATGATTCATCCTGAATTGCTGAAGGCCTTGGGAAATGGACCAAGGTTTTTTGTTTGATAGGAATTGTAAATGCCCAAATCCTGAAAAGAGAAAGCTTAACCAACAAAGAACTTTTATTTCTATTGAAGCCTCATGTAGTTTCTCATCACAGAAGATCTTCTCAAGGGAATAGACACAGTCTGTTCCTGTGAATTTTGTAAAGTAGATGAGTGATTTGGGTAGAGATTTAGTGACACGCTTTGTGCAGTCATTTTGAAAGCTCAGATTTCATGATTTCAACCAAATCTATGCTTCTAGGTTTGAACCCAACACAGGGGCTAGGTAGCACAAAAACCTTAGTTCAAATCCTGCCTCAGCTACTTAGTTGTATGATCTTAGGCAAGTCATTTTACCTTAGTTTGGAGCAGTTTGCCCAACCACAAAATGGAGATAATAGTTGCATCTACATGCCAGAGTTTTAAGGATCAAATGATACAATATTTGTAAAGTACATAGCCCAATGCCTGGCACGTAGTAGCTACTGTACAGAAGCTAGGTATCACTTTTACTAAATCTGACTTCATAGGTAGAGAGAATGGACTTGCAAGCTATCTTTAGAAAGTATTGAAGAAAAATGGAATTACATAGTTGTGTTTTTCAAGAAGGTTTGACTCTAGGATAGGTACATTAATAACGGTAATAAACCTTTTACTTCAAAGAAAATGCATTCTCCTCCTTTTGACCAAAATCACTCCCTCCCCTCTGTATTTTACACCTCTTGGAACCAATACAATTTACCTTGAAGGTCAAACGAATCTTAGACCACCCTTATCCAAAGAGTCTTACACTGAAGCACTCACCACTTTCAGTTCTTGGCTGAAATTATGGCTAGCCTTCTAATCTACTTGTTCGTTTTCCTTCTTTGCTAAAGCTTAGAGTTAAAATGTTAATCAGAGTTTCCTAATCCCTGGAACCTGAAAAAATCACTTCATTTGACCACCAAATGACCAAAACACAAACCCTCAAATGACTTTTTCCCATCGTGTATTAATTTCTATTAGTGATTATAAACATGTTTCTCTCCTCACTTCCCACCCTCCCCCCCCAATCGAATTACTTGGTTTTGCAATGTGGTTAATATTGTCCTGGATTAGTTGTTGTTTTATTTTTATGAATAGATCAAGCTTTAATGGGAACACCTGCTTATTCATGATTTTCTTAATGAATAATCTTGGCATTACTAAATGGCACCACAAACCAATTACAGCAAGTAATGTAGTGACCATGTACAGACAAGGCTTCCCAAAAAGTAGGTCATTTCTTTGTGTAACCCTGTCAAAAATCTGACAGGATTCTTAGATCGAAGGCTGCTGGGATACATGGAAGTGTACCTTTGGCTTTCAAAGAATTCCACTAACACTTTTCTCTTCTCTGTTTTATTTTTTCTAGGTAAGTGAAGCCTTTTTGGGGTCGAACATGAATCAGCTGGGCCAATGTGAAGAATGGATTCTTAGACGGAAAATACTGCAGATTCATATCCATACTCCCTCCATTCAAGTGTTTGGTTTGTGAGTCTTTACTCTGAAGGATTAAACAACTGTAACATTATCTGGAATTGAAAGATTACAAAGAGCCACATTGTGGGTGCTGAGGTCTACTGGATAGGTGTGCCTTACTTTATGCTGACTACATATGAAAATCTGGGTTTTCAAAAAAATGCATCAGGGATGTTAACTCACATTGTAAAAGGATTCACCCTGGGAATCCTTGAAATAGCAAGCACATTTACAATGACTCGATTTATGGGGGAAAAAATATGGGGGAAAAAATAGCTTGCATGGAACTTTCCCAGCAAATATCTGTGGCATAAATTAAAGTGCACTTGTTTGTATTGTCTGGAATTTACGGATTGTCTCTGGATCCCTTCATAGGTAAATACCGAAGTGTTGAGTTGTCATGATTTGTTTGCTCTCTGATTTTCTGGAGGCCTAAAATTTGTCAGCTTCTTTGCTCCGAGATTATCCCCCTTCACCTCAGCGATATGAGGCCTGAGCTTCAGAATTGAAGAGACTGAATTTTGTTAAGCATGCCAGTGTGGAGGCGGATTTAGTTGGCAAGAATGACAGTAATGTTTAAAGAGAGGGGGAAAAGATGCCCGGGAGTTATTAAATATTTGGAAAATGACAACTCTTGTAAAATTGGCGCAGAGATCCCTATAGCCTCTGGCTTAATCTGGTCATCTTCCTTGCAATTCTCTTTTTCTCTCTCCGTTTCTCTTCCTTTTCCTACACTTCTATGCTGCTTCTCTTGTAGAGCCTGTTTGGGAACTGGCACAGAAGAGGCCCTATCTAGCCTAATCCAAGGAAATAACTGCAGGCATTATATGAGCTGGTGCAGGCTCTTCCTCTCCTATATGTGACCCACCTGCTTATTTATACTTATTAGTCTAATCAACCGAGATCGTCAAACTGCTTTCTCTGCTCACCTGTTGGGGAAGAAACTTCCCCAGTGCTGCTGATTCCCTGTTTGAATTCTATCATTGATATCCATGTGTGAAGTTATTAATTATAAAATACAATGGAACAGTCTTAGCGGTAAAATACTTGTTTCCCAGACAAAGTTTTGCCTGAATGTCATTGTTGCAATTGGCTCATTGTGTTACATTGTTACACACTGAAAATTTCATTTCCTCCCCATTGTTCATTGAGTGCCTTGACAGATGATTTACTATTGTGCATCAAAAGTGAGTTTTGCTATGTGTGGAAAAAGTGAGGAGGATCTATTTACTGTGCGTTACATAGATTTCTAATTCCATGGAGTGAAGGGGACTGATTTTGAAGTTAAGAAAGAGACAAGATAGCCTAATGTAAATGGACACACTTTTTATACAAGTTCACTCTATCAGTTTTATTTGCTAGTTTTTTTAAACAATTATTTAACATAGGGACCTGACCTTAATTATGTTTCTATCATAATTTTCACTGTGAATATCTCCCTGTTGTTCTTATCCTCTACTATAACACAGGAGAAATAAGAAATGAGACTTGACTTTGGTTCTTTCCATATCATAACTTTTACCATCACTTTAATTGGAAGTTTAACATTTCTCATTTGACTTGTAGGAAGAAACTGACTCAGTGTACTCTGTAGACATTTACCTATCCAAGTACAATCTGAATGCTGGATAGATATATCTAGACTGTAGAGTAAGAGGGGTCTATTGCAGCAAGCTGAGCTCTTCCCAAAACAACCAAATGGGAAATCAATCCCACAGGCAGTCAATAACCTTCTCTCTGGTACCCAGGGAACCTCTGATCTTTACTTCTCCCTTTGCTCTGTAGAGGGATGTTGTTTTTTTTTATTGTAGCAATAATGTATTTTCCCCCGGAAACAGCAATAGTCGGCAAACATTCATTAAGCACCTATCTATGGAAAGCTCTATGCTAAGTGTTGAGGCGACAAATTCAAGGACCAAACAGCATCCCTACTGGATATATAGTTTATATTTTAAAAGAGACAAAAACATATATAATTATGCATCAAATAAACACAAGGAGAACAAATATGAACAACTGCAGTAGTGAAATACAAGGTAATTTGGGAAGAAGGGAAATAAGTTGTCAGAATCAGAAAAAAAGTATTATGTGAATAATAGTACTTGTACTGGATCTTGAAGAAAAAAATACACTCTATGAGATGTAGGTGAAGAGGAAGTGCATTCCAGGCATATAGAATGTGCAGTGCAAACATAAAGAGAAATGATATATTCCAGAAAGAGAAGAGGACACTGGCTGAATTAAAGAGTGAAGAACAGGAAGTAATGTTCAATGAAGCTGAAAAGATAGGATGGGGCCAAAGGAGTTTAGATTTTATCCTAAAAGGCAAAAAGGAATTAGTATTGATTAAGTGTGGGAGTCACATGATCTGATATGTGCTTAACGAAAACCAGTTTGACACAGTATGTACCATGAAGTAGGAAGATTCTTGAGACAGGCAGACCATTAAGAAAGTTATTGTAATCAACTTTGCAAGAACTGATGAGGGCACTAAGGTTTACTGGTATGGGTAGAGAAAAGGAATCATATATGAGATTTTGGATGGTCAAAATCAGGAAAATTTTGCAGCTGACTAGATAAGGATGGAATAAAATTAAACGTGGATCACCAAATTCTAAGTATTTTGCACACTGTTTGTTTAGTATTTACTTCTTCCAATAGCTGTGTTGATTGTCAGTTTCAACTTCTTTTTAATTCTTTCTCGCTTTACTTTACACTTTTGGATTTGCAACACTTTCCTTGTGGAGTAGACCTAGGGCAAACTCATCAAGAAAGGTGATTGCTATTGGATGTCTCTTATATCATGAGTTCCCTCCAGCCCTACATTCTTGGAGAAATGAGAGAATGCCTATTAAAAATAACAACAAAATAAGAACAGGGAAGAAGGGGAAAAAATCATTCCCCAAGCAGGATTACATTGGGAATTGGTATAGCACTTTCCACAGCCTCCTTATCGTTATCATTAAAGTTAATGTCATTTCATTCCCCAGTGAAAGGTTCCTCTGGGGCCTTTTTGCCTTTTGACAATGGAGACTAGTGTGTCGATTAACATGAGCCTCTGCTTCTGCTAATGACAACTTTTTGTAACATTAATATTTCCTCCTCAGGAAAATAATATTTTTTTGACTTGAGGATCTGAACTCTAATTTTGTAACAGCTGGTTTGCTCAACTAATCAAGCATTGTTTTTTTTGTTTTTGTTTTTGCTTGTTTGGTAGTTTTTTAGTACTTAGGCTAGAGTTTTGTATGAGAAAGGGAGAATAGAATTATAAATTGTCCCTGCAAACTGTAGTTTTGTCCATATTTGAAAGGGGAAGTAGAAAATGAGGCAATTAGTTGTATAATGTATGGGGTAGGGAGTGGGAAGAACCCAAGCTCCTTATGCTCAAATTGTGAGGATATTTCAGGTAAAAGTATTTTCTTGGATTGGATTGTATACTTATATCTCATTTTTCTATTTCACTCTGCTCATGTAACTATAGCAGTATTCTATATCAAGAATTTCCAGCCAAATATGGACTCTCATTTCTTTTAGAGGGGACAGAATTAATTTCTCCCTGTCTTTGCTGATGTATTGCATTTCACATCCTCCAAACAATTTAGTTAAATGAATTTCTCACTAAAAAATACACTAACCAGTTATAAAAGCCTTTGTTTTGGTTTGTGTTGTTGTGCTATTTTGTGAAAACTCGAAATGTTCCTTCTGGCCTCTCCTCAAACAAATGCCCATGTCCTACCATGGTCACCTCAGGTCCAGGAGGCTCTCAGAAAGAATGCCAAGACAATCTTAGGAAAATGGTCATAATTACATTCGTTCATTCAATAAACATTTGGTAAGCACCTGCTAAGTGCCAGGCACTGTGCTAAGTGTTAGGAGTACAAAAAGAGAAAAAAGAGGGCTCAAGTTGCTTGAAATCAGATAGGGGAGACAATATGCAAAGAAATATACAAAGTAAGTTATATACAGGCTAAATAGGAAATAATTAAAAGATCAAAAGCGCTGTAATTAAGAGGGGTTGGGGAAAACTTCTTATAGAAAGTAGGATTTTAGTCAGGCCTTAAAGGAAGTCAAGGAGGTCAGTAGTTGGGGAAGAGGAGAGAGTGTTCCAGACATGGAGACAGCTAGAGGGAATGACTGAACCATGGAGTTGGAGTGTCTTGTTCATGGAACAGCCAGAAAGTCAGCCTCCCTTCTTTGAACTTAGAATTCTCAGTTCTTAATGTAGCCATTCTATTCCATTTTCATTAAATTGTTTCTGGATTGAAGAATTATTAAATAAATAAAATTATTATTAAATTATTAAATGACCAAGATGAAATGACATTCAATTCATTAAACATACATTAAGTACTTACAATATGCAAGACAATTTGCCTGGTGCTGGAAGATATAAGGTAAAGAAGATCTGGTTACTGCCATCATGGAATTTACAGATTATAAGTAGATTCAATTTGTTTCAAAAAAAAAATTATTAAGAGTGTGCAATGTAATGGAAGAAAAAAACATCCTTTCCCCTCATAGAACTTATAGTCTTGTAGGAAGGTAAGATACACTTATAGATATTATTTAAAAAATAAGTGCATAAGGGAGTTCTAAGCAAAATACAATATTGTATAATGGAAAAGTTCATTTGTGCTGAAAATAAGTGAAAAAAAGTTTCCTTGAAGATGTTGCATTTCAGATAGGCTTCAAAGGATGGGCAAATTTCAAGAGGTGAAGAAGGAGAAAGGATGTGGGATATGTATAGACTATAACAATAGCTAGCAATTATATGATATTTTAAGTTTTACAAAGTGATTAAATTCTATTATTTCATTTTTATCCTTGCAATAACCTTCTGAGATAGGGGCTATTATTTTGGCACAGTGGAGAAGCACTGGATCTCCAGTCAGGAAGACCAGAGTTCAGATCCAATCTCCAACATATACTAGCAATTTGACACTGAATAAGTCAATGCACCTCTCCCTGTCTCAATTTTCTCATCTATAAAACATGAATAAAAATAGCACCTACCTCACAAGGTTGTTCTGAGGATAAAATGACCTAATATTTTTAAAATTCTTTGAAAAGCACAAAGTTTTATAAATGTGAATTCTTACTATTATTCAAAGAGGTTAAGCAACTTGCCTAATATTATCCAGCTAGTAAGTATCTGAGGTAAGATTTGAACTCAGATTTTCCGGAATCAAAAGCTAGTACTGCCTCCATTTAATCACTTAGCTACCGTAGATAGTAATGGAAAGTGTGCTGGATAAGGCTGGAAGAGGATTGTAGACTTTGAACGTCAGGATAAAGAGTTCAGCCTTTTCACAATCAGCATTTATCAGTCCCTTATTATGTGTCAATCACGACTGTTTGCTAGCAATACAAAGAAAAAAATGAAAGTTCTTGCCCTCCAAGAGCTTACATATAATAGGGATTATAGATGGAGATATTTGAGGTAAAGTATGATCCGACCAGTTTAGGGAAATGGCTCTGGGAATAGTAGAAGAGGTATATTGGCCAGTGAGAGACTGAACATAGGAAAAGCTGTCAAGATACTTTTGTAAAAACCTAAGGTGGTTAAGTGCTAGTATTTAGTTGTTTTGCAGCATGGTGGTGAAGATACAGAGAGAAGGAAAGTTCAAAATGAGTTTCCCGTGGTTGAATAAATAAATAAAATCATGGATATGAGACATGAGGTACAGAAAAGAGTCAGATAATACCAAATTTTCAACCCAGCGCAAGAGAAGGTTTAGCATAAAAGATAAGAGAGTCACGTTAGAGACATGTTGAACCTGAGATTCTGGTGGAACAGTATAGTTTGGAGTTGGAGATTTAGAATCAGGAGTTTGGAAGATAGATCAAAGTTAAGCGTGTTGTCTTTGGAATCATCTTTGTAGAGGTGGCAGATGAAGGCATAGAAAAGGGATTGTCAAGGGAGAGAATGGAGAGAGAAAGAAGCAGACCTAGAACAGAATTTTGGAGATCACCACCCTTTCTTAAACCATTGGTAATAATAAGAAGAGTCACTGAAGGGACTAACATATGTATGAAAATCCCTAATACAAATAAAATAATAGTGAATAGGAGGGGTCCAGAGGGCTACGAAAGACCGAGAGAGGTAATGACTAGTTCTGGCTGGGAGTGGGTTTGCTACGTAGACAAGGGATCAGAGAATGATTTGTCCAGCACACACCACTGGTGCAACCCATGAGTAGGTTTTCAACCGTCAATGAATTTCAGACATGATAGGAATTGATTAGGTAAACAATCCATCAGCACTATTTAGGTGTCTTGCCGTACCACTTACCTAACTGCTCAGTACCTGAGAATAATAGTAATTCCATTGCCTTTTCCAAAGAGTTGCTTTGAGGAAAGAACTCTATAAATTCTTAAGTGTCAAAGAAATGCATAATTCCTACCACAGAATTAATTGGAAGAAAGTGATGTAAAAACAACAGAGAAAATATCAGGAAAGTGGCTTTTGAACATGTGGGCTATTTTTCTATTTGATTATAAGCTTCATACTTAAGGCAACATTCCTTATTTAATCTTTGTATCTCCTCCAATTCCTAGTATAGTGCTCTGCACATCATAAGACCTTAATACATGTTTGATGAATTAAAGTGTGTAGGGATAAAGGAGGAGGAAGGCATACTCTTTTTTTTCTCAAAGAAAACAATAGTCTAATAATGTTTATAACCCTTTACAACATGGCTACAACTACATTTCCAGTCTCTTTCCATATTACTCACCTTAATAGTTCACCATTTTAGTCAAACCAACTTGCTAGCTCTTTCCCGTATATCACATTTCACATTCATTCTCTGTTGTTGAATAAGTGATCCTCACGTCTAGAAATTCCTCCTCCCCCAGCTCTACCAGCCTCAGTTATCCCTAACATTCTTCACAGCAAAGTTCAGATATCACCTCTTCAGGGAGGATTTTCCTGATATCCCATTTATCCACTTAGTATACACTAGTACTCAGAGCTACAAAGTATCTTAGGCCAAATTTGAACTCAGGTTTTCCTAGTTTATGCTCAAAAAGAGAGACTTGTTAATCTATCTTACAAAAGCTATCCAATGTTAATTTTTTGCATATGTTTTCTCTTTCTCACTTCTCTTCTTCCTCATCTTCATCTTCCTCTCATCTAGCACTATACCTTTCACACAGAAGATACTTAATAAATGCCTCCTCTATGGAAAAATATTTGTGTACAAAGCTATGAATTAGTAAGGTGAAAATGAGTAGAGTTAAAATCTCAGTTTGACGGATAGAGGTGATTTGACTGATTCTCTGAGGATTGATACATGAGCAAAGCATGAAACTAGTACCTAAAAAATGAAGGAAGAAATGAACTAGATATAAGCATATTGTATTTCCTACAGAAGCTATTTTAAGGAGAAGCTACATTTTATGTACATAAATTATAAAAATAACCAGCAGAAATGATATTTTTGAAATTGAATTTAAACCTTAAGAGAACAAGAAACAGAATATTAGAGCTGGAATGGGTCTTAGATAAAATTATTATAGGCTAATTCTCGTCTCTCCCTCAGTTACCAGATGAGGAACCTAACATTTTAGGATAGTTAGTCACTTTAGCAAATGAATATAGAAGAACCAAGACCAGATTTCATGCATTTTGACTCCCAATCCAATGCATTTTCCATTGATAAAACTGGTTAATATGTTTGTGTGATTTTCCCAGAATTGTTTTTCTTTCTTTACCACCTTTCTTTTTCTGGTCTTACTCTATGGTATCCTTCAGATTTGCACTTTTTAGGAAAGGAAAGATTTAGCTACCAAACAGAGGAAATTCTCTCGTATTTCTCTATATTTTCACCTATTCTACCTATGAGAGTAGAAACCCATATCTCCCCAAACCCCAAATCTGCTAATCTTTCCTTTAGAGATGACTCTAGAGAATAGGGAAGAGAAATATATTCAGTAGTGAAGGTTAATAGAAAAACCAAAGATATTCATAAAATTAATTTTTAGATGGCCATTTGGACACAGTCCCTTTAAGTGTTTCTCACTCCCCCTCCCCCACATTCCATTTCCTTTTCCCTAGCAGTGTTCATCTTGGAGTTTTGTCCAGTCCCCTGGGCATGAGACACCTATTAAGCATGACTCTAAGTGCTCACCAATTTGGAGTCATTTAAAAGATGGGAAGGAGTGAGTGGAGGCTAATAAATCACTTCAGTTTTCCTTACCGTAACTAATAAACTGACTAGAATGAAAATTTTCCTTGTCTGACGAATCATAGGAGCTTATACCTCAAAATACTGAGTTTATATAGCTAAGTCATACCACCAATAAACACACATATATATGTATGGATTTGTGTGTGTGTGTGTGTATACACACACACATATGTGTGATGTGTGTTATTTATTTTGAGTAAATGTACTTATAGATATACATATATTTCCTCAAAGCAAATAATTCCTCAACTTCATCTAACCCAAACACTTTATTTACAGATTAAGAAATCAGACCCCAGGAAGGTGAAGGAACCCCCAGTAATTTAATTCATTGGTATTTTATTTTCTTCCTCTTACATGAATACTTTTGCTTTATTTTTCCTTAATTTAAAATACTTTGAATGTAAGTAAAGCCAATATTTAAATTTCCCTTTGGTTTTTATTAACTTCAATAATCATTGAAAATGCAAATACTACCTTGATTTATGACATAAGTTATTTTTCCAGTTTAATTTTTTAATAGAATTGTCTATGATAATCTCAGCATAGGGAACTCCTAGTGTGGGAATACCATTCACCAATACAGAGGAAAGCACCTATAGCACAAACAGGTTAAAAGTGACTTGCCCAATGTCATGCAGATAATAAGGGTCAAAAAGCAGGCCTTTCTGACTACAAGCTAAGAATTCCATCCAACATGGTATATGTACATGTATGTCTATGTATGCGTATCCGGGTGTGTACTTGGGTCTTGTTTTAGTTTTTTTATTTTTTGGTAAAGTGAAAGATAACTCGAATTTGCCTTTTGTTTTTGGCAAACAAATTTTATAGTATTGTTGCTAGACCAGGCATATAATAAATATTTTTTGAAAAGAGACAAGTGGCAGTTCTGGATTTGCCAAGAACTAGCTATGTGATGCTGCATAAATCAGTTTTCCTCCTTTTAAAATTAAAGAATTGGATTAGGTGCTGTATAAGATCTTTCAGATCTAAAATTCTAAGATTAATTAAACATGAATTTCTGTACTGTTTGTAAGAAAAAAAAGGTATACCCAGATGCAATTCTCCTTTGGAGCCAGCAGGGGTCTCAAAAAGCTTTTTACCCACCAGAAACTATTTTTATCTAAATTGATGACTGTACGCTCCCCCCACCCCCCAATCAAATTGAATTACATACACAGCAATAAAATCTCTAGGCCATATTCAAATAAAAATACTATTCCATTTTAAGACGATAACTCAGTGTGCTCTTTAGTTATAGATCTTAATGTTGATAATTGAATACAGTTGCCCTGCTAATCTTAACAAGCATCAGAGTAAAGTATTGAGAAATTATGCTGATTTATATAAGTGTTCCTAATTAGACTTCATGGTCTCAAAGTACTTAATATTTTCTCCATGTAAGTATGTCCAAGAAATTTTGTGGAATTGAGATTATTTGTTTAAGAAATATTTTCAGGAGACTGTCTCTTCGTGCATTTTTCATTTCCTTGTTTAGAATGGAGCACAGAACAGGGAGGAAAGCATTACATTCCTAGCACTCAGGGTTGATTAGAATTCCTCAAAATGAAAAAGACCCCCACATCTAATATTGCAGCTAGTCAGGCACCGTAAAAGTCCACAGGAGCTAGCAATCTTTCCAGGCTGTCTCTTGATTTGTGTTGGGTTCGTTGCTCTGAAGTTGTCCTTCTCCTTAATTAGACAAGTAGGGTCACCATTGTTTCATTTCTCTCCCCAATAATTCCAGTTTTTGCTCTAATCTAAGATATCCTCTAGTTCAAGGGGTAGAAGAGAAAGGGAAGTCAGGGCAGAGAATCCACATTTATATAGCACCTACTATGTACCAGTCATTAGGCAAAGTGCTTTCTAAATATCTTATTCAATCCTCACAGCATCCTTAGGAGGTGGGTTTTATTATTCCCCATTTTACAGTTGAAAAAACTGAGACAAGCATAAATTAAGTGTCACGCTGCAGCTAGTAAGTGTCTCAAACCAAATGGCTGAGGGAAGGTATTGGGAAGGAGAAATAAGAAGGATATCCAGAGCACACAATGGAATCAGGTATGGAACAGGCAAATCTACTCCCACCCACAAAGGGAATGCTCAGCAGTAAAGAATTATAGGATGAATAAAAGCAGTTGAAAAGGCGATGTAGAAGCCTTGTTGGTCCATTTGGAATAGGACTGATCCTTAGATAGCCTACATTTGATTTCTGCTGAATCCTGCCAAGTGGGTTCTTTTCTTTTTGTCGTTTTCTCTTTGGTGGGAATGGGAGGAGTTGTTTCTCTTCTTTCTGTAATTAATTCTATTTTTCTTAGCCAATCTGCCTCAATCTCTTACCAGGGACACTGTTACCCCTGATAATTCCCAATTAGCCGATACCTTAAGGAAGGAAAATAGCAACTGTTATTTGAAATCCCACAAGGTCCTGCACCAAAATAAAGAAGTTAAATAACAAACACAGACTTTCCTAGGGGGTCATCTGTTCATAAGACTGGGAGGAAGCAGGGGGAAGAGCATCCCCTCACCAACCCTTAAAAGCTAAGAGAGCTGTTCTTACACCTTGAAAACCTGTAGGGGAATGGATTGCCTCTTTACTAATTCCATGTTATCAGTTAATTATGGCAGAAGGAAGTAGTCAAATGATGTCTAGGCTTGCTCTGAATTGCAGGGAGAAGGGCCTCCTCCATCATTTATTCCCCAGGGTTTCTACACATATTTGTCTAATTAATTAATCAATTAGTTCTAGGTTGGGGGAGTGAATCATAGTTAATGAACAGAAGTAAATTGTATGTCAGGCAAAGCAAATACCTTTGAAGACTGGGCTGAGTGCACACCTTGGAGGATGCCTTCATCCCTTGGAAGCCTGAAGATCCCTAAAGAGTGGTGCTTTTTCATATTTGGGAAGGAGTCGAAGTGAAGAAATGAGCCCTGATGAAAACTATTAGAACATAGTGCACCCAGAGGTCATCACTGGTGTTCTTAGTTCAAGTACTATCTCCTTATCTGCAAGATTGGGGTAAGGGACACTTGAGACTGTGGTAAAGATAGGCTCAAGAAGAACTAAGCACATTCCTAAAGAGCTAAGTAACTACAGGGGGAGGAATGACACTGGGAAGAGCTTCCCAGTGTCCAACTTGCTACCTTAGGAAAGCAAAGATTCACAAGAGGGGATAAGAAAAGTATCCTTCATAAAAGAGGAGGAGAAGTATATGAAAAGCTATGTGAGTGAGTGCATGGTGATGAGAAAGGATGGGAGAGAGAGATAGAGAAAAACAGAGACAGAGTTTGAGTCAGACATTGAGAAATATAGAGAGCTGAGAATGAAAGATAAAATTTTTAAAAATGAAAACAGGATGGAAAATAGTTTCTATTTCATAGAAGGATCAAATTACTTTAAGAATCAAGTGTAAATTTCACACGCATCAGACTTCTAATATAAAACTTCAATAGAATTAGTAAATGGTGTGTTTGGTAACTTCTTTTATTTTATATGGGTTACTTACTTGAAAACAATTTATTTGTTTAGTTATTTCAGTCATGTGTGACTCTGCCTGACCTCATTTGGGATTTCCTTGGCAAAGATATTGGAGCGGTTTGCCATTCCTTTCTCCAGTTCATTTTACAGATGAGGATACTGAGGCAAACAGGGCTAAGTGACTTGCCCAGCGTCAAACAGCTAGCGTCTGAGGCTGGATTTGAGCTCAGAAAGGTGAATCTTCCTGACTCCAGGGTGAAGCACTCTACCCACTGTCTCCAAACAATGTATAAATTGAAATGAATATGTATATTTATATGTGTATGTGATATCATATTCCCTGGGGGCAAGAAGAGCCCCTAGCCTTAGTATTTGATGGCTTGTGAGATTCTTGAACTAGTAATGGAATGTCTAAGCTATTTGCAATATTTTATGCACACATCATCAGCATATTCATCCACTTTAGGACACTCTTTTCAGCCTGTCTGATCACTTATCATCGGCAGTGTTATCATCATGCATATTTATTAAGTGCTATACTGAGTTATGCAAAATAAGTTACACAGACATTCTATAGAAAGTCAGAAGCTAAAACAGATGGCATTGAAATATGTGTCTGGGTTATTTTCTATGTCCAGTGGTCATCAGCAAATGGAGATAATTTCTGTTGACAATTCCATTTATCAACTAAGTAGTTTACCTATTTAACCAGTGGCTTTTGTCCTCATCAAAATTTGTTAGCACATCAGAATAGGTTTTTTTGAGACTGACAGAATGATGAATTATGCTTGCACTTACTCTTTTGTACTCAAGACTAATTTCTGTTCTTAATAATCTTATGATGTGCTAAGAATCCACAGCATTGCTTCAGTGAAAAAATAAAATTAAAAAAAAAACACAGATGGGTGGGGTAATACCAATAGGGTGTATGTCAGAATCATGATGCAAAACCATATTGCCAGGGTAGATCATTCAGCCTAATTGAATAAGGCAAAATTTCATAGGGATAAATGGGAAGTCATACTCAGATTTCAAACAGTTTCAGCAGTTCAAGATGCTCAAGGTATGGCTGGATAGTAGTGTATCTCAACAAAGACATGGGGGTTTTTGTGGACTAGAAATTCCATGACTCAAAAATATTCTCTTGGAGGCAAGAAAATTAATGTAATTTTAGGCTGCCTAAAGAAGGGGCAGAAGGGGAAGCTAAGTGGCACAGTGAATAGACCAAAGAGCCTGGAATCAGGAGGATCTGAGTTCAAATTTGACCTCAGACACTTAACACTTACTCCTTGTGTGTGCTTGGGCAAGTCACTTAACTCCAATGGCCTTGCCTTCTCCCACTCCGTAAAAAAAAGAAGAGGCACAGGCATCACACCCAGGAAAAAGAAAGTGAGAAACCCAATATATTCGGCCCTTACCTGGAGTATCATAGTCATTTCTGAGTGTCACATTTCAAGAAGAAGCATTGATAACCCGGAGAGTGTCCACAGGACAAATAGGATGGTGAACATCCTTGCCTTTGTATAAAGGAACTAGAGTTCTTTAGCTTGATGAAGCTAGAGAAGATTTAGAAATGAGATTTAGAAATAGGGTGATAACTGAATTCAAATGCTTAAAGGGGGATTAGGTTTGCTCCCTCGGGTTCTAAACCAGGAGTGGAAAGTGACAGCTAGAGGGTGAGATGTCCTGCCTGGTTTTATTTATAATACTGGTCAGGGGAATATTTTTACATTTTAAATACAATAAAACTTTATTTAAGAATACAAAAATCAATTGTAGCTTGCTGGATATACAAAAATATAGAGGACCAGATTTGAGCCAAGGACCATAGTTTCCTGGATTATTACTGCAGAGGGAAGAAGAGAATAGAAACTGAAAAGGAATGTTTAGGATAAATGTAAAAAACAAAACCTAAAGTAAACTAAAGTAGAACTTCCTGATGTAAGGGCGATAGTCCACACCCTTACCCCCATTAATCTAATTAATCTAATTAAATTAATTAATTTAATCTTTAAAACACCACACCATTATGCCTACCTTAGGCAACGGTCTGGAGTGGATTCTGAACTAGATTAAAATGTAATTGTAATTTTATTTGTATATTATATATTATTTAACACAATAAATAAAAATATAAGTAGCATGCTTGATATTACATTTTGATCACGTCAATATACAGCTCACAGGGATCATTATAGTGATCACCATTTCTATTTGAGTTTGACATCATTGATGAAAATGACAGAATAAGCTTTAAAGGTGTAGACAAGATGGTTTAGACTGTGTGATCCCTTTATGAGTTAAGAAATAATTTGTTTCGGTGAAGAAAGTAGTACGATCACCTGAGAGGATCAGTCATTTCCAACCCAGCAGTTCAGAAGAAGGAATGAAGGTTTGGGGAAATTCCTGGCTCAGGAGTACCTGGAGGAGGCAAGCTCTTGTGCCAGAGGGTAGCAGGCTGTGTAGGTAATGGTCCCAGTGGGAGTCTTAAATTTCCGCCCCTTGACAATGTCACACCTTCCTCCATCCTATTTAACATGTTATCAGAAAGACTGCCTTCTTTGCCATACTGTCTCAGCCATATTGCTTTCCAGTTTCCCTAACAATTCCTACCCAATAAACAATTCTTGTCCCAAAATCTTGTCTTTACACTTGTGAGATACAAGGATGCCAGGTTACTATATTTATGTGCTGCTGTAAATTCTGTCTATCCTCTTCCACTGATTTACCTTTCTATTTCTTAGATAGTATGAGAGAGTTTTGATAATTACCACCTCATAATGACGAATGCTGGAATGGGGGTGTGAGATCCCCACAAAAGAGCAGGGTACCAGGGCCAGGTCATCTGGAGAAGGATTGTTGAAGTCAAGGTAAAGATACATTAGGCGTCTCAGCAGGCAGGAGTTCTTAGGGAACCTGTAACCTTAAAGGGTCAAAGGGAAAGTTTATATAGAATATTCTATAGTATCACTCGTGCTAAATATGCTAACTAGGTGTTTTAGGGAATGGTCAGTTCTTACAGGAACATGCACTTTTGGTATCTACTGTGCAAGTATTTTACCCAAAATTCATTGGGAAATAGCTCTGGGGGGAGGTGAGGCTACCTGGAGGTGTGGTTTTAGCCTGAAAAGTCACTAAGTCAACCAGCAATCAGGGCTGACTCAGAAAAACCAGGTTGTTCTCATCAATGTCTTGTTAGACAAGATAAATATAAGGGAGTATAGGTATGTCCAAATCTGCATATGATTGGTCAGTGAGTAGTAAATGTCATTATAAACCAGTACACAGCCAGTTCAGTACACAGCCGGTTCAAGCTAATGAGTTCTATAGGTGTAGCTGGCAACTATAGCAGGAAAGGAGATAACGGTTGTTGCTAGTGCAGGCTGTGTCCTTGAGGGAGAAACTGCCTGAGATGGTATTTTGAGGCTAGGGAGAAATGTGATTTTTAAAGAGAAATGTGATTTTAGAATTGGGGCCCAAGAACAGGCAACCAAGTACCCTGTCAATAATACAGTTTAAGATCTGGTACTGCTAAACCTCTTTCTTTTACATTTTTATTAGGTCCTTTGATAATCTTGACTTTTTATTTTTCCATATGAAACTGGTTATTATGTTTCTAATTCAGTACATTTTTTTTTGGTAATTTAATTGTGACTGGATCACTTTGAGACAACGCATTGAACAGAAAACTGAAAAATACTCAGAAACACTAGAAAGATAAAGGACAAACCAAGTACCTTAAAACAGGCAACTTCAGGATTTTTACAAGGATCCTGACTCCTGATCCCACCAAGGAACTACACCTAAGTGGGATTTCATGGAGATTCTACAAAGGAAAAAGATCTTTCAGTAATCAGGAGCTATGACTTTCTCCTTTGGCATCAAGTACTCCCTAAGTTTAGGACAAATCTTCCCAGGAACCTTGTATGGACAGTGGAAGAATAGGAAATATAAACATATCACACACACACACAAACACACACACACACACACACATTCGTGTGTGCAGAGGGAGATCCATTGATAGACAGAGAAAACCAATTTTCTTACTGTACAACATTAACAAGTACCTCTTTCTTTCAAAAGCTAATGAAGTATGACTGGATAAAGACTCATAAGCAACATTACTGGAAGTTCCAGAGACCATCATGGTATACCCTGCGATCCTGAGAGGAGAAGCTGTCAGCTGTCCAATGAGAAATCAGCATCCCAGAGTTAAGAAAAAGCATTTGTCTACCCTAGGCAAGGTTAAAAAATTGCCCTCCTTGAGTGATTTTGCCCACCAGAAACTTTAAGCCTTTACTGCAACATATTCAATCTGATATCCAAAAATAAATACCTACCTAGCATGGAAAGTGGAATTTTCAGCCAAGAAAAATGTTCATTTACATTAAAAATGGTCTTTGTTTTCCCCCTGTATGTATTGCATCCTAGACAGTCTCCACCGTTGCCTAAATATCCTTAGGCCCAGCTCTTCTCTTTACTCCAAGTCTCTGATTGTATGCTGTCTACAGGGAGTTTTCAGATGTTTTCTGAGGACCTTCCTCTTGCTAATTCACTGTGAAGTAAAACAGCAGGTAGAGAAGGAAAGGGGAAAGGAGGCCAGAGGAACGCTGAGCTGTATTTGTGCTTTTTTTGTTTTGCCTGAATGCCAGCAAACAACAATGACCTTTCAGTCTCCCTCACCACTTTCCACCTCAAATATTCCAAATATCTTTGTTGGAAAAACTCAACCAGATGCTCAAATCAGTCAGTACATAGAAATGACACATATAAATGCACATTGATAATCCAAGACCTTGGAGGCTAAAAGGTCTGAAGACATCAGGCAACATGTAAAATTTTGTTTTTAAAGCATGATTTTTAAAATTATCCAACATTTGTTTTCTTCAATCTGTATCTATCCAATGGAAAAAAACAAGGAGAGGAAAGGAAAAGAGAAGAAAGGAAAGAAAGGAGCAGGAGGGGAGAAAGAAGGGAAGGGAAAGGTATACCCCCAAAATCATTTATTATTTTGTGTATTAGGACATCAACTTTCTATCATAAGGTAGGCAACATTCTTCTTTAGCATTCTTCTTGAATGCTGAACAGTTGAAACATTTAAAATTATACATTTTGTTATATTGATATTATAGTACAAAGTCTTCTGGTTCTCATTCAGCGTTAGTTCATACATGTCTTTCTAATACTTTGAAAACATTTTATCTTAATTTCTTACAGAACAATATTACATCACATCCATTTTATTTTCTTCATGACTTTCTCCACTGCTTCTCTGTTTATGACTCCCCTATAGATAACTGCCAACTAATTTTCTTTCCCAAACTCCAGAACAGAAAAAACTTAGTTTTACACACCTTATTCCAAACTGACTTATACATTTGGAATTTTTTTGGTAGGCAATGAGCCATTCATACTTTTGAGGTAGAGGGAGTTAAAGCCATCTGCCTATAAACATATGTCCCTGTGAACTTAAATTCCTTTCAAATCATTCTCCTTCTTGTAAATACATCACCTTTTTTCCATCTCTCAATATTTCCTCACTGCTCCAGTCCTATATTTTCAGTCTTTTTCTAGACATCCACACCAAAACTCAACCTATCAACTGATCAAAAAGTCTTGCCAGGTTATATTTTCATAAATTATGTTTCTAATCATATAACACTCTTCCAATAACTTCATGGTTTACCATTGTGTATCAATAAATCTAAACTAAGGAGATCATATATTTAGAATTATAAGTCATTTCAGATGTCACCTGGTCCAATCTCCTCATTTCTCATGTCAGAAGGTAACTTTCCCATGGTCATACAAGTGGTAAGAAACAGAGTCAGGATTTGAATTCAGATCCGTAAAGGGCATGCTACTTTTCAATCTGTTTGAATAGTGCTTAGCAAAATGTGGTATATCTAGTGAGTACTTAATGATTGAATTTTAATCCATCCATTCATCACTCATTTCCATTCCATGTGTGCTCTTTTCCAGAACTATAATAAATAAGATTATTTTCATTTGAAGCAAGTTTCATAAACTGACACTTGGTGTAAGAAGGGGAGAAAATGGATGCATTTCAGTGGATTAGGGAAGTATTTTGGGACACCAGGTCACGGGGAAGGCCAAGTCATAAAGGGTGGGGTGCTTGGAACAAGGCAAAGCAAAGAAGTTCTTTCCATTTTCTCCTTTGGTAGCTTCCTATTTAAACTGATCGTTCTTGACAAGTAATACTAATCTCAGTTGCATCTATGTTGCTGAAGAGTTACAATAGTTGTTTTGGGCCCCTAAATTTGACATAATCTACTTTCATTGCCCTGGGACAAAACTCCATTTGCCATGGTCTAGTTATGTTTCTGTTTCTTGCTATTCTTTGAACACTTCTTACACTTTCTTCCCTCTAAGGTTTTTGTGGTTATTATTTTATCTACCTAGAATGCTCCTCCCTATAGATCTGCCGGCCCAATTCATTCTTATTTCTCAAAACAATTCAAATCCTACCTTGTCTGTGAAATCTTGCCTGATCCAACTGATTGGAAATGATCTTTCCCCTTTCTTAATTAATATGACATGTTGGATTTTTTCTTATTGCATTGTTAGGTTATATTTTTGCATTATAAAAAAAATGTCTATGTCATCTCTACTAATTAGCTATCAACTTTATGAGGCCAGAAACTATCTTTCTCTTTAAAAAACAAAATGAAATATATAATGCACTATCTGAAATATCAAATACACTTAAGTAGATGAATGAATGTCATGATTCACTTTTTTTTTATTTTGAAGGAATTTGCAAATAGCAAATTTAAACTTGACTTATGGGATAATGGACTTCTTAGCAGTAAAAGCTTCCTAAATTTGCAATGGATTTTTCTCAGGAGGTAGTCACCAATGCCCATTGCTATTGAAGGTCCTCAAAACAGTCTTGTTAAACATTTCTGAGGTATGTCATGTAGGGTTCTAGTTCAAGTATGCTCTAGGCTACCTGACTTCTGAAGTCTATTTGAGCTCTAATGCTCTATAATTTTATGATTGGTAATTGGATCCTAACTATAGGCATGTTGAAATTGGCTTTGGTGTATCTCTAGTGTTGGTAGCACAGGAATTAAATGTAGATGACTAGTTGCTGCAACAAATTTGCCTGCCATGAAAAATTAGGATGATCCATGTAATAGATTTTTGACAAATAACCCTGTATGGCCTCTCTATCATCTCCATGATTCATTGTTAACATTTGAGTATTTTATGTAAGTGAGGAAAAGAAGATGTTAGTGCACTGAAAACCTTTAAATATTGCTATAATTAGCTACTCTGGGAGAACATTGTATACTATGATAGGCCCCTCAGTAGCAGTTGTTATGACCAATCCTGTAGCCTGACAAAAGATTGTAGTGGCACATTTAATGTTGTTTTAATTAGAAACTCTTAAAAGAAAATGTCAATTATCTTCTCTTAGCCTGATACATTTTTCTTTTTTTTAAGTTTTTTTTACCCCATTGGAAAGATGGAATTTAATACTTTTCAAACTCCTGAGGAAAATACAGACTTTCCTTGGTCCCTTCTCTTTCCTAAAAAGGAAAGAAAGGGGGAAAAGGTATGCATATAACCTAACTATTCATATGTTGGGTTAGCACTTTATTTATGGAAAGTAAAAGTAAATAATAGAGTGTATGGGGTAGAGCGAGTCACTTTAAGATAGGTAGAATTCATTAACCCATTTAATAAACATTTATTAAGTACCTACTGTATGATTGACATGGGGTATTGTTGCCAGGAGCAACATTTTATCTCTGGTTTCCATTAAATCTAGAGTTCTGATTTTGCCTTTTAATCATAAAAGTCAATTGGATGATTGAGGGGCAGGAGATTATAGTGCAAAGCAAATTAAACTCAGAATCAGAAGACCTGAGTTTGCATCTAAACTCTGTCACTTACTCATTATTTGGTTTTAGGCAATTTATTAATTGGGCATTTTTGAATCTCTAGGTCCTTATTGGTTACACATTTGTAATGAATGCATTCTACTTATATAATAGAGTTGATGTAAGAATGAAATGATAGAAAATGTGTGCATGTGTTTAGTAGTTAGTCTCCCAAGACCCCATAAAATACTACATCAATGTAAGTTGTTTTTATTTTTTGTTATATCCTTCTCATCTTATTCAATGGAGTTCAGATAGAGTCTTCAAACTGGTTACTATCTTGCTAATGTTCTTTTACATGCATTGTATTTACTTATACAGGTGGCAAAAACAATTGTCTTTTATAGATGAATAAGTTTACCAGGATGCAAATTTATCCTTTATAAGCTGACTGAAAGCATCTTTGACACAATTACAAAAACAGATAGGCTGAACCTCATCCAGTTATCATAAAATTATAATCTTCTTCTGTACATCTTGATACAGGACATCCCGAAAATCTTAGGGCAAATTTAAGCTTTAATAGCTCAGGAGGAAGAAAGAAGGTATGGATATATTCAGAAAAGAGCAAATAGTGGAAGCATAAGTAGGATGGGACAACCAGAGCTTTGTCCCAGGACAGAGAATGTAGGTTTAATAGCTTAAGCTGCACCAAGACTTTCGGGATGCCATGTATTTAAAAGACTTTTCTTCTATGTAGCCTGGGCAAAGTAATTGATTTTAAGATTTTGTGTATTACCCAGGTAATTCTGGGTAACAGTTTAGTCTGTAATGATAGTCCCATTCCAGTGCAGTTATATTGAGTGAAAGATCTTGAGTTTCTGATTGTAATTCTCACCACCATAACATGCTCAATTATTGAAGTCTACAATGATGTGTTATATACTTTCTTCCATTTCTTTGCATAATCTAATCATCATCATGTCCCAAACATTCAAGTTACTAAGTATTTTTTGAGTGCTTACTGTGTGTTAAATAGCAGAACATTATAAAAATGTATGCTTTTTTGCTGTTCGTAAAGAGTTTCTTTTCATTAGAACAAAATTAGAAATTAGAATTCTTTTCATTAGAACAAAAAGTGTATATGTGAAATGGTTACATACAAAATATATGATGAGTATATGATCAAGTAATAATGAGGCAACATGGTATAATAGAGCATTGGATTTGGAATTAGCAAGAACTGGCTTTAAATTTCACTTCAAGCACTCATTAAATTTGTGACCCTGGACAAGTCATATAACCCCTCTGGATCTCAATTTCCTTCTCTGTAAATGAAAGTGACTGAACTCATTGACTTCTGGTATACTTTCTAGCTCTAAATCTATGAACCAATATATAGTTCTAAATCCCATAATTTAGAAAGTGAATGATAGGACATCATTAGAAGGAAAGAACAAGGTGAAACAGTGTAACTAGAGAAGACTTTGTGGAGATGGAACTTGAATTGAATGGATGGAATTCTGATAGAGAATGGGGAAGCAGATATTTGGGGTATGGCCACAGAATAAGCAAAGATATGGAAGGAGAGAGAATTACAGTGTATGTGGTTGGATGGGCAAGGAAGAGGTGAATGAAACATAGAGGAGAGCTATCCTAGAGTGCATACTTCTCCTACCATCAGAGAGTATACAATCTGTTATTATATATATGTGCAGAATTTCTTGTTTTCTTAGAGGAAAGCATACCAACTTGAGCACTAACTATATATTTTGAATTTTCTAGTTAGAAGATATAATTTCATAATTGTTATTCAATAGTTCTACTGTATTTGGTCTAGAATCCCAAATCTGGCTGGGAATTTTTCCAACAATGGACATTTGTCATCTTCCTTCACTCATTTTGAATTAGTTACAACTAACAAGTATACATGACTTGGCAGAGATTTCTGCATGGAGAATAAATAATGTGCCTTTTAACAGGGATAGAGGGAGGTGTTGAGGGCACTAGAAACAGATTCTACTTCTCTTCTCCAGCAACACCAAGGGATCATTTTTCCTTTCCCCATGCCAGACAAAACCCAAATTGAGGCAATAAGGAATTAAAGCTTAGGATGGAAATGTTTTCTTGCACTTCATTTTGTGAACTTTCTTATGAATCAATTACTTTGGGTTTAAAAATTTTTTTAAAGCTGATGGCTGAATTAACAAACAGGGAAAAAAATGTGCCTAGGTCTTTGTAGGACAAATTAGGTCAGTTTTGGTTGCTGAGTAAGATAAAGGATTTTAGGTCTCTGTATAGCATGGAACAATCCTGGTGATAAGGGGAAATCAGATATCAAAGTCTATAATGAAAATATACATGTAGACACTTTTCAGTGATTGAGAGGATTGATATCTCCTCTCCCCTATACTGTTCCCTTTACCATTGAGTAATTATGGACTCCTAGAACATTACATTTACGCTAAAGACTAAGAATATATTGGCCCTACATCCACATCTCCTGCCAAGCTGCCATCGAGGAAGTGATAGAACTATCTATCTAATACACATAAACCATTGTGACACCAAAAAACAAGCAAAACTCAAAACCTCCACTGACAAGTTGAGAGGACATCTTGGCTAAGTTGTTAATAAATGCTGCTCACTAGGATACACACACACATACACACACACATACCACACTACATAAGTAATGATAATCAATTAGGTCATAACATACCAAATACATGTTTTGCTTTGTTTTGTTTCTTGTTAGGTTATGTCCTGCACTGAAGTCCTTGAAACCATCCTGACCATTGTTGTAAAGTGGAGAACTTCATGTGCAATGAGAAAGGCTTGTGTGAATGATAACTAGTAATAGGGAGGGTTTCCTTGGTGCTCCACATAGACTAGATCCTTCCTGGATGCATATTAAGTTAATAATAATTATTGTCTCATTTTAAAAACTTTCCATAGCAAGAAATATATTGCAGAGGGTTTATCTTCCTGCAATGGCCAGATTTCCGATTACCTGAGAGATGACTATGTCCTTGCTGTGGATAAAAGCTCATATTTTGCTATTGATATCATTATTCATTCTAAGTGACCAGTTAGAGCTATGGTAAACATCTAGGAATAAAAACAGTCAGCGTAATAAAAGGTCACTTTTCACACATAAAAGCCTTCATAGTATACTTTAAATATGTAACACACTGAAGAACTAGTAAAAAGAAAAAAAAAGTATTTAATTCAAGTTCCCCTCACTGTTGAATTTTTCTTACAGGTTTCAAGAATCACATTAAAAATATCTGAATATCTGGGGAAATGAACAGAACTCTGTTTTTATAACGTTCTCCTAAGAGATCCCCATCCCCTCAAAAAAAATTCTTGGTACCTTGGACAGCAACACAGCAGGCTGCTATTCGATTCTTGGATTGCTTCCCTCCCAAAACTGACATTCACTCTCAGACTAATAAGTGACTACAGATGTGATTTCCTGAATCAAGTTTTTTGCTATGTAACTTACCTTTTACCCATTCGTGGAAATAGAGCTACAGGAACCTAGAGTTCTGAATAGTCTGCTTGATCGGAAGTCAGGTCTGGGAAATCTTAGGGGGAGGAGAAGGACATGCTATTGGTGAGATAAAATCCCCAGAATACCCAATATTCCAGAGGTCTTCATTTTGTGCACATGGCAAAAGGTATAATATTACTAATTTAGAATCCTAAACCTGCCATCTAGTTAGCACTTAATAAATGTTCGTTGTTTTTCCAATAAAAAGTGAGTGTTAAAGAATTTAGTATTCAAATCTATTGCATATACAATTTTTTCTAAATGGTGCTTTGATATATGATATCCATATATTTACAAATAATAGCTCATGGGATACTGTACAAAATATATACATAATTAGGGAAAGGTAAAACATAAAAGGAGCTGCAAGGAAAAGATTCATCCCTCAGAGTCTAAATTATCATTTCTCCCCACAAAGCACCCTCCTTTCTTCCCTCTCCCTCCTCAGGCACATGAATCTGACTGAGGAAACTTAGCATTCACTGCTGCTTTTTCTCTTCTTTCTCTCCTCTGATATATCAGAGCTTTTTGTAATAGAATTTTATCTTGGGTATTCCATTTGGGGTTAGATTCCTGCTAACTCCTATGACTGTTGTGACTGCCTTCCATCCAATGATAGACCTCACTAGCATCGCCTTCATAGGTTATATTGGGTTATATTGTAGCACATGAGTTTTATTGAACCCCATTCCAATAGATTCCATTTTATTTCCTTCATCATCACTCCTTACCTCTTCCACATCTTCATCTACACAAGCCATAAACAAATCATCACACAAGACTGTAGACTAAGACTACTATATAATGCCATACTCTTTATCTGCAAGATCATCATTTTCCTCTTCTCCTTCCTTTACTTCTTCTCTAGGTTTGGTGATTGGTAGGCCTATGATAGGCAACATAGATATTGCTTTTCATATTCATATACTGAGGCATCTTAAGCTATAATAAAGAACATGCTGGTATCATATAGGTCAGGAAATTGAGGAAGATATAGCCTTGAAGAAACTGGTTGCTGATCAGGATAGAGAAGCAGAAACTTCTCATTATAGATGTTTTGGATAAGAATCAGAGATTATTCAGCCTATCTTCAAATACTTTGGGAGTCTAAACATCACACAATCAGAAACCACTTAGGGTTTTATCATTAAATCAAAGTATGATCATGATGGTAGTGATGATGAGCCTGTATTTCTATGAGCTAAAAATATGTTTGCATTGGGTCCAAAGAGCATTGAGTAAGATATGTAATTAAGGAATAATAAAATATCTGATTTCAAAGGTCCCCAAGTCTAACTTATATCTGAACAAGCATTGATTTTTACAATGCCTTGAAAAATGATGCAGAACTCACTTCTGAAAAACAGAGTACTTGATTTTCAGCCAAACAGAATTAGTTTATAGAAGCTCCTAGTTTATAGTGATTTATGTATTTGAACCTTGAAGTCCCATTTAGATTGTACCAACCCTCTTTGGCCTTCTTGTTCTTTTACCATGTCTGAGTTTTACATTCATTGACTATATTATCACAAAAAGATTTTGCTGGTGATGGCCTCATTTATATGGCACACACAGCCTTCCAGTGCATTACTGTCATCAGTGCCCAAACTTTCATAGGACAGAACTACCTCTATATGGTTTATTGACTTGTTACCTTGACTTTTAATCAAAATCACAGCAGAAAACCAAAAAAAAGTGGAGAGGAATAAAAAATCAAAGCATGCTTGGAAAGGTTGCTATTGAAATTTCTTTGTTTTGGGCTTTGTATTTACTCTAAGATCTTGATGTTCTATTATTCTTGTCATTTTACAAGGAGTATCACAAAAATGAACACGTGTTCCCTTTTGTCACTTGGCCCAATGCTACTAACATTTCATAAAAATCCATGTATTTCCTATTTCATATCTGCTGTTGTGAAGCTCTTTGGAAGGCCACCAGAACAGGGTACACAAATGAGAAAAAGGACTAGTAAGAAGAGGAAAGGAGCAAGAAAAGCAAGGAGGAACAGAGTAAAATGCCAACCTGCTGCTGCAGTAGACATTTGAATTGGAATCTCAGTATTGTGGTGGAAATGGAATGGCACTTCTCAATCCTGAGTAGTATATGGAAGAGATAGTGGAACTGGACTTCCTTGTAAGCAGTCCCTTCCCCTTCAAATTTAACAGTGTCTTCACTGAAGGGAAGACAAGGAATGGAGATGGATATACGTAATAGAATAGCAACTATTCCAATTTGGTTGGAATATTGAATTTTTAGTGATGATCATACTATGAAAAAACAGAAAGATAAATTATAATCCTATACCTTAAATGCCAAACAAAGGAATTCATATACTATTTAATAAACAATGCTAAGCCAATGAGTATTTTTAACCCGAAGACACTATCAAATATGGAGATTATAAAGATTCTTTTAGTACATGTGAATAATAGAATAGAGAGGTGATAAGTTGGTACAATGAGACCATTTATTAAAAAAAAATAAAGTAGTTCAGATAATAGATGACGAGGCCATTGTGTCAAAGGGGAAGGAAAGATATTTGGAATGGGGACATTTATTATAGAGAGGATGGGTCAAATGCGAGAAATATACTTGAGTTAAAATTGACGGGACATAGAGGGTGGTGAGGGAAAGGAAATGCTCAGACAAGATTTTCAGGTTCTCAGCCAGGTGATTAGAAGGAAAATGATACCATTAATAGAGATAAGTAAATTTATAGGAAAAGTTTGGAGGACTCAGGTGAAGAAAACAAGTTAAATTTTAGAAGCGTGTTTGAAGAGTGAGCCAATTATCCCTGTGGTTATTCACAAAAGATATTTGTAATCAATGTACTTAGTCTTGAGGCTCTCCCCACATCATGAAGTTTGAAAGAGACTGAGACTGGAGGTTAAAAATTTTGCTTCATAAAGGTTATGGTTGCATGCCTGCAATGAATTAGATCACTAAAGAAGAAAGCACAGGTAATGAGAGGAAGAAGAATAAAGTTGCTTAATTGAAGTACGTGGGATTTATGTGTGGATAATTTTGTCAAAATCCTATATAATGTAAATATTCCAGAACCTGAGGAGAGAAAGTCACTCCCTCTCCATCTTACTCTCCTCTGTCAAGTGAACAAATCAATTTCTTTTTTTCTTGATTAATTTCAGGTCTGTGTGTATGTGACCTGCCTCAAATCCAATAGAGGCAGCTAGGTAGCACAGTGAACAGAGTGCTGGGCCTATAATCAGGAAGATATGAGTTCAAATCTAGCCTCAGATACTTATTAGTTGTGTTACCCTGGGTAGCTCACTTAACTGCTATCTACCTCAGTTTCCTCATCTGAAAAGTGGGAATAATAAGAGCAGCTACTTTTCAGGGTTGTTGTGAGGACTGAATGAGATCCATAAAGTGCTTAGCACAGTGCCTGGCATATACAGTAGGTCCCATATAAATGCTATTATTATTAATGCCAGAATTGTCACTACTATGATTAGTTAGGATATATCTCTAGGGACCAGATCTTTCTGACAATCAGGATGACTTTCTTTCCTAAGAAACTTGTAAATGTCCTTATTGCTTTACCTCTCCCTTGCAAAATTTCTGCGAAGGATTTTACACATGAGAAAACTGAATCTCAAAGATTATTTGACCTTGGTCATTCAGTCAGTATATTTCAGAAGCAGAGATTGATCTCAGACCTTAGCTACATTCTAGTCTAACACTCTACCATCTCATATTTGGGTTGGTTGACCACACAAGCCCCACTAGTCCTAAAATGTCATTTTTCTTCTTTGTGACCTAAGGGCAACTCCAGAAGTTTGTTATAATGTGGATTATTGTATAGTCAGTAATGGAAGACAATTAAGAGAGGTTGACAATCTATATAGGAGTAACTCTGTATTTTGGGTGGTATCTTCAGGTATTTTCCCTTAATGCTTTGTATCTGAGAAATTAAAGCAAATAGATTCATTTAAGCTTCCCTTATAATATTCATCTAATCATTCAATAAATATTTATTGAACATCTAACATTTATTTGGTTGATACCACCTCAGTATTTAGCTCTCTCTTCTAATTATGGATTATATCATTTTTGTGCACTTAGAATTTGTGTATTATATTTGAATACATGCTTGACATTATTAACATCTAATCCATAGAAAATAGGATTTGACCCTCAACCCTCTAAAAAACTCTTTCCTTTCATCTGTAAGTCTTCTGTATTGAACTGGCATAGTTAAGCAAATTGGGCAAGGAATCTTGGAATTGTTTGCAACATTACCACTGAGTTATCACTTAAAATCTGAACTACTTAAATTGCTTGTTAGCATGGAATATACTTAGGAGGAGCAGGGGAGCATAAAGGCAAACACACACACACGCACATATGTGCGTGTGTGTGTGTATATATATATATATATATATATATATATACACATACGTATATATGCGTATATATATATATACGTGTATATATATATATATATATATATATACACGTATATATATATATATATATATATATATATATATATATGTATAGATCCAAGATAGAACTTACCAGAATAACGGGGGGAAGAGAGATTGTTACTGTTCTAGAGAGAGTTAACAGGTAGACATTTGCAACTACAGGTGCCATAAGTAGCCTGCCCTGGAAAACCTTTATAGATAATACATTCTTCTATATGGGGGACATCTATTATTGCTGCTTGTAAAATAGAAAATAAATATTAAGCAGAACTCATGGAACAAGCACATTTCCAGGGAAGTTCAGCATTAAGCATTTGACTACTGATTCTGGTGACCAGGCCTGAATTAATTTTGGAAGCGTGCTAGGCATTGCTACTGTCAAGCAGCTACTGAGGAGGCAATTAATTGATAGCTAAGGTCAGAAACCACATTCTTGAGATTCTTAAGACCAGGAACTTGAATTAAACTTTCCCCTCAGGAGCTGACATGTGAACTCAGTGATCATTAATGGGTAGTACCTAAGTAAATCAGGGGAAACGAGTCTGGAATTTAACATTTTGCTTTTGGGTGATATTTTTTCTTCATTAAAAGGTGTCATACATTTCAATCTTGTTTCCATCATGTCACCCACATCCTGGGTCAGAAAATCAACAAATTGTGAACTTGTTGAGTCTTCCATTAGTGTGTTCTTCATATCTAGCATATCCCCAGAATTGTAGTGAAGGAAAGGGGCTTGGAGATTATCGAGTCCAATGACACTATTGATCACCCCCTCATTTGGCTTAGTAGACAAGTATGTGGTCAAAAATCCTGAAGGAACATTGTATCTGCCAATAGATGCCCTAGGTTAAAATTCTGGCTCTAACACTTAGCACTCATATAACTCTGGACAAATTTCCCAAGCACTCTGATCTATAAAAATGAGACCATTGGACTGGATCATCTCTATGGATTTGTTCCAACCCTGAATCTATGATATTATGATCTTATGACTTTATTTTAGTCCCATCTCTCACATAATCTTTTTTGGTTTTATTTCTCTAATCTTCAAAGTAGAGATAATAAGATTTGTATTACCTACTCCACAGAGGTGTTGTGAAGAGAATACCTTAAAAACTTTAAAATACTAACAAAAGATTGTTACTTAGCCATTTTCAGTCATGTCTGACTGACCCCTTTCAGAGTTTTCTTGGTGGCTCATTTCTCCAGCTCATTTTACAGATGAGAAAACTGAGGCAATTAGGGTTAAATGATTTGCCCAGAGTCACACATATATAGCTAGTATCTGAGACAGAATTTGAACTCAGATCTTCCTGATTTTAGTTCTGGTGCTTATTGGTCTACTGCTCTATCTGAGTCGTCTAGTTGTCCACTACAGAAAGAGGGTTTATTAAAATTATGGAGACAGTGGGATCTAAATCACAAATAACTTAGCTAAGATCTTACAATATGTTAATGGTAGATCTAGGACTGGAACCTGGGTACAATGACTCTTAATCCAATAGCTAACATTATATCATGTTATAAAGTAGGGTGTCTTTGATACAAAATGCCTGGATTTGTTTTCCAGAACCAAAGTTTGATTTTTAATCCAGTTTTCTTCCCTCTTAAGTAGAAGTTTCTTTTTTATTTTCAATAAAAGCAAAAACCTTTGTTTATTTTAATTTTCTTCAAAACTCTCAGACTGCCCATATGTAGTTATCTCAAGAAGAAAAAATAAACAATCCATTTTTGGCCATGAATCACTGAAGGAAATAAAGTACTCTATTGAATGCCTGTCCGATTGCTTTCTTTCACCCACTGGGTTCTGCTTGTACTTTTGTTTTAATTTTTAAAAGTAATTTGTGGAGAATAATTCCCATCATTATCTGGATGCCACTTAGTGTGAGTATAATTCACATAAAGATCTACATAAAGAGAAATTTTTCTCTATATGCATCTAATACACAGCTGCAGATTTTCTATCTAGATATACATCTGTGATCTTCAGTTCCTCCCTATTGACGACTTGAAGAGTATTGCTCTATGCTTACTGAAAAGGAAGAAATGATTCCAATTTTGGCCATACAGTGTGCTCTGTAGTCAACAGTATGCTGACTTGTTTATGTCTGTCTGATTAAGAAATGTTTTATCCCTTTTATCTTTTTCCTTTCAAGCCATTCTTCACCTTACTACTAGATTAATATCTGTAAATTAAATTCATCACATGCTTGATCAACACATGACTAACATATTGAATTTATTTGATCAATAAGGAAATATTTATTAAATGGCTATTTTATGTCTGACCTTGCTCTTAGAACTAGATGGACAAAAATATAAAAGTCCCTTTCCTCAAGAAGCTTACTTTCTACTGAAAGGGGGAATGTAACATATTTGTAGATAAAGAGAAACAGCAAAAGACAAAACAAATATGTCATAATGGGGGTGGGAGAATTAAGAATTGGAAAAATCAGAAAAGACTTCCTGGAAGAGAGAGCACTTGAGTTTATCTTTGAAGGGAAGTAGGTTTTCAAAGAGGCAGAAGGAAGTAGAGAGAATATTCCAGAGGGAGAAGACAGCCTATTCAAAGGCATGGAAACAGGAAATGAAATATCATGTACAGCAATAGTAAATGGACTGGTACAAATCACAGACTTAAGAGGTGGGGTGTCATTTCATTCTGGAAAGATAACCTAGTGCCTAAAGGGTTTAAATGTGCTTAGAGGTTTGTATTTTATCCTAAAGACAATGGACAGACAATAAAGATCCTTTAAAAGGTGTCATGATCAAGTACATATTTCATTAATATCATTTTGGCTCTACATTGAGAATGGATCAGGGAAAGGTGAGATCATGCATTGAAACCAACTAGTATAAGACTGAGTTGTTGAGATAGAATCAGTAAGATTTGGCAACTAATTAGATTTGGGAAGTAAGTAAGATTGAAGGATTGTGGATATCTCCTTTTTGGACCTGAACAACTGGGAGAATGGCAGTACCTTTGGTAGAAACGAGGGAGGAGGGGGCAGAACCAAGATGGCAGAGTAAAAGGATGGTCCTATAGAAACTCCCCACCCCCGTGCCCATAGCCTATAAAATACTTTTAAATAAAAGGACTCTAAACAAATTCTAGAGCAGCAGAAGCTACAAAATGACAGAATGAAAGAGATTTCCAACCCAAGGCAGCCTGGAAGGCCAACAGAAGAGGTCTATCGCACTAGGCATGGAGTGGGGTGCAGCACAGCCTCTGCCACACAGTGCAGCATGTATGAGACCAGAGCAGACTAGTGCATGGAATCCCAGGTAGCAGCTGTTCCCAGACTGCTCAATCCACAAGCGCCAAAAACAGTTTCAAAGATCAGTGAGAAAGCTCTTTCACCTGAGAGAGAATGGAATGTGGTCTAGCCCCATTATCAGCAGCAACTGCAGCAGCAGTGTCCATTTTTGGAGCCCTTGGCTTAAAGACTGAGGAATTGAGCCACTGATCTGGATCTCAGCCCTGAGTGATGGTCCTGGGGTGAGGAGTGCTGGCTGGCATGGTGGAGCTGCAGGAGGCTCTGACGAGGGAATTCTACTTGCAGATTCTGGGCAGAAAAGTTTGTGGTAGCTCCCAGAACAGAGCACAGGCCAGGATAGGAGTAAATTCCTCTCCCTTGATTGTGCCACCTTGGAGGAACTGAGAACTTACAGGTCCCCAGAGTATACCCTGCTCTTGACAAAGGATTCAAAAGTCAAGTAACAGGCTGGGAAAATGCCCCAAAAAGGGAAAAAATAAGTCTATAGAAGGTTACTTTCTTGGTGAACAATTCTTTTGGATGAAGAAGAACAATGCATTCCATCAGAGGAAGACTTAAAAGTCAAGCTTTCTGCATCCAAAACCTCCAAAATAAACATACAATTGGCCTCAGAGCATGGAAGAGCTCAAAAAGGATTTTAAATATCAAGTAAGAGAAGTAGAGGAAAAATTGGGAAGAGAAATGAGAGCAATGCAAGAAAATCATGAAAAGTGAGGCAAGAGCTTGCTAAAAGAGACCCAAAAAATGCTGAAGAAAATAACACCTTCAAAAATAGGCTAACTCAATTGGCAAAAGAGGTCCAAAAAGCCAATGAGGAGAAAAATGCTTTAAAAAGCAGAATTAGCCAAATGAAAAAGGAGGCTCAAAAGCTCACTGAAGAAAATAGTTCTTTAAAAATTATATTGGAGTCGATGGAAGCTAATGACTTTATGAGAAACTAAGAAATTATAAAACAAAACCAAAAGAATGAAAAAATAGAAAATATTGTGAAATATCTCATTGGAAAAATAATCGACCTGGAAAATAGATCCAGGAAAAACAATTTAAAAATTATGGGACTAACTGAAAGCCATGGTCAATAAAAGAGCCTAGACATCATCCTTCATGAAACTATCAAGGAAAATTTCCCTGATATTCTAGAACCTGAGAGTAAAATAAATATTGAAAGAATCCACTCATCACCTCCTGAAAGAGATATGAAAAGAGAAACTCCTAGAAATATTGTAGCCAAATTCAAGAGTTCCCAGGTCAAGGAGAAAATACTGCAAGCAGCTTGAAAGAAACAATTTCGGTATTGTGGAAATACAATTACGATAACACAAGATCTAACAGTTTTTGCATTAAAGGATTGAGAGGCTTGGAATATGATAATCCAGAAGTCAAAGGAACTAGGATTAAAACCAAGAATCACCTACCCAGCAAACTGAGTAGAATACTTCAGGGGGAAAATGGTCATTCAATGAAACAGAGGACATTCAAGCATTCATGAAAAGACCAGAACTGAATAGAAATTTGACTTTCAAACACAAGAATCAAGAGAAGCATGAAAAGTTAAACAGGAAAGAGAAATCAAAAAGGACTTTCTAAAGTTGATCTGTTTACATTTCTATATGGAAAGATAATATTTGTAACTCTTGAAACAGTTTCAGTATTTGGATAGTTAATATATATACATATGTATAGACAGAGGGCACAGGTTAAATTGAATAGGAAGGGATGTTATCCAAAAAAATAAAATTAAGTGGTAAGAGAGGGATATATTGGGAGGAGAAAGGGAAAAATGGAATGGAGTAAATTTTTATCTCTCATAAAAGAAGCAAGAGTCTCCTTCTGGTGCCGCGGTGGCAGCCATAGCACCAGCACCGCGGAGTGAAGGGCTTGGGGGCCGTCAGAAGTCGCCGCCACCGCCATGGAGATGTTGTACCGGGTGCCCTTCCTGGCCCTCGAGTGTCCCAACCTGAAGCTGAAGAAGCCGCCATGGGACCATATGCCATCAGCCATGACAGTGTACGCCCTGGTGGTGGTGTCTTATTTCCTCATCACTGGAGGAATAATTTATGATGTCCTTGTGGAACCTCCTAGCGTTGGATCTATGACAGATGAACATGGATATGTTGCTTTCTTGGCATATAGAGTAAATGGACAATATATTATGGAAGGGCTTGCATCCAGTTTCCTGTTTACAATGGGAGGTTTAGGTTTCATAATCCTAGACTGATCCAATACACCAAACATTCCCAAGCTCAATAGATTTCTTCTTCTCTTCATCGGTTTCGTCAGCATCCTCTTGAGTTTCTTCATGGCAAGAGTGTTCATGAGAATGAAGCTGCCGGGCTATCTGCTGGGCTAGAGTTGCTGTGAAGCCACAACAGTAACTGTATCTGCTCCTTTTAATGACGTTTCAAAGGCTGTTCTGCCCGCCAGGACAGAACATGGAACATGGATTGACTGGGTCTCGGAATGACCTAAGGAAAGGTCTGGTATAGAAATGCAGAGGGTTTTTGTCCCATTGATGTGATCAACTTATAATAATGATGGTAAGAACACCATTGTCTTTCTATATTGACCCCACCACCACCATTCATGTTAAATAATCCTATCTGTCCTCTTTGTTTCCCCCCCCTTTTTTGAGAGTAACTGTTTTCCTTTGTATGATGAAAGTATTGAATAAAGTATTTCCTTATTTCCTACAAGCCCATTTGTAAATTTTACCTGTTGAGGAAAAGGCACTTCTGGTGAAAATGTGCACAAGAAAATTCAGGGAGCTGGAGCCTCTAGGCTGATAACTCTATCCAGGGGATCAGCTTTGCCTTGACCCTTTGTTATTTTAAGTGTAGCTTTCAAAGTCAGTGATTTTATGTGAGACTGTGTTCTCTAAACAATTGAGATGTATGGAAGGAGCCAAAATAAATCATTTTTCTATTGAAAAAAAAGTAAAAGAAGCAAGAAAAAGCTTTTTCAATGGAGGGGAAAAGGGGAGAAGTGAGAGGGAAAAGATGAAGTTTACTCTCGTCACATTTGGCTTAAAGAGGGAAGAACATACCCACTCAATTTGATATGAAAATCTGCCTTACACTACAAGAAAGTAGGAGAGAAGGGGATAAGTGGGGTTGGGGAGATGATAGAAGGGAGGGCAAATGGGAAGAAGGAGTAATTAGAAGTACACACTTTTGGGGAAGGACAAAGTCAAAAGAGAGAATAGAATAAATGGGGACAGGATAGAATGGAGGGAAATACAGTTATTCTTACATAACATGATTGTTATAGAAGTCTTTTGCAAAACTACACATATGTAGCCCATATTGAATTGCTTGCCTTCTCAGTGGGGATGAGTGGGGAGGGAGGAAGGGATAGAAATTGTAACTCAAAGTTTTAGCAACGAATATTGAGAATTGTTTCTGCATACAACTGGAAAATAAGAAATAGAGGTAATGGGGTATAGAAATCTATCTTGCCCTACAAGAAAAGAGAGAAGATGGGGAGAAGGGAAGGAAAGGATGTGATAGAAGGGAGGGCAGATTGGGGGAAGGGGTCATCCGAATGCATGGCTTTTTGGGATGGGGGATGGGAGAGATGGGGGAAAATTTGGAACTCAAAATTTTGGGGAAATGAATGTTGAAAATAAATAAATAAACAAACATAAAAAAAAGAAATGAGGGAGGAAAGGGGGTAAGAAAACAAGCTATGTTTTCTACTTGTTGAGCTTGAGATGCCTCCATGGAATATTCAGGGAGAGATGTCCCACATGTAATCAGAGATGTGAGATAGATGCTCAACAAAGAGATGAAGGCCAACTATGTATATCTGGGAGTCACATGAAGTGAGATAATGATTGAATGCATGGGAACTGATGAGATCATCACAGAGACTGGAGAGAAGGAGAGAGAGGGAGAGAGAGATAGGTACTCAAGTCAAAGGTAGAATGTACACACTCATATTTGGACATCAGGATGATTAATCTGCAGATAGGCTGAGTAGGAATTTGTACTTTCTGTAGAAAGGGAGTCACAATCTAGCAGAATTATGAAAACTCGGGGTTAAAAGTGAGTGGTAGTATTGTCAAATTCTACAGATGTGTCAAGACGGTTAGTACTGAGAGGTCTTTGAATTTCAAGAAAAGATCATTTGTGACTGAAGAGAAATATTTCATTTGAATGATGGAGTGGAATCAAGATTGCAAGAAATTAAGAATTGAGCAGGAAGGGCGAAGATAGAGATGGTAAGTGTAGACAGATTTTTCCAGGAGTTTGGCTGCAAAAGGAAATATGGGACCCCATCTGGTCCCATGTTTTTTCTCCAGACTCAATTTTTATTGCTTCCTTACACAAACCCTCTATTCCATCATCAATATCTCTGAAAAAAAACCAAACTTTTTATTTCCCCATGTCTGTACCTTTGCTCATGTAAATGTGTCTTCTTAGACTGTCTTACCTTACTCCTCATTTGCTCAAATCTTAGGCAACCCTTCAAGATTCAGTTTAAACCCCACTCTTTTCTCTAGGGTAGTCTTAGCAGGTCACCCCAACCTAAAATGATCTCTTACACTTGCTGAATTCCTATACTATGAGAGGAGTTGTATAGCAAAATCTTTCAGAGCCTACTACATTATATTTTCTTATAAACCTATCGTATTTCTCAGTGGATTAAAACTTCTTTTTGTTCTCCCCAAACTGTCCTAGCTCCTAGAGGTGCTTCAAACAGATTTGTTGATTGACTTAATGATAACAGAATGTAATCCAAAGATGCAAACATTCCATCCTTTTCCTAATCCACATTTCTCTTTGTTGTTAGTGGTCATGATGATAAAGGGCAGCAATGGAGATACTTTTAAACCCTTTAAATGTTATGACAGATCAGGTAGATCATCTGACATAAGACTGCCAATGAGAGAGGAGATTAGGCTAGGTAAAGAGCCTTATTTTGTAAAAAGAGTTTCTTGATTATTTCTAGCCTAAAACTGAGATGTTTAGGAAATATTACAGTGGCTGTCCTATGCAGCCAAATGCAATTTGCCTGGATCAATCCACTTTTCTCTTTGACAGAGAATGACCTGATGAATCAAATTTATACAAGCCATTGGCTTTATTACTAGTATTCTAAGCCAAACATTGCATCTTAAAGCAAAAGGCAGCTTTTATATGTTTCTAAGTCATTTCTACCCACACACTTTCCACCCACATTTATTTATATCTCTAGCTTCCTTAACTGAATTATAGTCAAATACTCCATTGCACATAGTTTCATCCAGGAGGACATGCCCTGGGGAGTTTATTCATAGGCAAATGTATTATTCACAAACTTGATCTGATCATAAGGAATTTGTCCTATAAACATCAGCCCAGAGGAAATTCCTTTCATAAACATAAGTGATTATATTTAAAAGAACAATATGGAGGAAAAGAAAGGGAAAGTGAATAAATTTGAAAGAGATGGGAATGCCACAAGTTTATAATAGTGGAACACACAGGAGAAACTGCTAGAATTATATTTTACTGCCTCTCCACCTCTTTCTATAACATTGTTTCCTTTCAATGGTACACTAGGCTTGCTTCACAGCTCTGAAGGAAGGGAGGAGATGATGCATTAAGTACAGTATGGTGAGTTTATAATGATAGTTTCCATGACAACTAGACAAATAGTTTCCATAGCTTTTATTTGTGTTTTAAGCAGAGGGACTCTAGGCAAAGATTTCATAGGAATAGTGAATGTAGGCAAGATTGTTGTATAACAATTTTTATTTCTATCAAGTTCAAATCAGACTTATTAACTATATCCCATGAAAGAATAAAGCTGGTTCATTTAGCTGCCACAGTGGACTTCTCCATAGCTTGGGTATCTCTAGCATTACTTGACCCAAAGGCTCAATATTATCGTAAGATCATAGGCGTCAGAATCTCCCTTGTTCTATAGATTAGGAAACTGAGACCCCCAAAAAGCAAACAATTTGATCAATATAAAAGAAATGGTTAATTAGCCCATCTGAGATTTAAACTCAGAATCCACTGACTCCAAACTTTTCCATTTGTAAACATTGTCCATTGCACCATACTGTCTTTTATCAATCTAGTTTTCAAAACTTCAGATTGGAAACTTTCTCAAAACTTTTTTTTTTGTCCACTAGTCATCACATCATAGGGAAAAAAAAATATGAGTTTCCCCACATTCCATTGCAGGATTCTCTACGGTAACTTGACAAATATCATTCATGCCTGAATAATCAGGAATCCCCTTTGCACTTGTGGATTGAGAGGCCCAGCCCCATTAATGTAGCACTTCTTACACTGCACGGAGGTCAGCAGATTGCTGTACAATTGATACCTCTGCTGTTCCCCTCTCTCGCTCTGCAGAAAGAAACCTATCTATTATTAAAAACCCTATTAGTACTGGTGAGATTGCACTGTTCCCATTCACTATCGCTGCTGAGTGTTATCTAATTGGTTTTTATTACTTTGAAAACCCTGGGAGTGTGGAGCTCAAATACACATTTGCTAACGGTTGTGTTCTTCCCTCTTGTGCTCATTGGAGATACTTTTAGATCATTTAGATTTTGTCAGCAAGAAAAGGAAGGAAAAATGCCAGAAAGCAGTTTGTCCAGTGCCATAGAGCTACAGAATTACAAAAGGGAATACAGACCCAGAGGTCTGGCATAGCTGTGAGAGCCTTGGTGCTCATCTAAACTGATATAAAGCCTTTTTGAGGATTTTCCCAGACTGAACTGAAATAGATTTGCTCAAGGAATTGTGTTGCTAAAATGAATTTCTTACTCGAAAGACTGTTTACAATTTTCCGTAGGCTTGATTTAGTTTCTATATTTTCCTTGTTATTGCTCTTAGGGAAATTTTCTCTAAAACATTGTGTTTGATGCTAGCTTTTCGGAGTCACAGGTGTGTGCAACAAGATCAAGAGTGAATCACTTGACCAATCTTTGTTATTATTATATTAATTTATTATATTGTTATGGCTGTATACTTTCTCTCTTCCCCTCCCCCATTTTAAAAGAAATTGCTTCTCCTTCCCCCAGAGGATTTTTCTGAAAGAATTTGCGCCTTTTTACCCCTTTAAATTCATTGTTCTAATGCAGAGAATATTATGTAAAAATCCAAGTTTTACTCCATCTTAAAAAAAAAGTCCTCTATTTCAGGGCCAGATATCTTGAATAGATTGACTATGGAGACTTCCATTTACTCACCACCTCCTCCTCCTTTCTTGACTCCTTGAAATTAGGTTTCTATTTCACTCCAGTGAAAATGTTCACTCTATGTCAAGATCGGGGTGGCATCTTTTCAGATGTTTCCTTTCTTGATCTCTCCCCTGCTTAAGACACTGTTGCTTACCTATTTCCTTTAACATCAGCATCTACTCTCTGATAACCTCCTCCGTTCTTTCTTTCTTTTATTCTATGTTTCCATCTCCTTAACTGGTTCTTGTAACCTCCACCCATTAGCTGTATGCACTGGGTCCTGAAAGAAACCAAAAATCATCTCCAAAATATAAGACAGTACTTGCAGGGAAATGCAAGAGTGGGGTCCCAGAGAGTGCTGACAAGAGTGATAAATGAATGCTACTTCTTCCTAAGCCTCACTAGCATGATCCTCCCCTCAATACTTCAGGCTCATCTCCTCACAGTTATTTTCAATGCCTTCTGCTCTTTTGTTCCCTGTATACTGTCTGTCACCAAATCCTGCTGATCATACCATTTTCTATACACTTCTATAGCTACAACCTTAATCAAAATTTGTAATCCCCTCATTGCTGGATGACTGCAATTTCCTCCTATGTTGCCACTTGCTCGCGGTCTGTCTTCACTTCTTTCCACTTCTTAAAGAGGCCTATTCATTGAATGGGAATTGCCTCATTCAAAGTGAACACTTGAAAGACCTTAGCTTAACAGGGCCAAGGTCTCCCACTGCCTCCTGAGCCATCTCCATTGTCCTGATCAATATCAGGCCACTGAACCCAGCTGGCTCTGGAGGAGAAAGTGAGGCTAGAGAACTTCCACAGCCTTCAGTCACTCAAGGCAAAGCAACTGAGGCAAACAGAAGTTCTGTGACTTGCTTGAATCGCACTGTCCTACCTAGCCACCCCTCACTCCAGTTCCTCTTCCCTTCAGTATCAAGAAAGCAGTTCCAAAAGCATAGCTTCCGCATATTGCTTACTATTTGAAAACCTGGAATTATTTACATTTATTTTTCTGATAAAGACCAGATTCCACACCGTAGTCATCTCCCAAAGAATTTTTATTTCTACTCTTTTCCAGACTTAGATTTGACAATAGCTAAATAAGTATGTTTTCTGTCTATTTCTCAAACTTTCTTTCATTTAGCTCCTATTAGATCAAGTAATATAATGTATATAAAATAATTTGAAAAACATAGTGTTTTATAAATGCTAGCAGTAAGAGCACTGTATTTCTGCTGGTTCTAAATTGTGCATTCCCCTCCATTTTTCTTTTCTAAATGATACCGTCATCAAAGCCATGCCTAAAGAATACCTCTGCGTCCAATCACCCCATTTATTGTAGCACCCATTTCAGTTTAATCTTGTTTTAAAAAGCTCTATTAGGATCTTTTATATGAAAATTTCAAAACATGTTCTCATGTCTTTTTTCATGTGTCTGTTTCATACTTTTGAAAATTTTAAAGTTCTTTTATTGATGCCAAATGTCTCTCTGGAAGGAAAAAGAAGGGGGGGGGGTCATATTTTTTTACTGATCTCATATGGTTGTTGTGTAACTATGCATCTGAGAATACAACATTCTCTGAAAGTATCAAAATGAGTACAATGGGAGGATACAAGAAAACATATAGGTGATATAAAAACAAAGCATATCATATAAAATCTGTTTTTTAAAATAAAAATAAATATAACATGAGGGGCAATGGAGAAGCATTTGGTGGGTCTTAGTAGACTGCTAGTCAATATAAACAATGAACTAAGAAGGAGAAATGAAATAATTATGTTATTATAGGAATGGATGAGAAGAAAATAAGATTAATTATGTGATGAAAGCAAGGGACAACTGATGGAGTCCCATGTGCTCCGTTGGTGTCCTCATTCTGTCAAGAGAAAATTGGGAAGGCCTTATTCTATTGGGTGAATTCTCTGAATAAAATTTATGGAATGGCATGGATGTTATGAATGATGGGTAGACACAGATGAGATTTTAGCTGTACTACTGGACAAATACAAACATTATGAAGTCACATATCCCCTTGACTATTGAGTATTTGAGTCTGTATGTTCTCCCCAGGACATATATTATATCGTCTAGGAAATTAATTCTGTCTTTCTATCTTTATCACACCTGAACTCAGTTAATTCTGCAAAGACTGTTGGGTGTTAATTTCTCTTTTTTTCCCCATGAGTTGAGGGATAGAGAGCTTCAAACCTCACTCTCTTACTTGCCAGTGTCACATCTCACATTCAATGTCAGCTTTTATTGAATGTCTACTACTATATAAAAAGGCACTAATTGAGAAGGATTTTAAAAAAGGGAAGAAAGAAACTGACTCTGCCTTCAAATTATTTCATTTTTGGGGAAAGCTTTTGGTGAGAATGGCACAACTAGTTGTGTTTCCAAACTAATGAACAATGTGGTTCCTAGCCTCACCTCCATTCTAATATCTCATCTATTTTTATTTTATCATTTGCATTTCTTATTGTGCCCTTATAGGGTGGAAGAATGTAGGGATCAGGTATGGGTGTCTAGTGGGAAACACTGTCCTAGTGGGGTCAACAGATTGGCTCTTTGCCATGCTGGAGGCTGGACTTTTTATAATGAGGAAGCTAGAAGGTAATTATGGAGATTAATCCCTGAATCACTGTGCTCTGTGAACTCCACTAACCAAAACCTTGACTGTCAAGGGCAGTGCTGCCATGCAGAGAAGGAACAGGGAAACTTCTTCTTCATCTGTCTTTCAAACCATGAATTACTCACATTCATCCATCCCCAAAGCATCCTTTCAAATTAAGACAATACTTGTTTGTGAAATAGCTTCTATATCACCTGAGACATAGAGATTGCTTATTTATCCACTAATTCATTGGATTAACTGAGCAAAACTCAAAATAACTCCAAATTGTGCTGTAATGGAAGGAATGGATTTGGATAAGTGCTTTTTAAATAACAGAAAGATTGGTAAGATGAAGGACCAAAAAAGAAATGGGAAGAGAAAACAGACTCCCATATCTAATTCACTCATTTATTTTCATTGCCAAAAACAAAAGAAAACAAAAAGTTCTAATTCATTTGCAAAGCTAGACTAGAACAAAATAATTCTCCAAAGCATGTCACCCTCTCCGACATGTTCACTGCATTTTGCATTTAACAGTGTCACAGTGATATTTTCTTAGAGAGTGGGGCACCCTGGTAGCCTGAAGACATAAAATATCACTGCTTTGGGAGCTGCATTTTCTAGGGTTATTAAAATTCTTCCTGTTTGATAAGTCAGTTTCTTTTATGACAGACCAATTTCTTTCCAGTTCTAGACTTGGTTAAGATGCATGGCTACAAACATATTCCAGATTTAAATTATCAGACATAGATAACTAGGTAAAACTTCCTTCTTAATCTACATCTTTTTGTTTAAAGTTCTTCATAACCTGATTCTCTTTTTCTTTCCAGACTGATTTCCTGGAGTCTGGGGTCCAGCCCAATTGACCAACAGGCTATTCTTCATACATGACTTTTGTTCTTCTGCCTCCAAGCTTTGTCACAAACTGTCCCCATGCCAGAATGCAACCCCCTTCTAAATGGCCTTTTCAAATCTTTAGTTATCTTTAAGGGTATACCCATATGTACTTTGTTATGGAAGAGCTTTCTTCATTTTCTTGTTGCTAGTGTTCTGTCCTTATCTCCCTAAAATTATTTTGTATTGAATGGTATTAATGTCATATCCCCGATAAGCTTTTTTAAGGTAGGGGTAGTTTAAAGAGTTCTCCAGGCCTACACAGTAGTTCAACAGGTAATAACTTGTTACTGAATTGAATTGAGTTGAATCCCATACAACTTAAAGGGAAAAATACCCCTAAGCAAATTGTACAAGTCCCCACATATAAGGGCACAGGGGTAGGTATATCTCTACTTTTTAATGCTACCAAGGTGTACATCTAACATGATTTCCAGACTTGCAGTCTCATTTGCTTTCTGACCTCTGATCTGTCTCTTTCTCTTTCTCATTAGATTTAATTCAGTAATCACACCCTACAAGCCATTCAGGCAGAAATGCCCTCACTGATTGCAGCTCTCACCAGATAGCCCATGAATAATGCTGTAATGTTCACCAGGGGCCCAGAGATTAGTTTGTGCGATTTGCTCTCACCTACAGATGTGCCTCCTGTTTCTGTTGAAATGGCTCTCATCTCTACCTAGGACTCCTTCTTTTTCCCTGCATGCTCTTGGTAGGTGTAATCCCATACCTGAAGCGGACCTCTGAGTTGATTACTGGTAGGCTGACTTTCTTTTTTCTTCCCTGGTTTCCACTTATTGTGATGTTCCATTTTGCCTTTTATGCCCTCTGTGTGGGTAACTATCATTCTGTCCCACACTTAAGCCCCTGGCTGCCTTTACTTCTTCTGTAAAACAACAAAGATCTGTGATTGCTTCCTTATGCTAGGTTTGCTGAGATTCCAGTAAGAAACCCTATCCCCTGGTTATAGGTGACTCTTCCTGACTGTCTCTTGACCCAGCTTCCCATTTATTTGAGTCTCTTCCTCACTCCCAATTTGCCCCCTACCTGTAATTGTATCTATTTTATCCCCTGTGTGCTTGGACCTATGAGTTCCTCATATTTTCCTTACCTCTTGTGTGATATGTATATGTCAATTTTTGTTTCCTTTGGGATCTCGGGTTTTTTTTTTTTAAAAAACCTGTTGTTGAATGATGTATGTGCTTGAGTTTGGAAGATGTATCTGTATCTCTTTACATCCTTGTTTTATATCTTTATGCATGAGCAGTATCATTCAAGCTGAGCAGAAGCTTAACCGCCTGAAACTGCACATTGCCAGCTCCACAAAGAGCAGCTTTCAGTCCTGAAAGGATATAAATCATTTATTCAGCTGATGGCAGGGAGATGTGGTCTGGAAGAGACCGGGATTTTGCATTTTTAATAATTGTCCTTCAGAACAAAATCTTCAAGATTGTTTATCCTTCCATCATAAAGGGACACAATGAAGCCTAACTTACCCAGTCTTTTAGGTGGTCTTTAGAGTGTGAAGGATCTAAGGTTGTGTTCAGGAGAAAGAACTAAATAAGCTAGCAAACCTCAAAGGGATTTGGTGTCAATCGGGGCCAGGAGAAGAGCACCCTTTTGACATCAATTTATAGTGTGATGTCCAATGTGCTTTCTTTTCTTCTCTCAGTTCATATGGACTTACAAGTTGCAGTTTTTTATCTCTTCCATTCTGGGAATAGATTGTTCCATTTGTATGGGGTAAATATACAATGTAGTGGAAGATACCAACGGAGGCTGAAGATAGGGAATACATAGTGACATGGTTCCAGAATTTGGTGGTTCCATCAATATTTTGATAATTTTAAAAAGTTTAGTTCAACATGTTCAGACTGTTCTTATATTTAGAATGAAGGAATTGGTATGAAACTTGTTCTCCTCTACCCTCAGGGAAGAAATAAGGGCAGTGGATGGAAGTTACAAAGAAGAAAATTTAAGTTTGATGTCAAAGAAACACATACACACACAAATACAATCTATGCAAAACAGAAACCAAAACAAGCCAAAACAAAACCCCCTTTCTAAATATTAGTGCTACCAGAAATGGAAGAGGCTGCCTCAGGAGGTAATGAATTTGAGCTCCCATCCAAAACATCACAGAAGGATATCAAGCTGATTCTGAATGACTACTTATTGAGTATATAATAGTGAGAATGTGTTTTTAGACATGTTAAACTAGTTAGCATCTAAGGTCCCTTCCAGTTCTAAAATTATAAAACTTTATAAATTTTTGTGTTTAGAAAAAACGTCTTGAACAGAGACAGTCAAAATATTTAGACATGGAATTGGCCTTAAAGTCTGTGCAGTTCAATTTGGCTATTTTGTAAATTAGAAAACTGAGGCTCAGAGAAGGTAAATGATTGGCCTGGGCTCATAATAAACTGAGATTAAAACCCTGACTCCAAATTCAAAGCTCTCCCCCTACAATGAACTCCTCCACAAGTACAGATAGAAGTGAGAAACATAGACACTATTTTTTAATGATAGAAAAAATTTTGTACTAACTCTATAGAGGTATTCCATGATCTCAAATCAATTCAACATACGTGGACATGAGGAACAGTTCTATCAATATATATTTTCCAAGGTAGGAGTTCTTAATTTGGGCTACATAGTCCTAAGAGAACCTGTGCCACATGTTAGGAGATCCATGAATTTATGGAGGTAATCCTTTTTTTTTTCTCTAAACTCTAACTGAAATTTAGAATTTCCTTCTATGATGAAAGTAGGCAACAAACCATTATTCTGAAAATGGATTCATAGACTTCTCCACTGATAAACAGAGCCAAAACACAAACAATTCTAAGAATCTTTTAACTAGAACCATTGGGTTATATTAGTTCTTGAAAGTCTTTTCCATGAATGCCTTACAAACCATCAATAATATTCATAACTTTTAGTAAGTAGGAGTTTATTCAAGAGAGAGAAAGCATAGTCTATGAATGTTTTCCTGGTTTCCTCTTCTGTACTCAAGATCAAACACCAAAATTTATTTATATGTGTATGTATTTTTACATATGCATATATATATGTATCTGTATTAGAGCATATATATTATATACAGAGATACATACACATACATAATATATAGCAGTAATAATAATAAATTCATTAATAATATAATTGTGTTGTTAATATTTTATCATTGTATTATTAATATTGTGAGTTTAATTGTTACATTATTATTATATTAATAATAAATTCTATATAATATATTCCTACTTTGCAAATGTATGAAAAAATGGTTTTGCCATGGTATTATCAACTAACTTTTCTGGTTATATAGTAGCTGTTTAGGATTTTGTTGTACTTCAGGGAATAGAGAAGTATCCAAACTAATGTAGTAGATGTCATGGCCCCGGGCTACATGAACAAAGAACTTAAGAGTTGAAAATGATCTCCATGCCTATCTAGCCCAACCACCATCACACACACACACACACACACACACGCACACACACACACTCACACTCACATTCACACAGGTCTCTACAATAACATATCTAGGAAGTGGCATTCTACACTCCATATGATGACCTCCAAGATGGGAGGACCCACTACTTCTCTAGGCTGCCCATTATACTTTAGTGTAGCTTGAATTGTTAGCAAGTTTTTTCTTCATATCTTGTCTTCATTAGCCTCTTTGCCACTTCTTCCCATTGTTCCAGTTTCTGTACTCTGCAACCCCATGGAACTAGTCTAATGATCCCTTCTCTTCATCACAACTCTTTAAATACTTGCAGATAATCTTCATATTCCTATGGAGTCTTCTCTCACTTAAACACGTCCATTTTCTTCAACTAGTCTTCATGTGATTTGAATTCAAGGTCCTTTATCACTTCTGTTGCCCCCTCTAGAGACTCTAAAGTTTATCAATATCCTTAAACTATGCTGCACAGGATTGATAATAGTACTCCCAAGCTCAATGTTGCTAAGAAACACCTTGTATGCTATAAATCAAGTCTCTCTTCTTCTACCTCTTTCAGAAGTAATATTGATCTGAAAGGTTCTGACCTCTATTGTGCCATTTAATTCCTATGCTCCTTGCCCCCTAGAGTTAACAAAGAGCAAAAAAATAAAGCAATAATGCTAGAGTCATTGATGCATAATCAAAGATTAAAACCACTTTCATCAGTGGTATCTGTACCAAATCACATGTTCCTTCATACAAACTCTACACTCTTCTTGCATAAGTCCACAGGACTGAGGATGTGTTAGAGTTACCTCATAGAGAAACAATTGTTCAGTTTTCTGTATGAGCATTTATAACTTGGAAATCAGTAAACACGACAGATCAGAGCTTGGTTAATTATTTTGTTGGTAAACAAGACTTAAAGTAATGGAGATAATGTTAATACAGATAAAATGTATTTTATATATTGTTTTGTTTTTCCTTTGGAGAGTTGGTTGTTAAACATATACCAGCCCGCTACTACAGAAGATCCATTTACCTTTAAAATTTCTCAGACTGTGGACTTTACCCCCAAACTTTGACCACCCAGATACCTGAACATACAATATAGATCAATAGGCTATGTTTCAGCAGTACCCTTAGTCCTCTCTTCTGGATGTCTTTTCTTATATATTTTTTGTGTTTTTGCAATACTTTGGTCAAATTAGGATATATATGTAAATAATTTAGGGTGAATATCAGTAATTTTCCTTTTCTAGAATAGAATAAACTCAGGCAAATAAGGTAGATATGAGAATAAAATGGAATCTAAAATCCAAAATCAGGAAATAAAGAATAGGATATGTTGTTTTTTTTCCTCTTGGGGTGATATGCTTGGGATTCTTATCATAGTTTTCCATGACATGTGACAGACTAGCATGTTGTGATTTCATGAAAAAAGGAAAAATTAAACCAGTATGTTTGCTGATTCTGGGATACATGGTTATTTTCTGTGACTAAACCCTTAGGTATTGCTTGAATCATAGAAGGCTAGCATACTAGGCCTGGAAAGAATCTGAGAGACCATCTAGTCCAGCCCTCAAATTTTATACATTGACACGAGAGGTCAAGAGACAGAGCTGTAACTCAAAATTCAGGTACCCATGACAAATTCAGTTGAACAAAATATCCCAGTCAGGTGCAGCCTCAGAAGACAAGTCTGGAGCTAACTCCCCTTGATGTAGCCAGCTGCCTAATATCTGTAGCTCTTCTGGCTTAGGAGGAAAAGATAGAACCCTCAAAGTTGACACCATGCAATACAGGGCGCAGGACTGCCACAAAGAGGAAAGTTCCCTCTTAAAGATGATTTATGTCAGCTCCCAGGGACAGTGCTCCAGTTGCTCAGATTTCGTTCCAGTTAACCAAGAGATGGGAATTGACTAGTCCAAGATCATATGCCTTTGGCAAGCCTGCATGGGAATTTTGGCCTTTTGACTCAGTCTAGTGATCTCTTCACCAGGGTAAGTAAATCAGACATAGAGACATTATGAAGCAGGTGACAAAATCACATTTCAAGGCACCAAAAAGTACAGAGCCCTTGAATAGATAATTCCTTGCATCATCAGATTGTCCCTATATCTGTTTTTTAAACCACAAACAGGAGAATCAGATGTTATATGTGTGTAAGCTAATAAGTGTTTTGATAGAACTGGGTTCCCTAGGGTTTATTTTCATAACAATGGTGTGAATGTATCTAAACCCATATTCATCTGTTTATGGGAAAGGTAAAAACAATTTTCTCATCATTACCCTACTTGATGACATTTTAAGCCTAATATTAAAGTTGTTTGCACATTTCAGTTGCACCAAAGAACTGAATTTTCTGATTATTTATCCTTCACAGATATTTAAGCTGAGCCCCAAAGCTTTTCCTCCTTTTTTAGCTACTCAAATGAATCTGTGATCTCAGTGACGTGACCATTCCCCCAACAATGTAGATCACAGCGAGTCCATCCTACTCCTCTGACTCTTGTCTATGTCTTCTCATATTAAGTCCACTCAATGAACTAGAGCCCCTCTTTGCTTACTACTTCACAGCAGAAGCATACGTGCTATCTTCTGGTTGTCTCTCACTCAACACTTTTTTTTCCTTACAAGATATCAATCACATGAGAAATCGCATCATCATAATCTCTTTATTATCTGAACATATAGACTTAGGTTTTCATACTCTAATGGATGAAAATAAACTGATTAAAGCTCAATTTAAGGAAGACAGATATGCTATTGATAGACATGTGTGGAGATTATAGTAGAGAGCCTTTCCGAGTAATTTTTTCATTTTGTTGCCAATGAGCTTCTTGGAGGGTACCGCTGGGCAGTTACTGATGAATTAGCATCCAGGAAAGCCTTTCTCTTAATCCTTATCATTTCTCAAGGTGAGTCTCTCTCTCTCTCTCTCTCTCTCTCTCATCACTCTGTCTCTCTGTGTCTCTGTTCCTCTTCTGCTGTCTCTTCTCTTTTCGTTTCTCTCTGTATTTCTCTTTTTGTCCCTATATGTCTTTGTCTCTTCCCTTAATCTTCCTTCTCTTCTCTCACTACCTGCCTTCCTCTTCCTTTTCTACTCTTCCCTGAAATCCTTCTCAGTTGTACTCCCCCAATCTTTTCTACTCTTCCCTGAAATCCTTCTCAGTTGTACTCCCCCAATCTTTTCTCCCCCAATCTGGGCACCACAGCCACCCAGAGAAGTAGGAAAAATTCTTTATTCATTCCCACTCTACCCCAGTTCAACCCCCTTTATTCCACTCTCCCTACACCTACCTCCTTACATTGTCATAAATCTGATCATTTTATCAAAGTGGGCTGACCTTTGGTTAGATAAAATTACCATAAATGCTGGACCTGGAAATCTGCTGTCAATCAATAAGCGGCATCAGGAGATCTGCTATCAATCAATCATCAGCATCACTGTCATTTTCTAAGAGTTGTATCTGCACATACCTAAAATCTTATACTACCATTCCATGGTCAACCTTGTCCACCCTTGGATTCCCAGTAGTGGGAATCTAATTACCAGAGGTAATTAAAAGTGTTGCCTCTATTTTATTATATTTTGGCCTCTGTTAACCTAAAATTACCACTTTTTCTAAAAAAGAAATCTTACAGAGAAATTGAAGCCTTTCAGAACCATCCTGCCCCCTACACTATTCTATCTAGAAGGCCCTTCTGATTATCTTTCTATTAGCCTCTTGGTCTCGGGTAAATTCACTACTGGCTACATCTCAGTTTAAGGTGAGGATTTTGGAAGGTTGACTCTGATTTCTTCTGTTTTTAATCTGCATATGGTAGGTGGTTCTACTTTTTGCATAATAACCACATGTATTAAGACTAAGAATTAAACAGAAGGGAGTCAGTGTGGTACAATGGAAAGAGCATTGACTATAGAGTTAGAGGAATGAGTGACCTTGGGCAATTTCCTTAACCCCCTTTGGCTTTCCCTTCCACATTTGTAACAAACAGGTGAGACAGTGGGTCTCCTTATTCTCTGAGGAACGTTTGCTTTAAATTATGATCCCAGCTCTTGGTACTAGTAGAGATTGTGTTGGAAGGAGAAAAAATGAGCTAGAAAAAGAAAACTGTTGGGTGAGGATTTTGTTGTCTGCCAAAAATATTATTGTAGGACCTCTCCCACTTCTCCATCAATTTGTTAAGCAATCTCTGCTCTACCCACAGTTTTAATATTAGGGCAACTTAATGAGCCGCTAATGAGTGAAAAAGTCCCCTAGCCCACGTGAAGTCCCACCTACATTGCATTGTTTACACAGGGTCAAAAACCCTTTGGGTACTTATACATGAGCAAAATAATTAAAGCACTTTCTAATCTTGTTTCAAATACCCTTCAGCAAACCTGCTTTCAGCCTACACACAGATACAATTTAAATTGGTACAGGCAAAGTGGTTTAGAAGTGGATTACAGAATACACAATGAAGCCGAGCCCCCCATCCCTATTTATTTCTACTAGAGTTAACTGCTGACATATTGACAATGAATTTGAACTCAGCTTGAGCCAGAGCCACACATTTCATTCACATCCTGCTTGTGACAATCTGCCTATTGGCATCCCATTGGTATCACATGTGGCATCATTGTGAAAGCCTCAGTGTGCTGGGCATGTTGAGGAATCTCTGAAAACACTTTCCCAGAGCATTGTTGCTACAGGCTCAAAAACAAAATTAGACTTAAACATTGGTGAAATACATTGATGCCTTCAGGGGCACTAGGAAAAAAACTTTCAGGTTGGGGAGAAAAACAAAACAAAACAAACTAACAAAAGCAAATACTAGGACATATATTAGAACTGCATACTGTAGCAATTGGGAAAGGAAAGAAGAGAACTGAGGAACAGGTGAGAGAAAGCACAGAGAAGGAAAGATAAAGAAAGATAACATTGGAAGGGAAAATGAGGAAATGTGAAAGATGGAGGGTGTTGGTTCTGGATTTGTTGATCTCCTTGCTGTAGAGACCTGACTTTGTGGAAACTCTCAATTTAGATAGGTCAAAAATGCCTCTACTCACAAGGGTGTGTGTGTGTGTGTGTGTGTGTGTGTGTGTGTGTGTGTGTGTGTGTGGTGTATGTATTCCAATTGTGAATCTCTTTTGCATCCTAAGCCTATTGACCCCTTCTCAGAATAATGTTTTAAAATTGAAATAAAACATATATAATTACTAAGGAAGGCAATTATACTGAAAATATTAAAATTTTAAAAAAAATCACTAGCCCCAAGTTAAAAACTCATTTTCTACCATCTTAAATAATTGCCTGGGTCCCAGATAAATTAAGTGACTTACTTATGGTCACAATGCTAGTACTTGTCAAAGATATTATTTGTCCCCAGGTCTTTGTGATTCTAAATTAACCTGTATGTACTACTCCCTGCCTCTTCTTAGAGGATGTTTATACTTGGTCAAATTGGTATCATCACTACCTTTAACAATATTCTAAATGCAGTGCACCCTCAAAAAGTATTTATTAAATGGAATTGAATTCCCTGAGGTTAATTAATGGATGTATAGTTCATTATGATAGTAAAATCGCAGAACTAGTCATCACAGGAGCAGAGTCAGCACCAGAAGATTATAGAGAAATCTTGTCTTTGGGAAGTGGGTTTTGTTACATTATCTTGTTTGAGTCTTGGGGAGAGTGTGACTGGACTGCTAACCACTAAATGAGGCTTGAATCAGTGTGACTAGGAAGTGTGAATAGGGTAGCACTGGGTCCTATGTGTGTAGAAATAAGAGAGGCCATGTGGGTGTGGTAGTGCCTGGTGCAGTTCCTGGTACTGGGAGACTGGGGCTAGCGGATCAAATGAGTGTGGGAGTTCTAAGCTGCAGTGGAGGCTAAAGTCAATCAGTTGTTTGTACTTTCTGGTGTCAATAATTGCTTTACAAGGAATGGAGAACCACTAGGTTACCTAAAGAGGCACTAATTACTAACTCAGGTTTAAAAAGTCTCTACTTTTTCCTCTAAGGTTAACTGGACTATTCAGCATATTGATCAGGGATCATGAATGGTTATTATATTTGCTGTAGGGTTGAGATATGAAGACCCAGTATGAAAAAAAAGACAGATAGGTAGACAAATACACGTGCAAAAAAGAGAGCCCTAAAATAATGTCACTTGGAGAAGGAGTATAAGCACAAAATAGTAACTATGCCTAAATTTACCTAGTCTGTTCATTAGTTTGGAGATTCTTAAACTTTTTTTGTCATGAACCCTTATGGTTAAACTTACAGATCACTTCTTGGAATCATGATTTTAAAAGTATAAAATAAGATACATGGAATTACAAAAAGTTATACTGAACTGTAGTTATCAAATGTTAAAAATTAAGCTCAAGGTCATGGATTTCAAGTTAAGAGACCTTGCTGTATTAGGAGATATTGGTCTCCCACTCTTGAAAACATTTTTTTAAAGAATCGGTATAGCTGTTGAATTAGAAAATTAGATCTCGGTCCCAATTCCAAATTGACTAGTTTTTAGCCATGAGAGTATGAGCAAATCACTCAATCTATGCCTAATTTTCTTCATCTATTATTTTCAGTAATAATTATTATATTACTTCCATCATAGGTTTGTCCTGTGGAAAACTCTTTGTAAATAGCACAGAATTATACACATGTGGATCTTCATTATTAGTTATAGTTTCTCTTAACCTTCTCATTACAAAAAGTGGCTTTAGTTATAGTTTCTCTTAGCTTTCTCATTACAAAAGGTGGCTTTAAAAATATTTTTGAGGAATACCTATTACTTTTGTTAGTGTGATAAGAAGTAGCACAAAGGTGTTGACTGCTCTATTCAACACAATGTGTAATGCTAAGGAACCCAAAGACATGAAGTGACTAGTTGTGAAAGGGTTTTATGAGACTTCCATTCTGGGATGGCATTGGTTTCAAGAGATGCATGACTTGAGGACTTTGCTTGGACCATGTATTGCCTTCTCTGCTTTGAAAGAATGTTGAGGCACATCAGTGTAGGTCACTCCCTTCCCTAAATGTTGATTCCTACAAATATGGGTCTTTTGGGCACTGAATTCATAGTAACTCTTAATTAACCCTGTCTTCTCTAGATTTACTGTGAATTGCTAAGGCCTGACAACCCAGAGGAGACTTTTTTGATACTGTTGTTGGTATTGGTTTTAGATGCTCCCAAAGCCAACCTAGAATTTGGGAATATGGGCCTAAAGAGATCATCAACTTGATGATAGCTACTCTGCATTCAACCTTCTCATGACCACCTAATAGAAGTCCGGGTGGCCAGACACCAGGAATTTCTGCCAACCTCAAGGGGAATACTTAACACAACTCTCTGGCTTACAGACGACTATGATAGGAAATCGCAGGCCAGGCTTAATAACTATGGACTTTTTTTCTTTCAAAGAAAACATCAAAACTTTAGGGTCAAAAAAAGTCCATGAAATATTGCTTGAATTTAGCATTATGAGTAAAACGTATAAGGTCTTCTAGCCATATACAAGTATCTATATGATGTGATTCTTCAAGGTAGGTAAGGTCCCTGGCCCCAAATCATACATTCTACTACTTATTCCTATTATTTTAAATTCTACCACTGAAACTTAATTGGTCATTGAATCTACTGGTCATTTAAAGATTTTGCTTCTTCAAGCACCTCTTTTAAAATAAAAATATTTGTTTGGAATATAATATCTTGAACTATGTGAACTACTACCTTGTAAGAACAGTATATCGCAAGAACAGTAAACGTTTGAAACCTTAAATACTCAAGGATATGCCATTTTCTGCAGCATGGGCATTCCTTACTGACAAATCATAAACCTTCCCTCATTTAGTAGATGGAATTTGAAAGTTGCTATGGTCAAAAAGTTCATAACCTTGAAATCACCTCAATAAAGTACAGCCGCTATAAGCTTACCAGAGTTGGTGCTAAAACAACAAACATGGAGCCCTTCCGTTGGCCTATAAATCTTGAAGAACTGCATAAGGATGACTTGTTATTATCAGTCAAATCCTAGTAATGATGAGCTATGAATGAGCTGAGAATTGAAAATAGCAAACAGGGAGTTAGAGAAAAGGTCTTGGGAGACAGAAGAGTCTGTGTAGCAGGGATGGAGGGAAGGTAAATTGAAATAGCATTGGAGATTTAGAGCTGGTAAGGAACTTAGTGGGTGGCCATTGACACCCTCTGGCTTTTGTGTTGCTGATCAGTTGTTTTTCAGTTGTGTCCAACTCTTTATGATCCCATTTGGGGTTTTTGTGGCAAAAATACTGGTGTGATCTGCCATTTCTTTTTCCAGATCATTTTACAGATGAGGAAACAGAGGCAAACAGGGTAAAGTGACTCACCTAGGGTCACCCAGCTAGTAAGTGTCTGAGGCTAGGTTTAAACTCAGGAAAATGAGTCTTCCTGATTTCAGTCCCCAACCTCACTCCACTGATTCACCTAGATGCCTTTGTAAAAGCCATCTTTCACTTTAAAGATAAGGAAACTGAGGGTCAAGTAAGTTGAAGGATATGCCCAAAGGAACACAGCTATTAAGTGTCTGAGGCTGGATTTGAGCCCAAGTAAGTCTTCTTGGCTCTTCAACTACCACACCATGATGGCCCTCTCATGTTACCTACACAAGATCACACGAAAAATTCGCAAAGTTAATTTAGTAAAGAACTATATAACACATATTTTAGAGGTTGAAAAGTGTATGCCTTTTTAGACTCAGCATTCAGGGAGAGTTCCATAGTGTAGATAGGATTGCAAAGTACAAGAATAGGGCAAGGAGAGCCAGGAATTGGGGAGCCAGGGAGGAAAGAATATGAGCAAGAGCAGAGGTGAGAAGATAGTGGGTCATGTTCAGAGAACTGCACATAATTTAGTCTTACTGGAATGCAGTTAAAGTGAAGGGTAGTATTTTGTTGTGAAGAGGGAAATTTCACTGTTGCTCTCCAAAGAGTTGATTGTTTTCCACATGATTGTTTTCCCCAACCCTTTCCTTTTATTTTTTATTCAGCAATTTGAGTAGAAAGGGTTATGTTAAACTCTTTTACTTATGACTGTTACCTGGTATGTATCCTTGACTCATAGGAGATGTTTAATGGACTGGTTGAATTGACTAGTCAGGAAAATCTCATTAATTTGAAGTCTTCTAATGAAAACTAGGCTGTCTTCTTTTGAACCAAAATCAGCAGATTGGCCTTCTTAAATCCACACCTTGCCACTTCTGTAGCTTGGCTACAGTGAGGCACACAGCACACTGCTGAAGATTGCAAGTAGTGGATGAATTCACAGACAGCAGGAAAAGAATTACATCACTTAATGAAGAGGTAAGCACATTTCAAGAAAAGTTTATCTTGTTCTACCACCCTTCTTAGACCAAAAACACATAGTGTCACAAGCAGGATGCCAGGGTGGGGTCTCTGAAGCCAGTAAGCATCTTCTATCAAATGCTCATTAATGAAAATTTATTGAGGAGTTTCCTATCACCATATGTTAAATTCTCCCTCTCTCCTCTCCTGCCCAAAGGCAGAGAGATCTTCTGACTGCATTGCAGTATGGAATGCCAAGTGTTGGATAGCTCCTCCACCATTCTGAATCAGTAACTCATCTATAACGTACAGACTTAAAGGAGTTCTTAACCTGATTTGTGTGTATCAGTGACTCCTATAGTAGTCTCAGAATTTTTCTTAATTCATAAAATCGCAAAAAAACCCATTTTATCTAAATATAATTAGTAGAATATTTTTTAAAAATCAGTGACCAACACTAAGAGCTCCTGTTTTAGAGAATTGGCTGGGATGATGAGGTCTCACCAACATTGGAAGGACAAATGAATTGCCCATTGCTCATACAGCTAATTTGCAGACATTGGGGAACTGACACCCAGGTATTGCTGGCTCCAAGGCTGACCCTCTCTCCACCACTCCATTTGCCCTCTCATAGTCACATTCGTTCACATTCAGGCTTAAACAGCATAGTCTATTTGTGTGATACATTAAATCCTAAAACTACAATAGCTAAAGCATAGCATACTAAAGTTGAATCTATCAAGCTTGAAGGGAGTCAGACAAATAGTCAAATAGAAATGAGAGAGGAACAGGAATCTGGTTACATGTCTTTGAAAAGTAATTTAATTAACCAAGAAACCATTTAGCAATAAACTAGTAAAGCATAATGAAAGAAGCCCATTTCATTGTTCACATGAGGAACAAATACAAATATGAAGTAGTCTTTGCTAGGTTGCTTTGCATAATAGTAGCATTCAAGTGCCCACAGGAAAGGCTAATAGTTACGGTTCCATTTATGTTAATGAAAAGAAGTTTGGTTTTTCAAGTATAAAATATAGAGCGTCACAAGAATTTATTGCAAAGTAATAAATTAAACAAAAGCAAATTCCACTTAGAGCTAACTAATCACAGATTTAGGTGTAGATTCTCATTGACCGAACAAAATTTGTTACCTGATTCAGTGAGACTGCTCATTGTTTAAGGGTTTGTGTTTATTTTGCAGTACTTTTAGAAGACACTGACTGATTTTGTTTAGCAACGATAGCCTGGTAAAGTACATAGATATACACCTAGGGTCAGATTTACATTTCTGCTATCATCTTGAAACAACACGTTGTTCAAATCTTTCTTTCAGTTGGCCATATTTTCTGTCATTCTAAAGAGATTTCAATGCAATGCCACATATAGGTATGAGACGTGTGATTGCAATGAAGGAGGGCTGCAATTCACAAAGCCACTAGTCATGTGACATTCCTTTGTAATTGCCTTTATCCACAAGTCTTGAATTATTTAGAAACATAAGCTGCCCTCATTTTCTGCTGCAATTTTTTGTAAGTATCCTGTTTGTAAGAATGTTTAGAGAACCAGTTTCTAGTCAAGAGGGCTTGTGTTCAAGTCTCACCCCTGACACAGAAAGACTGAGTGAACTGAACAAGTTATTTACACTCTCAGTGTCCAAGGCAACTCTCTAAAACCATAAAGTACAACACAGCTGATGGTCTTCAGTTGGTAGAGAGAATTCCCTCATATCATTGAAAGTAAAGCTCTTTTTCCAAGGATATTGAATAAACAGGCTTTACTATGATTGACCATTAATATGAAAAAGTAATCATAGACACCATAGAATAAACCCATAAAGGCAAGACGATGGTGCTTGTTAGCCAGCAATGAGAAGCAGAAAAACGAAATGCAAAGAAGTAAAAAGGAAAAATACTTCTAATGTGTTAATGAAACTTAAAAATATCCTTCTGTCAAATTAAAAAATTCAGCAAGTGTGCCTATTTGTACACTGAGTTGTGCTAAGTTTTGGATAAATAGAAAGGAGTTCCTTCCCTCAAGTAACTTACATGGTGTTACAAATAGACAATTGACTGAAAATCCTTGACAAATAGTCACTGACTCCCTAATTACTAGTAATGTTCCTTCCATTTTATTTATATCTTTTCAAAGCTTTGGGAACTAGTGAACAACTGGATCTTCTCACCAACACCATCCTACAAACATAGACACACACACACACACACACACACACACACACACACACACACAGAAAGAGAGAGAGAGGCAGACAGACAGACAGACTTCAAGGAAGTTTAAGATTTGGAAGGAATTAAGATTCAAGACTCAAGAGAGATTCAATGAGCTTTGGGTTCAGGAATTGGGTTTTTTTTCTCCATACATAGAGTTTTTTTAAAATTTTGGTTTAATTTTACTATTTACACTTTATTTTTATTATTATGTCTTTCTGAGGCTGGATCTCTACATTTTCCCCCAGGCTAGAAGTAGAGTATCTACTTGTAGGTTCACTTCTGGTGTTTGAATTCCAAACTGGCTGAGTTCACTGTTTCTTTAGCCACATGAACCCCCAATTCCAGGGGCTCACTATATTGGTTTGTGACTTGAAAAAGATACCTATGCAAGTTCAGAATTCCTGAATTCAAGTGATCCCACTATCCACTACCTCCCCAGTGTTAGGGACTGCAGATATGTGTTACCCTGCCTTGCTTAAATAGTATTTTAGTAATAACTTTTGCTTTTAAATTAATATTCTAGTCCCTTTTATACAGGAGAGGCGTCTCTTATAATGTATGTGAGAGATATCAGAAAAAAAGAATAAACACATCAAATATGTCTGAAAATTTCTACAATAGTTACAATATAGCCATAGTTTACCCACTTTTCTGTAAAGGGGAGGTAGGTGGGACTAGTAATTGATATAATTTCTTTATGTTATGTGCTGAGTGAACTTTTATGATCTGCCCTTGGAATTTAACCCTCATTTATAACAGAACTACAGTGTTGAACTTTAACCTAGATAGTAAATGAAATTTGAAATATCCCAGAACTTTCCCTAACATTCTGACATCTGTTCAAAACCACATTCTTTTGTTGTTTATTGTCCTTCAGACTTCAGAAAACTCTTCAGCAGGACCTAGCACACAAGATTCCCTTAGGAAATAGAACACATAGTTAATACACAGGTAAGGCTGCCCCAAAATAAGCAACCCCCATATTGCCTTGCCATAATAAGATCCCAGCTATCTTCTGCCTATTTTTTCAGTATTATAAGCTCTGAACAAGCCCAATTATGTATTGATCTCAAGTATCAGTAGCAAAAAATATCCTTCTCCAAATTTTTCTCCATGATTTCAAGTGATAATTCCAGGATGGGAAAGTCTGGTTCATTCCTCATGGGTACTAACTTTGTCTTACTGACCCCAAAACTTACCATACCGTACTCACCTACCAAATTGTAGCTGTGATGAGGAAATATATTGACAGTTCCAAACCACCAACTTATAAACAAGTCTTTGGATCACAAACTTGTTTGTGAACTAAAGACTACTCATTTTTCCATTTTACTTATAAGGAATTTTAGTCTCAGGAAGGTTAAGTGAATTATTTATGGTCATACAGAAAGTCAGCTGGGAATAGAATTTTCTAAATTTGCTAAGCCCACATTCCTTTTCTCAGACAGTTCTATTTGTCTCATTTTAATCCAATGTCTATGACTTTGGTTGTAGCTATCTGTCATCGACTGAGGGTAAGCCTTCCTAGTTAAAAAAAAGGAACTCAGCTTTTCCAAAAGATAAGAAAAAAATGTCAAGTCAATGTCTCTCACTACTCTCAAATCCTCTAAAGGAAGCTGTCTTGCTAGCTCACACATGGTCTCAGGACTACATACATGTGATGGGGAAAAATTGGATGCCAATTGAAGTCCAATCCTTTTCTGTGTGATTGCAAATCCTCAAGAGAGCAGTTACCCTTCTTGCCAATGCTGGAATCAACCTCCACTTCCAAGTGCTAGACTCTCACAGAAGAATGCAAACAGGCTTGTTGGAGAAGTTACTTGATCTTGGTGCACCTGGGCTTTTGACAGCTTTTGCTGCTGCTGCTTTTGCTGGAGGAAGAAGCAGGTTTGCCTATTTTTGTTTTTTGTTTTTGTTTTTCTTTTAAGACATCTTCTGCCATTCAGGTAAGGCAGGTTTGCATTGCCAGCTGTGAAAGACTTTTCCATGACACTTCAGAGCATCCACTTCTGCTGTTAGATCACATTCGCTGCTTTTCACTGGCACATGGTGAAAGAAAAAAAAAGAGGATCAAGTCCAAGGCAATGAAACCTTTGGGTGCAGTGAAAATTACCCAGGTCAGAGTCACCCTCTTTCAAAGCTGAGTGTAGTGGAAAAAAAGAAAGGAGGGACTTAATTCCAGCAGTTGGGTTTTGAATATTTAAACTATGCAGCTGCTATGGCTAGGCCAAGGGAAAGAGTAAAAATAAACCACACAAATGATGAAGTATCTGGCTGTGGGTTTGTTTTTAACTCTCTAATGTTCAGTTCTAGCCAGGAGTAGCAGGGCAACCAGGTTGGGGCTGTCACACTGTAGAATCTACATCAAGCTATCAAGAATGCAAAGACATAAAATATAGAATCATTGAGGGTTGCTTTGAAAGTGGCAGACTGTTTACATAAGAGATTTACAGTTTTTCTCATATGGGAACATTTTATCGTTATTATTTTGTTTTTTAGGGTTTTTTTTAACACTTCTTATCAGAAACTTTCAATAAGCATGGGGAGTAAGCAAAGTGTTTGTTTTCTTTTTTTTCCTATACTTTTCCAGGAAGCCTTGATGATTTGGACTTTCTTCTTGAATTAAAAGGGAAATATTTTCTATTTGGGTTTCATGTCATCAAGGCAATTTCCTAACATGGAAGACCATGGGCTGAGAAAAACTCTCTTCCTCTACTTTTCCAGTGACATGTGCAGATGTGTTGGTCATTTCATTTACTCTATAATTAGAAGAATTAGAAGAAGAAATAAGCAGATTTAAAATGGATTAAAGATTCAATGAAGATCATAGTTTCAGTGACTGCTGTATTCTATTTTATTGCTACAATTGAAATTTTAACAAAATGAATATATCTAGATCAAAATTCTTCACCTGAATTGTTTAGCAGATTTTTATGTTTTGTCTTTAAAATCTATATCTAAAATCTATCAAATCTATCTCTGTCTTAAAAAGATTTTCTCCTAAAATTATATAAATAAATTTTAAGTATAAAATTTTATCCAAAAATTGTAATACAAACTAAATGTCAACACAATGGAATCAAAGTTAGTTCACTTTCATGGGGTAAAAATCCCATTAATTCTAGGAAAAAAAACGTTTTAAGGAGAAAGGTTGGCAACTTTTACTAAATATCAAAAACATTAATTATTTACAGATGGGTGATGCTAATTATATAATATCTAATTCATAAAATTAGTGCTACCAAATTTGGACCAACTTTGTAAGCTATTTAAGTTATCAAATATACTGGCAAGTCATTCAATTCAACTGAACATTTATGAATTGCTCCCCATGAATATGGCATTGAACTTGTTTACTTTTCTCTTATATCTGATTTTTCACTATTTCAAATGGATTCTCCTTGTTAGCTCAAAAGAATGAACTTTAAATATGAGACAAATTTCTTCAATTTTATTTGTTCATATTTTAGTTTTTAAGCATCTTCATAATTATTCTTAGTTTTGTGTGAATTTTCCATGTAAACTGAATCAATTTATGTCTTCAGTAGTCAGGGGTAGTTTCTCACTGGAAGTATAATCTAACAAAAGGGATTACTTCATGTCTTCTATTTGTAATTAAATTTAGTTCACTTGAATGTCTGATAATAGTGTCAGATGAGAATTTTTTAAACACACTCTTCATTTCATTATATAGACCTAAAATGGAAATAGCAGGACAAAAATTGGCATAACTTACTTTGAGTGGCAGTTGATCTAGCTCCTTCTCTTGACATTGGACCATGGGTATCAACTTAAAGATGAAGCTTTTCATTAATGCATATAATTAGTGATGTGGAATTCATACTTTTGTAGTTGCTTTCCCCAATCCATATTTTCCCTATTCTGGGTTACATTCACCAGTTTCACTGAATTATAGATGTTAGACATGGAAAAAACTTTGGAGATTATCTAATCCAACACTTCGGTTTTATAGATGTGGAGAATGAAGCCCAGAAAGGTGATGGGACATATTCAATGTTATAAAGATTTCTAATGGCAGAGAAGGAAATGGAAGTTCATCACTTTTAAATCAGTTATATAATAACAACGATGTTGTTGATGATGATGATGGTAACAACAGCAATGCTACTTATGTGATGCTTAGAAGCTTGCCAAGAGCATTACAAGCATGACATCCTTGGTCCTCATAAGTAGGGTAGATAATATCAATTGTATCTTCTCCATTTTCCAGATGAGGAAAATGCAGCTTAGAAAGCTTAAGGAACTTTTCCATAGTCAAATAATTACTATCAGAGACATATTTTTAATTCAAGTTTTCCTTGACTTGAAGAAAAATACTTTTTAAACCATTAAAATGCCCCATAAATCCTTTCAGTTATTATCACAGCAATTTAGATCAATGCAGTTACTCCACAAAAAAAGTAAAAATAAAAGGGAGATTGATATAATGGCAAAGGGAAAGTTTCAAGATGCAGGAGAGAGGATGTTTAAAATCAACACACATTTTTAAGTGCCTACTTGAGCAAGTCATCATAAGAAGGCAGGCTCCATGGTGGATGGAGCAAGGTCAAAGGAGAAAACTGGGGTGGGTGAGTGTTCTAACAACCTCCTCATTTAAAATCAGCTGCTTTGGAGGGGGAAAGACATCATCCCCTTCCCAGTGGTTTCTATTGTATTACTAGCCAGTCTTGTAATGCTTTCTTTGTTTTACAAACTACTAAGGGAGTCCATATTACAAGGCAGAAAATACTCCCTTTATTTTATCTCTCAGCAAACATTTAAAATTGACTATGAAACTGACCAGAAAGACAGCTGCCTTGGAAAATCTTCAGTAGCTTCTAATGAACCTCATCAATGCCTTGTCTGAAAAAGCAAATTGGTAACTATGCTAGCATTCTTACAGCTTCAAGGTTACTTTTTGCTGTTGTTTTTAAAAATTTCCTGTTTTTTTAAATTTCTTGACTTTTCTAGTCACATACCATATATTATATGTATTTTTTATTTACTTCTATGTATATAAATTTTCCCTTTGTATGGAATATAAATTCTGTGATGGCAAGGACTAACTACTTCTTTGTTGTTGCTTTTGTCGTTATTTTTGCCTGTTCTTGGTATTCCCAGCACCTCTGGCTGTCCCTGGCACAAAGTAGTTACATAATAGATGCTTATTGATCAATTGACTTTAGACATTGTATTGGACATAATATATCACTGGCAAGAGTATTGAATTTATGGAATATGTTGATTTTTTAAATATAAGTGTGGGTTTTTATATTCTAGCTCAACCATTTTCTTATAATGATTTCAAGAAAGGACCTTATTAAATTAAGATAGACGACGAGAGGTACATATAGTACACAAAATACTAGCCTTGAATTCAGAGAATGTGAAGTTTAATTCAAGTTCGGCTACATACTCCCAATAAGGCCTTTCGCAAGTCATTTTCCTCCTCTATTGCTCCATCTCCTTATCTGTAAAATCAAGGTGTTGGATGAGATGATTATCCATCCATCTCAAAATCTATGATTCTGTAACTGAATATTTCAATGTTTTTACACATAGCAAGATCACAAGTTTGAAAATGTGGGTTCCTTGGGAATTCCTTCAGCAACTTGGCAATTAATTGAAAGTATACTGTAATTAATTTCTCAGAAACCTGCAAAGGCCTGTTAACTGATATTTATAAACCATTCCTGATACCAGCTTGGGAGAACTGCTTAGAATAAATCAGCTTATATCAGCTAGATACTCTGCCCTGGCCCCTATCCACAAGGAAAACAGACTTTTCTCCCCTCAAATTTCAAGAAATGTAATTAAACTCGTTTTAAAATGCAAGTGAAAGTCATTGTCTGAAGAAGTGACCCATGGAAATAAAAATTGCATATTGTATTTATAGTGCATCTGCTTGCCAAGAGCTCAAAGCATTATTTTTTATAAATAGATCTTCAAAATGTCCCTTGTGATATGGAAAGAAAGTACTTATTATGTATATCTATTTGTGGAAAACTGAGATTAAATGATATTCCATTGATGTCTAACCCATTTATCTTCCATTGGATTAAGCACCCAATGGAAGATGATTTGGAGAGCTAGAGTAATCTAACTTAATTAATCTAACTTAAAGTAATCTAATCTTAAGAAAGGTAATCTAACCTTTCTTAAGAGTTTAAGCTACAAATAAAAAGTTTAAGATGCCATGAAAATACATTCTTGTTATCATACAGTCAATGAAATTTCGGTTCTAATTTTTTTTTTTTTAAATACATTTATTTAACTTTTTACATTCATTTTCACAAGATTTTGGGTTCCAAAATTTTCTCCCCATTTG
>CM053771.1:290516269-290640362 GCA_028658325.1 Potorous gilbertii
CCTTCACTGTGTTTCTGCGCGGCTTCCACTGTTCCAGAATTTGTCAGGAGTTCTTTTTACAGGTAATCTATGGGCTGTGGGTTCGGACCTAGCATAGGTGAGTCTTTCTACTCCGCCATCTTGGCTCCGCCCCCTAATTTTTTTTTAAAATTAGAGATTATTCAAAAACTGAAACCACTGGCGAGTGACATTTCCCTCCAATAATTTAAAAACCTCCTTAGAAAACTTTGTACCCTTTTCCTGCTTTTACTCAGTACCTTGGAAACCCATAACTGGGTAGAACCAAGTAGGTGATATTGTCTAATCCGTAAATGAACAGGTATTCCTTCAATAGGATCTCTGAGAACTGATCTATGGAGTTCTTACTTTTCCTATTAGCCAACATGCCCCTTTCTACACAAACTCTGGAAGGACACTCAGGAAACAGTCTAGGCATAGAAGTCACAACTTGGCCTGCTCGTAAATCTATTCCTGATCACATACTTGATCAATCCCTGAATTTTTGAGTTTCTTGGATTTGTAGCTGCTTTTGTAGACCTAACATACCCTTCTATATGTCCCTTCTGTAGATAATCTCTTTGATTAGGGTGTTTTTCCTCTATCAACAGTTTTTGCTTATGTGTCCTTGCAGAGGCAGCTAGTTAGCACAAGATAGAGCACTTGGCCTGGAATAAAGAATACATGATTTCAAATACTGTACAACTTCAGACACTCACTACCTGAATAGCCTTGAGTAAGTCACTTAGCCTCCATTTGCCTCAGATTCCTCAACTATAAAATGGAGATAATGATGGCACCTACCTTGAAGCTCTGTGTCAAGGATCAAATGATATAATATTGATAAAGCACTTAGCACAGAGTCTAGAACATAGTCAGTACTTGATAAATATTTATTTCGTTCTTTCCTGGACTGATGTTTTTCAGAACATTTCCACTTAGCTTATTGCTTCTTCAAGTCTCTCCTATTCTGATGGCTTCAATCCTGTGGCATGACAACTATTCTCAGCATAGACTTTAACTTCCTAAGGTGGAGTATTGACTTTAGTCACACTTGAATTCCAGTTTACTGGCTCCTGATTGAAATGGGATGGAAGCAGAATATTTAAAAGGTAAAAGGGACAGTTAGAAGAAATATATTTATTTATTTTAAATAAGACTTGAAAATATCATGTGCTTTCTTTGCTGTATGCATCTTTAGGCTGAACCTTTTGATCAAATCTATTATTTTCTTTTCTTCCCCCCCCAATTTATTAATTTATTTGTTTTCAATTTTCAATAATCACTTCCATAAATTCCAAACTTTCTCCCTCTCCCTCCCTCATTCCTCTCCAAGATGACATAAATCTTATATGGGTTCTATACATACATTCCTATTAAATGCTTTTTCACATTAGCCATGTTGCAATAAAAATTAAACCAAATGAGAGAAACCATGAGAAAAACAAAACAAAATATAACAAAGGAGAAAATGGTCACTTTATTCTGAGTTCTGACTCCATAGTTTTTCCTCTGGATGTGGATGGCATTCTGTATTATGAGTCTTTTGGAAAAGATTTAGGTCCTTACATTGCTGTTGAAGGGCTAGGTCTATCAGAAACAGTCCTCACACACTGTGGTTGTTACTGTGTATAATGTTCTCCTGGCTCTACTCTTGTCATCCAGTATCATTTCATACAAGTCTTTCCAGGTTTTGCTGAAGTCTGACTGTTCATCATTTCTTATAGCACAATACATGACATTCATATACCATAGCTTGTTCAGTCCTTCCCCTGATGGGCAGGGGAAGTTGATGGGCATCCCCTTGATTTTCAGTTCTTAGCCACCACAAAAAGAACTGCTATAAATATTTTTGTACATGTGGGTCCTTTTCACATTTTTATGATCTCTTTGGGATACACCCTAGAAACTATATTGTATAGTTTTATAGCCCTTTGGGCATAGTTCCAGATTCCTCTTCAGAATGGTTGGTTCAGCTCACAGCTCTACCAACAATGAATTAGTGTTCCAACTCTCCCACATCTTCCCCAACAATTATCATTTTCCTCTTTTGTTATGCTAGCTTATCTTACAGGTGTGATGTAGTACCTTAGAATTGTTTTGATTTGCATCTCTCTAATCAATAGCGATTTGGAACATTTTTTTATATGACTGTAGATAGCCTTAATTTCTTCTGCTGAAAACTGCCTGTTCATATCCTTTGACTATCTATCAATTGGGAAATAACTTGTATTCTTGTACATTTGACTCAGTTCTCTATGTATTTTAGAAATAAGGCTTTTATCACAGACACTAGTTGTAAAAATTCTTTCCCAGTTTTCTGCTTCCCTCCTAATCTTGGTTGCATTGGTTTGTGTGTACAAAAACTTTGTAATCAAATTATCCTTTTTGCATTTCATATTGTTCTCTATCTCTTGTTTAGTCATAAATTCCTCCATTCTCTGTAAATGACAATAAAAATATTCCTTGCTTCCCTAACTTGTTTATAGTATCATCCTTTATATCTAGATTTGGACTTCATTCTGGTATATGGTGTCAGGCATTGGCCTATGCCCAGTTTCTGTCACACTATTTTCTAGTTTTCCCAGCAGTTTTTATCAGTGAGTTCTTATCCCAGAATCTGGGGTCCTTGGGTTTAGAACAGTAGACTGTTATAGTCATTGATTACTGTGTCTTGTGTACCTAACCTATTCCACTGATCTACCCTTCTCTTTTTTAGTCAGTACCAAGTGGTTTTGATGATTGCTGCTTTATAATACATGTTAAGATCTGGTATGGCTAGGCCACCTTCCCTAGCATTTCTTTTCATTAATTCCCTTGATATTCAGGACCTTTTGTTCTTCAGAAGAAATATCACTTAGAGATGGTATAAAATAGATGGAACTTAGTTAAGACACATGGGAAGTTGAACCCTACACCTATTGCTCTAGGTCACTTGAATAAAATCTGTGTCCTATCTTCCATATAATTTAATTAAACATTCCCCTTAATTCTAAATTTAACACAATCCTAAAACAGAAAAACTGGAAAATATCCTACAAAATATATGAGATATAAAAGATACAGGCATATCTCATTTTATTGTGCTTTGCTTTATTGTACTTCACAGTCATCACATTCTATTTTTTAATAAATTAGAGTGAGGCTGATAACTTTCTCTAGTTCTGCCTTACTTAAATCCATTTCACGTGCAAGTTAAGACATCGCCCTTGTGACATCATTGGCCGTCTTAGAGAATAAAGGAGGAATAGCATTAGCAGGAAGTTTTGTGGCAATCCTGTATTAAACAAATCTATTGGCACCATGTTTTCAATAACATGTGCTCATATCATGTTTCTGTGTCACATTTTGATAATTCTCACAATACAAAGCTTTTCATTATTATTACAGTATCTGTTATGGTGACCTATGATCAGTGATCTTTAATGTTACTATTATGGTTATTTTAGGGCACCAAACATCAAACTTAATTGATAAATGTATATTTTCTTATCTCTCCACCCATCTGAAGTTCCCTCATCTCTGTCTCTCTCCCCCTCCTCCCCTTTTCCCTGAGACATCGCAGTTCTTAAATTAGGCTAATTGGTAACCCTGCAACAGCGTTTTAATGTTCAAGTGAAAGGAAGAGTCAGTCAATATAACAAACTTCATTGTTGTCTTATTTTCAAAAATTGCCATAGTCATTCCAACCTTCAGCAAGCACCACCCAGATCACTCAGCAGCCATCAACATTGAGGCAAGACCCTCCACCAGCAGATAGATTATGACTCACTGAAGTCTAAGAGGATGGTTAGCATTTTTTTTGGCAATGAAGTATTTTTAAGTAAAGGATGTACATTTTTTAAACATAATACCATTGCATACTTAATAGACTACAGTATAGTATAAACAAAGAGGCAGTTAGATGGCGTATTGGATAGAGAGCCAGACCTAAAATCAGAAAGACTCATCTTCCTGACCTCAGACACTTGCTACTTGTGTGACCTTGGGCAAGTCACTTAACCCTATTTGTTTCTGTTTCTTCATCTGTAAAATGATAAGAAGAGAAAAAATGGCAAACCACTCCAGTATATTTACCAAAAAAACCCTAAATGGGTTCATGAAGAGTTGGACACAACTGAACAACAACAAATAGTTAAAAATTACTTTTATTTGTGCTGGGAAAAAAAAAATCATGTGACACTGTATTGCAATATTCACTTTATTGTGGTGGTCTGAAATCAAGCCCTTAATATCTCTGAGGTATACCTCTATACATACATAATATGAATATAAGATATACATATAAAATATAAAGGATATAGATACAAAATCACAGCTCTTTAGAACAGCATCTCTCACTTTTCTCACACTAAATGTAGCACTCGTTTAAAATATGATAAATGTGATCAGGGTTATATATGAAGATGATAGTTGAATATCTATCTTCAGTTTTCTCTTCTTTTTATGAATATGTATGTGTGTGTATTATATATATATGTGGCTATATTTTTTTTCCTTCTTTAAATTCTCTCTCATTTAAAGAAGCTATAAGTATTTAAAATTCATATACCTAGTACCTTACACACAAAGTAAGGACTCATAAAAACGAATTTAAACTATCAAAAAGTTAGATGTAGGAGATGATATTGGAGTATCTCCTAAAAATTCCCCTAAACTACAAAATCTCAAATGCCACTGAGGTGTGAACCTTTATTACACACACACATGCACACATGCACATACATATAACATACTACATACAAATTAGACTTTTTCTTTTTCACAAGAATAAAGTGTCCAAATTTGCAAAAGTCCCCAAATCCCAAAATCAATGGTTTTGTACATTTGGATACTGAGAATATCTTTTTAAATGTATAAAAATAATTTCCAGGCTTTGAGGTGGGCTGCTCATCTTCCTCTTTAGTGTCTTAAGATATGTAAAATATTTATTGTTTTGATTGCTACTGGATATGAAATATAAAACCCCAGTCTTAGTTGTCTATCACAGTTCTTCCTTAAAAGTGTCAGCTCACAGAATTAAATAGCCCTAGAAGACCCACAAGAATTAAAAAGTTCGAGGTCGATATAGTTTTACATTTTACAGACTTCATATTGAGGAAGTCTACATTGCTGATGTCTAGTCATAATTCAACTCACATTTACATATTGATTTAAATCTTTAAAATGACAGATAAGTACATCCAGATGGTAGTATGAACATTGTAGTCAACAGTTTATTTACCAGTGAGGAAACTGATCCATTGATTGGTTAATTGATTAATCAAAATCAAACAAATTCAAACTCAGATCTCTTGAAAACCAGACCACAGCTCCTTCCAGTAAGGCACAAAACATCTCATATAATTTTAAAGCTAGAAATTACCTTAGGAATCCTTTTGTCTAATCCCCAAATATACTTTTACATGAAGTTAATTTAGTATTTAAAATCTGCTACTATTTCTAAAGAATTTAATCATACTGACACCAAAAAGATTAACTGGAGGTAAATCATAGCATCAAATAACATTAGAGCTGAAAGGGATTTTGGATATAATTGAATACAATCTTCTTTATTTATAGATAGTAAGATGAGGTTCTGAGAAGTTGTGTAACTTGCTTAAGATTATAAACCTTACGGATAGTTGCAACACTGGGAGCAGAATACAGACATCCTAATTCCTCTTCTGGAGTTCTTTCTACTTACATTATAGATCTTCAGTACTTATAAAAGTTCATGGATATGGATTGGATAAACACAAAATATTCACAACATAAATAGAAGCTAGAATGTATTTGTGTTCGTGTAAAAATAAATGAGCATGTATGACAATTCACTTTCAATTTAAATAGTAATCAATAAAGGAAAGGGGATAAAAAAATACAAAATTGAGAGACAGATGCAGTAACAAAATTCTGAGTAATGTGGTGGTAGATGGAGGAATAATAGGAACAACAAATAATTACATTAAATAAGATTATCACAAAAGTCTACCAAAGATTTTGGGACAGTAGCTAAAGGATTTCTTAGACAAAATGTAAATTCTGAAAATATATTAACAAACTAGAAAAAGGGAAAATCAATATGTTCATTATCAAGATGCCAGTCAGTCAGCAATGGGCTAAAAATCAGTGCAACTCAGAGAGAGAAAAAAAAACACACAAAAAAAACCATTGTGCTTAATGTGGTGGACACAGGTTTAAAAAAAGACATTCAATTATTTTTTGGGTTATATGAGAAAAAAATCCATAGATAAGTTTTCTGAATATGTTCTCTCTACAATAAATACCTGAGTATTACATTCATAGACCACTAGTCTATATATTTAACCTCCCTTATTTTTGTCATCTGTAAAATAGTCATAATATTTATACTATTTACTTTATGAAAGACCTGAATGATTTTTTTAAAAAAGATATTGTTTTTAAAACATTTTGTTAAATTTAAATTGTAACAAGAATTTCACCTGCTATTATTTGTCCTTATCTATTTCAAATAGTGACTTCCCACAAAGTCCCTTCATAGCTTAGTAGCCCCTCATAGCCTTGACAGGTCAGAGCTTACTAACAACTTACCAATAAGATAAAGGTAGAGTTGCTGCCATTCACCCTAATTTCATGAAGATTTCTGAGGTGTTCCTGCCTGCTACTCAATACTTCTCTAGTCTCTCTCTTAGGATTACTACTCAGGGAGTCCAGGAGTCACTATTACCATAACCAATTCAGAATGCAAGTAGGGGGTAAAATAAGGGACAACATCTGAAGGAGAATTTGTGTTAAAAGAATACTCACTCTGGCTGTGGAATAGGGAGGGGAGGGATGTTTTCTAACATCTAACGTAAACTAGGATTATATTTTCTAATAGAAATAATATTATAAATTACATTCTATAATAGGAACATGAAAAGTATATTTCAAATTTAAAAGTAGGTTACTTAGATTTTAGATAAATAGCAGTTTATAAAAGAATACACACTGAACTAAAAGTCAGAAGACTGATAAGCACAAGTCCTGTCTTGAAATTTCTTCTACATATAGATGAAGTCTCTCTTATTATCTCTGAGTCTTCATCTTCTCAACTTAAAAACAGGGACAGGAATATTTGCACTGTCTTCTAAACAATTTTATTTTCTTTAAGTACCTTGTAATATATAAAATCTTATAGGAAAGAACCTTGGAGTGCATTTATTTCATTTCCTATTCAAATCTGTAAACTTGTAACACTATCCCTAGACAGTAGTCACCCAGCTCCTAATTGAAGAAATTCCCTTGATAGGGAACTCACTGCCACCTAATGTAGTCTTTGGATTAAATAGTCCTACTTGTTTGGGAAAATTTTTCCCTTCATTCTTGGCTAAAATTAGCTTTCTCCCACCCCCTACAACTGTGCAATTTAGTCTTAATAAAAATTCTAATCATTCTTCCATATGATAATTCTTCAAATATGTAAAATCTTTCACTTCTCCAGGTTAAACAACTTCAATCCCTTTAACTCATTTGCATATAGCCTGGTACCATGCCAGGCCTCAACTATCTTAGCCACATGATCCATTGAATGCCTAGTTTTTTCATGGTCCTTCCTAAAATGTGCAGTCCACAATTGGATAAATACTATAGAGATGCTCTGACCAAGTCAGAGCATAATTAGGCTAGCAGTTCCCTCATTCTGGATATAGGAATTAATGTAGCCAAAGATCACATTAGCTGTTGTTGGTGGTGGTTGTGGCACTTTGTTTTGACGGAAATTGATATTATGATACCTTTTATTGGGTTTTCAGCACACTCATCCCACCCCAGGTTTCTTTTCCTCTTTTTTTTAGCCATACTTTTTTTTAATCCTGAACATAAGTAAATAGAATACAGTTAATCTAAGTTAGGAAGGTATATTTATCCCTGTTGAATTCCTTCTGATTAAATTTAATATATCTTTTTAGTTTATTGAGAATCACTATAACACCAGTTCTATTATTCATTGTCTTATTTATCAGTTCCAGCAAATTCAATAAGACTTCTCCTAAATAATTGAAATTTGGAACTGCATGGGACCAAAGACAGATGTTTGGGATGTTCCCCTAGAGACCTCCCTTGAGGATGATCTTAATCAATCAATCAGCACTCTAGAGGTCCTGTCATCCAACCAGTTCTAAATCCATATCACTACACTATCCTCCAGTCCATGTTGCTCCATCTTATCTATAAGGGGATAGGTCTGTCCAACAGTCAATAAACATATCTTTTATATAATAAACCCCCTATGCTAGACACTGTGTTAAGTATTGTGAATAAAAAGAAAGTCAAAGGCAGTCCTTTTTTTCAAAGAGCTCATGTATAATAAGGAGAAGTAAGGGTTTCCTTTCTGAATCCAAGTGCATTACTTATGGTATTTTCCTAAATTATCTATCTACTGATTCTGCCAAAAAAAGAAGTTTAATTTGTCATGATCTATTCTATATGTATCCATGCTAATTCTTTCCCTCTAAAGTATTTTAAGTGATAAGTTGTTTAAGTAAATAAATTAGCTACTAATTTGTGGTTTGATTTATGTGAAAAATATTGTTCTGGGTTCAAAGACTTTCATGTGTCAACTTTCCTGTCTCCATTTTGAGTTAGAAAATGTGTGTCTTATATTGCACATTTCCTAAAAACCCCAGATTTATTTAAAATTTGAGTGGGAGGGAGAGATTGAGTAGGATTCTCCAAAGAAAATCACAAGCAGGATAAAATGTATTAAGAACCACAGTGATTTTTAGTCAAAGTTGGAGTAGTGAAATATTCATGTTGCTCTCTTGTTTCCATGAGCTTATTTTTAGGGAGTCTTTTAGTTTAAATGAGACAAAGAGAGTTACTTTTAATGTTCCAAAAGGGGCTGAAAATACAGCATAATAAGTGACCATTCCATGTTACAACTGAACATGAGAGAGAGGGAGTCTAGGAGGTAGGAAAATCAGCATTTCTTTTGTTATTGTCACAAAGGGGATTCTGGGTATAGTAACACTATTCTATTGTTATAACTCCAGTGGGGGACCGTATAACAACAAAGCATTTCCCATATTATTGCCCCAAAGGGTACTGTCAGTGTAACAAGTGACTATTTCAATTCTACTGCACCATAGGGTCTCTCCAACTACTGACCATTCCACAGAATAGATGTTGGCTGAATTAATTTAAAAATTTTGTTGTTGTCATTCCACAGTATAGATACTAACATCCTTTTCAGGCTTCTTATTTAAGATTTTAGTTAGTTCATTTCAACAGAATGTGCTGCTTTTCAGGACAGCATTGGGTTTGAATCATTAACTCAGAGTAGTTTCTGTGGTATGTACCCTAACTATACAGAATAAACCCTAAATTTTGGTTAGCTGTCAGGTAAATGAGTGTTTGCCCACAGTCACAAAAAGGATTTGGCAAAAGTGTGTGGACTTGTCAAAGTTACCCTTTCCCTATTACACTTTCTAGAAGAAAGCAACAACTCAAAACAAGTATCTCACCAGTCCCTAGTCATTTTCATAAAATGGCAAACAATCAATTATTATTATAAACTTTTGTTCTCAGACTAAAAGTGATGTTGGCAAGGATAAAGACCTTTGTAGTACCTCATCCTAATATCCTCACCTGCCTCTGGGGAGAAAAAGTTTCCTCATAATTAAGAAAAATGTGATAGCTTTTGATGAATTAGTGGTATAAATAATTAGTAGGCTAAAACATAAGCGTAAACTGTCATAGTTTAAACATTAATAGATCAACCCACAGATCACATGGCCAACTCCTCAGGGACATTACTTTGTGAAGCACTATTGTAATTAATGACTTCAAAATCACTCATTTAAATGATAATGCTAATAGGCATTATGCTGATGGAGACATAGAATGATGTATTCAAAAATTTCATCACTCAGTTAGACAAACTTTCTGTGTATAGCTATCTATGTTCATTTTCAGATGGGGTCAGTCTATTGTGAAGACCATCCTTGGGCTCTTACCACTAAACCACATTTCACCAAGTTCTCACTTTGATAACAAAGCTTCAATTTCTCCAGAATTCTTAAATACAAAGAAGATAGGAGATGTAACCATTGAATATGGTTAAAAAACCAATCAAAACAAAACCAAACACAAAAGTCCCTGCATCATATAAATATTAGGTGGAGAAAAAAGAGATTATTCTAAAAACATCCTGTCTGATAGCATTTAATCACTTGGATATATATCCTTGAAATGTCAGGAATTAAAATAGTGAGAAAATAGACATAGTAATCACAGAAATATTTGTGGTCTACTTTAAATTTTATTTTTCCCACAACTGATTAGAATGTCACTTCTGGTGCTTACTATCTGACCTTGGGAGGCACTAACCTCTCTGGGATTCAATTTCTTCTAAAATGAGGGGGATGTTCTCAGATGGACCCTAGGATGCCTCTCTTCATGCTCCAAAGCCAGGAGAAGAGGCTAACTTCATCTTGCAAGAGATGGCGTATGCTACTTATTAAGTGGTGTCCACACATCCTTTTTGATTAATTTGAGTTAGTCTGGATAACGTACCCAATAATTAAAATTTAAAGGTTATCTGGGAGGCTGGTTGGGGAAGGCTGCAGTGAAGGCAGATCATCGGGCCAACTGAAGTGTTATAACCCTAGCTACAGCCTTATCCCTAGATTCCTTTTATTCTTTTGTATTTTTATTTAGTTATAAAAGCTGTGACATAATTTAAACTGACAGCAGAATCAAACAGTGTGACCTTGTTGGAATTGTTTCAGGACTTCAGCAAATCCACTTGGGATGAAATGAGGAGGGGAGGGAAAAGAGAAAATAAATGACAGAGTAGACAGGGACTCTCCACCTGGTTGCCCTGTTCATATGTTTTTGGAAGACCAGTCTAGTAAGTTGTATCTGCACTTTTCTACACTAGTGTGTGTTCGTCCTTTGTTGCCGAAGACCATCAGAGGAATAATGACATGATTTGCATTTGACTTTGTTTTGAGTGAGGGAGGGCTGTGCCTCACTTCTCCTCCAGAGCCATCTGAATCCAGTGATCAGATATGCATCAGGATGACAGCAGATGACCCAGGATGAGGTTAAGTGACTTGCCCAAGGTCACACAGCTAGAGTGAGTGTCAAGTGACTGAGATGAGATTTGAACTCAGGTCCTCCTGACTCCTGCACTGGTGCTCTATCCACTGCATTATCTAGCTACCCAACTTTTCTGCACTAATGTGATAGGGAAAGTGGTGAAATGATAAGAAGTTAAAGAGAAAGGTCAGGAGAATATGGTGATGATTGAAGCCAATATGGATATGATAAATGTTGAAGAGTGTTACAAAAATAACCTTGGCTATAAAGGGAAAGCAAATGCTTAGTGGTATACTTTTTTTCAAAGTGTAAGTCTCCCCAGATTGAAATAATGAAGATAAATCTCATAATAATCATATTTGCTAGAAAAGACATTCTTCTATGCACGAATTTCAGGAGATTAGTCACCTTGGATGGCTTGGAAATACATTTCTTTCCTTTAAATTCTAACAAGGATCAAGCATTTTCTTCAATTATCACATTATTCTGAGAAGGACATCAGCTTAATCATATTACCAAAATAGATCTATGACACACAAAAAGGTTACGAACCATGTTAGACAACTTGGTAAAAACATAACTGGGCATATGATACTTTGCCAGCTTATAGTGCATGACAAAGCAACTATACTGACTCACTGGGGTTTCAGAAAGTGCCATTAGGTAACTGGTTCAACAGCTGATACATTCCAAAGAAGGATGGAATGTTTTTCTGCGCTGCCAAAGGAAGCTGAACCCTGAAATCATAAGACATACAGAATATGAAAATTATAAACTATTGTAAAGGCCATCTAGTCACACCATGGTCCATATGGTAGACATCACTGTTGTAAGAGCAGAAGGTAGAGGCCATGGCTATGATATAAGCCAGGGAAGTAGGAGGCAACAAAAGGAGAAGGTTAGGCTCATCTGTGCTGTAGTCTGGAGTAACTGCATAGCTGGAAATGTGACTCGTACTAACATCCATTACTGTGGCAGTAGTAAGGATAAAGATTAGAAGAACCTTTGTTTAAATAAGAGTGGCTGGTATTTATACAGCACTTGAAGGTTTGCAAAGCACTTTACAAACAGTATCTCATTCTATCCTCACAATACCACCGGGAGATAAGTGTGATTACTACCTCCATTTTTGACATGAGAAAACTTATATAGATGGAGGTTAAGTGACCTGACCAGGGTAACAAAGCTGGTAAATGTCTGAGGTGGCATCTTTATACAGGTCTTCCTTTCTTGAGGTCCAGCACTCTATGGACTTTACCACCTAACTGCCTCACTTATTTCCCTATCTTACATATCAATTTAACAAATACATAAAGAATGTTGTTAGCTGCTTGCCTCAAATTATATGACATGCTCTAGAAAAAAAATCCTTAAGTCTTTGTCCTCAAGAAGGCTGAAATTAGCTATAAAGGTATGAAAAACATTTCAACCATTAGAGATTGATAGAAGACTTTTGATTGAATATGATATTGTGTGATATGTACTATTGAAATTTTTGTGATTCAGAGGAGGTAACGAGCTATAGTGGAAAAATCTCTGAATTTTAAACCAGATGACCAAAGTTCCAATATTTGCTTGTTTATTTCCTAACACTGGAATAGTTTACCATTTTCTTATCCAGTGGATTAAGGCAAATAGAGATTGAACAATTTACCCAGAGTTATACAGCTAGTAAGTGTATGAGTCCAAATTTGAACTCATCTTGATTCCAGACTCAGTGTTCTATATACTGAAACATCTAATTCCCTCTAAGGCAAACAAAATGGCACAGGGTCATATAGCTAGTGAGTATCTAAGGTCAGATTTGAACTCTGATCTTCCTGACTCCAGAAAGAATTTTGCAAATTGTATGCTAAACTGACTGTAGGAAGGCAGTATGGTATATAGGATTTGGAGTCAGAGGTCTAAAGGTTGAAACCTAACTCTAATAATTACTAGCTATTTGATCTCCTCTTATAGCTTATACAGTTTATAGCTATATAAGTCTCCTCATCTCTGTCTATCAGTTTCCTCATATATCAAAGGAAGAGATTGAACTGGATGCTCTTTAAAGCCCTTTCCAGCTCTAAATCTGTGCGATGTCACAAAGGAAGGGTTATCTAGCCCATTAATTTTTGTGAATGTATACTGGACCTTCAGAAGAGTACTGAGAATATGAGATCAAAATTAATTTAACCTGAGAACTGCAGAGATGATAGAGGTAGAGGCACAGTCAAGAGGTCACTCGCTCTTGAGTCAGAGGTCTTACGTTCAAATTTCACCTTTGAGGATTACTACGCAAATGACTTCGGACAAAGCATTTATCTTCTGTGGATTTCAGTTGACTAATCTGTAGAATAAAAGAGTTGGGCCAGATGACCTCTGGTATCCCTTGAAGCTCTAAGAGTTCTGATGCTTGGAAGACTACCACTGTGATAGGTCATTGGGACAAAACTCTGGTGGCAAGAAACAACTCTGAGCAGTCAGTAGAAGTATAGACTTAACATCAAAGTCTCCAGTTCTCATTATGAGAGACAGCTAATGTTAGAGCTGGGGACACATAAAATAGGGAGAAATAAATCATCAATCCTATTGCATTCAGTTTCCTTTTCCTAGCTTTCATGTATTGACTTTTATAATACTATGGCAAAATGACAGGAATTGGGTGTGGAGGTCTGGAGACAGAACTGGTCACAGAAAGTACACTTTTTTTGGTTTACTAACTCAGTGAAAAGTAATAACCTGGTCCCCATTACCCTTCCTCTCCCTCAGTTTTCATTTCCACGTCATTCAGCTAACTGAGATCCTCATGTTAGATTTCTTTGTCTTGACAGCTTGTTTTGGTTCGGTTCGGTTCTGTTTTTGTTTTTGATGCCCATCAGTCACAGACTGTGCTCTGTCTTCTGTTGATGAAGGAAATCTGGGAAGCAGTGGGAATCAAAAAGGCATGATTTCTTCTGGGGAACTCTAATCTAGCCCCGTTCTGGAGTGGAGATTTTTTTTAAGCTTACGTGTAGATCCGTCTTGATGCTGTATTTCTCAGCTTGCTCACTCCCTTTTCACTCCCTCCTGTATTACCACTCTTTCTCCTTTGACCTCACCTTTTGTCATCCTTTCATCCAGTAACTTGTTTTCATTAGAACTATAGACAGAAAGCTGCCCAGGGACCTGACCAAGTGTGTGTGATGGGAGATATTTTCCCATTTTTAAAAAGAAGACCAAAAAAATAATACCCTCTTTTATCAACTACAGCAACTTTTGTTCAGAACACAAGACACTTAGTAAAACCACATTTCCTCCATTTCAGTTCTTTGTTGTGCTCTTTGCCAACCCCACTTCTGTCACCAGGGTCTGTCTTCACGAGCTCTAAGCTTAGAGTAGCCTTTCCTTTGATGAAGGTTCCCTTTCATAGCTCATTCCTTTGTGATTTTCTAGGTGGTGAAGATGAATGGTAAGCTGATGGTGTAGGCCACTTCACAGGCTGAGCACTTCCCTTAGACGGAATTCCATCCAACTTAACTGTCCTCAGATACCGAGACCTGAACATGACCTCTGTTTACAACAGGCTTGATTTGCAGATTGAAGAAAGAGCTCATAGCACTACCATCAATGTTTGAATTTGTTTGTTTCCAATATGAATATGTCATTGAATGAATGGGAGAAGGGGAGTACTTCCTATGCACCTAGCACTGTTCTAATCTCTGGCAAGCCAGATAGTACCCATCTTCAAGAAGTTTCTAGTTCTACATATTACTGTATAAGAGAGTAGTAGCACCATCTCATCTCTCCTAGTCCCTGGAACTGTCAGTGTTGTGCTTTTTTCTATGATTTAAGGAGTCAGCCATCTGTGGGTCAACTTGTAATCAATGCGACATGAACAATCAACCCAATGAATTTCACATGAAGGACTTAAAAAAATCACATAAATATCTAGAGTGAATTACAGGATACATAATCTTAAAGATAGGTGTTACATAAAATGATACCTCACCCTACTAAAGCAAAAGTGTAGGCTGTATATATGCATACCAGAAGACAATTCCCCCAAAATTCTTTGAGGGAGAGTATAATCTATATTTAGATCTATAATTAGGAAAAGGCAACCAGAATTTTGTTCCCAGACACTGAAATTTAGGTTTCAATAACATCAGTTATCTTCTTTCATGCTGTATAAACAAGTGAGCTTTGTACTAGCTTAGTCAGCTACAGTCTGGAAGCTCCTTCCACCTTACCCCTGCCCTGCCCTGCTGTGTTCTTCTACTTCTATCACAAGGAACTTCTTTTATATCATACTCAGGGTGCTCTGGGGTCTCTATTCAGACAGATCTCACATCTAAAATGAAATATTAAATATTATTAAAAATTAATATCATTAAAATTGATTTGAAAGTTCCCCAAATCTATGCCTGCTACTTGTCCCAGGTACATATTGAGATTCTTTCCTCAAGTACTAGAATTGATAACTGTGACTCTAACCAGAGTCCCCATATTTTTCTTTTTTTCCTGTTTTTTTTTTTCACTTAAAAAGAGAAAATATATGAAAAATAGCAGGATCCAGAAGGAAAAAGATAATTGAGGAATGATGTTCATTATGGGGTCTACAAAAAAGCTGGCTTTATATTTTCATCTCAGGCAATAGATTGGTTTTGACCCTAAAGAGTTTATTAGGGATCAGGTCTTCTGGTCCATTTTTTAAGAAAGTGGTACATATGTTTACTAGTGTGGTGGAAAGATATTTGAAGTCAGAACTGAATTGGAATCCTGTCTCTGCTACATAATGGTGGATAGAATGGTGGGCCTGGAGTCAGGAAGACTCATCTTCCCAAGTTCAAATCTGGCCTCAGACACATTAACTGTGTGACCTTGGAGAAATCACTTAGCTCTGTTTGCCTCTGTTTTCTCATCTGTAAAATGAGTTGGAGAATAAAATGGCAAACAACTCCAATATCTTTGCCAAGAAAACCCCAAACTGGGTCACAGAGTGAAACATGACTGAAAAAAAAAATGACTGAATAACAACTCTGCTATTTAGTATTTCCATGTCCTTGGATATTTGCTTCATCTTTCTGGGTTTCAGTTCCCTGACTTAAAAAATAAGGAGTTTGTATTTCATGATCTCTAATATCCTTGTTCTGTCTTAATCCTGTAATAGTTAGTTGCATGATAAATATTTATTAAACAACTATTATAATATTCAGCAGTGCTCTAAGCCACTGACTATATGACAGATTTCTTATTTAATCTTTACCTGCTGACTGAACTAGTTTCCAACTGTTTCAAAAAGAAACAAAAACAGAACTATGCATGTGCACATATTTTGTCTAGAACAAAAATGTGTAGAGAAGGGAATGGGAGGGGTAGTTGACATGTCAACGTCTGGGTCCAGTTCTGCAGCTTCTTACTCAAATTTTTAAAATTTATTTTTATATTACCTTGTTTTAAAAAAGGACAATCAGTGGCAATGTTAATTGAAATATAACTCTTCAAATAATTATTCTTTTGCCCTATTTGCATTTCAGGTGAGTGATTTTTAAGTAGGAAAAAAATTAACAAGAAAAGACAGTGGAAGCTCTGTGTGGGAAGTGCATCAGTTGGCATAAATCAGCCTGCATGTGACAGAGATAAAAGAGGGAGAGGGATGAATTACAAAGTTACTTAAAAGTTGTGTTTGCAATTAGTTTTGCTTTTTCTTTCAAGTTTCATCTTTAGGTTTTAGGCACCATTTTTGAGGGAACAAATAATAGAATTATAAAGTTGAAAGAAACTTTAGAGGTGATCCTTGCCCAAAACCTGAATCTACTGTGTTATAAACAAATAATCTTTCAGTTTCTACTTGTGTACTTCTATTGATGGGGAGTTCATTACATCCCTATCTTTTATTGTCCAGCTTCAGTAATAAGACGGGATTTCTCTTTGTTGAACCAAAATGAATTTCCATCCACAGATTCTGGTTTAATCTCAGGGAGGTACATAGTATAAGTCTAACCTTTCTTTCATATAACAGTCCTTTGCGGATTTGTAGACAATGATCAGATTTTTCCTGTCTTATCTTTTCTATACATCATATCCCAGTTCCTTTCACAATTTCTTATGATGATATTTTTTAAGCTTTTACCATAAGCTTACCCTTGTCTGCATGTGTTCCATTTGTTGTTGCTATTGGTGGTGGTGGTGGTGATGGTGATGGTGGTGGTGTTGATGATGGTGTGTGGGTGTGTGTGTGTGTGTGAGTGTGTATGTATTTATATATAGTTGAGGAAAAACATATATGAGAGTCACCTTGACCAAGAACCAAGGCTGTGCTATATATCACAATGAAATTAATTTTTATTAATTATCTGCCATGCATCAGGCACTGTATAGATATACAAGTCGCTTGAGGGTAAGGACCGCTTCATTTTTGTCTTTGATTCTCCAGTACCTCATATATAATATTTTTCACTTAGTAAGTATGTAAAAATGTTTATTGAGTTAAACTTTACATCTGCTTCAGGACAGAGAGAAAGATGAAAAAAAATGAAGAATAAAATCCTTTCTCTGAAGGAGTTCAGGGTCCAGCCAGTCTACATCCCATCTTTTCGTTATGAAGAGAGTGAGCTGGAGAGAGGCTACATGATCTTTAAGATAGAAGTGCTAATAAGTGGACGGAAGCATTTTGTAGAAAAAAGGTACAGTGAATTTCATGCTCTGCATAAAAAGCTCAAGAAAGCTCAAGAAAAACTCCAGAAATTCCTTCCAAACATGTAAGAAACTGGGTTCCAAAAGTCTTGGAGCAACAATGACAAGGTTTTGAAGCCTATTTACAGACTGTCATCTTGGAAAATAAGGATGTTCCAAAATTATTTCTTGATTTTTCTAAATGTACAGCATTTACCTCTCTCTACCAAAGACAGAAAATTGTGGCTCTTTTGAGGAAATAGAATCTGAAGAGTCTAGCAAACTGTCCCACCAGCCAATGCTGCTGTTTCTAAGGGATCCATATGTCCTGTCTACAGTCAATGACGGTTTTCCAAATATAGCTATTGAAGGAGATCTTGATGGAATATTTTACCCTCATCAAAAGCCCAGGGAGAAATCCTGGGTGGCTAAAGAAGCTGGAGCAAATTTCAAGGAGTTCACAGCTATCTCCTTATCCATAAGGGAGAAGAAGACAGAGATATCATTAATTATGATACATGGCAATTTATGATAGAAAAAAAGTGGATGTATACAGATAAAATATTATGAGAAAACTGAGAAACAGACCACTTTCAATGTGGATAGAAGGATTTGCAAAGGGAGGGTGATCTGTAAGAGAGAGAATATTTTCAAAAGAAAATATTTTACAGAGGAAATATATTTTAGGTAGAACAATAAGCTAGCAATTTTGGTACTCAAGACAAATACAAGCATCCTAAAATGCTTGTCGCTGGCCCATTGTGAGAGAAATCTCACTTTCACTCTTCCTTTCTCTCTTCTTCCCCCTCTTCTCTTACATCATTTACATATTTATTCTTCTATTGGTTCACACTTTTGCTAGCCTTGCAACTTCACCAAAGCCTGAAAACATGGAGCTCTGCTGACTTTTGGCAGAACCATGAGAATGTACTGAATAGTTACTCCTACATCTCAGGCATTGAGCCAATAGCAGTTGTCATGCTCATAGAACAGACAGTGGGCATACGGAGGGGACAAGGTGAAATCTAATACAGTGTACCTGCTGCTTTCAGGTGATGCTTCACCACTACATTTCTCTTACATGGTGAATGGAAAGGAAAATCTGTCTGCCAAGGTTAGCAGAGTACAGCATACCAGGCAAGAAAGGAGGCCACAGGAAGCATCTGGGGGAGGTTTAGGGATTCAGCATATGATGGATGCACAAGAAGATAAGATGAGACATTTTAGTAGATTTAAATGAGAATTTTGCCCCGTTGGCTTGACATAGCTTGTATATGTAAACTTTCAGGTCATGATTCAAAGTCCATATGTTTTCTCAATCTGATGATGGAATCCAAGGTTAGGCCCAGAAGAACTAAGTTTGTGTGTACAGCTTTGGGTTGATGTCATGACTTTAATCTTGAGTGATAAATTATGGCAAAATTATATTTTACAAAGAAATTTTACAATGATGATGACAGTGATGATAAATGGGATAGAGGCAGAAAAACATTAAAAGGGGAGAGAGATGGAACATGGATTTTATAGGTAGAAGAATGCCCCAGGGTTCAGCAGAAAACCTAGTGCAGTAATCTTTAACTTAGGGTATATTGATAGTATTTGGGCATGTCATGAACTTGGATGGTAAAATAATCTTCATTTTCACTAATCTATAACTAAAACTTAGCATTCCGTTTGATTTTTTATAGTTTTTTAGTATTAAATAATCTATCTTCTCCCTTCCCACCAAAAAAAATTTGCCACAATACATATGCATTGTCAAGCAAAAGAAAATCCTTAATTGGCCAGGCTGAAAAATATTGGCCCTGTTCTGCAATCTGAAACCATCCTCTCTCAGTTAGGAGGCAGACAGCATGGCTTATCATCAATCCTTTGGTATCATGGACAGTTGTTGTGCTGATCAGTCTTTACCTTCAAAGTAGTTTGTCTTTAGAGTCTTATTATGATATAATTTGTTCTTCTGATTCTGCTAACAACTCTGCATGAGCTAAAACAAGTCCTTCTATATTTTACTGAAATCATCCATTTCTTCATTTGTTACAGCACAATAGTATTCCACCATGTTCACATACCACAATTTGTTGTGCCGTTCTCCAGTTGATGAGCATGTTATTAGTTTCTTTTTGTTGTTCTTTGTCACTACATACAAAAAAAGATATAAATATATGTGTCCATATAGAAGCTTTTTTTAATCTAAAAAAGCCTCCATGGCTTTCACCAGATTATGAAAGAGGTTCATGCCAAATAACAAACAAATAAATAGATAAATTAATAGATTAAACAAGCAGACACACAAATAAGCAAATGAATGAATGAATGGATAGATGAATAAATGAATGAAAGTCCCTGACATAGAAAATTAATTGGCTCCTTTCTAGAAAATGGTTGTTATTTTATGTCCTGTATTTGTTTGCCTGTGAAACTTAATTTTTTGTCAAAGAAAGGATATGTTGAGAGAACAGAATCTTGGTGAACTCTAATTTTAAGGAGTCAGTAAATGGATGCAATGAAAAGGAAAGGAAAGGAAACAGTAGGAATGGTTGATAGGAATGGAGAAGCAGGAGAATGTAGTATTAAAGCAAGGGATAGAGAAGAGATTTTGAAAATGGAGAGACCTCTTTTTGGAGTCATCATTTATACTTTTTCTCCTGGTTCTGCATACTTAATTTCTACATCAGTTCAAGGAGATGGCACTGAAAAGACTCCTCACTTCTGATTAATTGCAGTGGCAAATCTCCTCAGGGAACAAAGGAGGGAACCCTTCTTCTCCTTAGAGAGATCAGAAGGTAAGATATTGATGGTAACTATTATTTACTCTGTCAGATATGGGTTCTGGATGGTAACTATTATTTACTCTGTCAGATATGGGTTAGTTTTGCTTACGAGGAAGTGATCACTTAGGAGGTGGAGGGACCATACTAGCAAATAACAAAAATATACAAAGAAAATACATCAATATTTTTTATAGATAATTACAGGATGCTCTTCTTAGCTGCATTATACCCATTTGCCATTACTATATCAACCAACAGGCATTTATTTGATGTCTACTATGTCAAGCACTGTGTTAAGTCCTGGAGATAGAAATTTTTAAACCAAGATAAAATCCTCCTTCAAGGAGCTTACGTTCTCCAAAAACCTCCATGGATTCTTAATTATCATCTCAAAATATGGAAAATCTTCTTTGTTGTATTTGTAGTTGAATATGGACTGTTGTCCATATGGAAGAAACTCTTGAAATTCTCAATTATTCTATATTTGGGGAAAATGGGTTGGAAGGAGGATGGAAACAGGAGGTTCATAGCATTTATTTTAATGTTTAATTGCATTTACAAAAATGCTTTCAGAAATAAGAGGAAGTTTATGGTAATGATATTCCTAAATTATTCGGAGTAATTAGTAAAAACTGTTTACACTGTTCTCGGTAACTTTCAAATGGATATGATTTCTACTAGCATAGTTCTTTATCTTTTGAATTAACTGCATCTCTTCCTCAATTTCCTTTTACTTTAAATTCCCAAGGGTCCTTGCATTTCATGCCCTGAATAGAAGAGAATTATGGAAGAGCTCAAGCTGAAGGAGACAATTGAGAGGGAGGGATAGAAATCTCACTTAAACACAAACACTCCCATTAATTACCAACATTAACAGTGCAACGTAAAGTAGAAAATTATAGGCATGAAAATCAGCTTCTGGTTTTCCCTGCTCTGCTCCCTTCTCTTTGGTCACAGCAAGAAACTCCTCTTCTCCCCAGGGCATGATGAATGTGGTGGCAGTCTCAGAGGGTTCAGGATCTTGTTAAAAAATGTCAAGTTCCCACTGTTGTATTAGCTGCAGACGGTTACTAGAATGTACACCTGCTCCTCCCTGATGAAACTTTAAGAACAAAATAGCTAGACAGAGATAAGGGCACTGAAAGCTCTTTAGTTCAGAGAGCCCAACCTTCCTCTGGGAATTGGGTCTTGGGTTCTAATCAGGTTCTGTCACAGACAATGATCAAGAATTAAAGGATGTGGCAAGAATCCCAGCCTCTTAGGAATAAAATCCTTTTACGCACTTATCTCCTAGGGTATTTAAAGGTTTTTTTTAACAGATGTTTATAAGGCACTAAACTGTAAAGTAAGAGAATAATAGTATTTTTATCATGTTCTACCATGTTCTACAAAGCCAAATTATGGCAGAGCTATAAAGATCCATGTTCTGTCATCAGTGCCAAGCTAAAATTGCAGCCTGTTTTGTCCTCGCTGCTACGTAGGTGATCAGCCTAGTAGGAAGGATGTAAGACAGACTGGCATGCATTCCTTGACTTACCTTTTGTAAGGCTGTAACAGTCTTTGGACACTTGCTTCCTCCAGGCTTGCTATTTGAAGAACAGGAATATTGACTTCAGCGTGGAATGAGTACTGGTTTTCAAGTCAAATGGCCTGGGTGGAATCCAGGCTATACCACTTTGTGACCTTGGCCTTCAGTTTCCTCATCTATGCAAAATGAGGGGGTTGGTCTAGACAGCCTCTAAGTTTCCCTCCTACGTAAAACCTAGGATCCTATAATTATAGCTAGTGATGAAAGCTAGCATATAAATAGTAAATTAAGGTTTGCAAAGTAATTTACACATCAGGTAGTTTTGATCCTTCCAATAATGCTAGTAGGTAGGTGCTATTATTATTTCTGTTTTGTAAATGATGAAATTTATGATGATAGAGGTTAAATGATTTGCCCAGAGTTATATAAAAACAGTAAGTGTTTGAGGAAGTACAGGAACTCAGATATTCCTGATTCTAGGTCTAGTGCTCTAGTCATTGTACTATCTAGCTGCCTCTAAGGCTCTTTGGGGATCTTATTCCTTGCCAGTCTCATAGTATTCAGTGATGGTTTTTTGAAACTATATGTGGCCAGAACTGTCTAAATTATATCAATATAACTGTTAATAGCATTTGTTTAAGCCTGATCTGTACAAAACATTGTGCAATAGAGTAGAGTTCATTGAAAGACAAAGAAGTAAGTGTCATCTTTCTTTTGGGAATATTCCCTGGTAGCAGAAAGAGAGAGGAAAAAGGTGGATCTGCAGAGTTTTAAAAGAAACTCCCACTTTCTACACGAGGATGAGCAAAAATTGTGAAACCTAGGCTGGGAAAGTAACAATGTTAGCATTACTATGGTTGTATTAAAGCACTCTAAGACTCCCGTGGCTTTATTCCCTTGTTCATCTAAGATATATCTATTGAGTGCTTACTAGTACAACAGACTATATGCTGGATGTAGAGGTCTAAATACAAATAAGATATGAGACCTTTCCTCAAAGAGATTACAATATAATTTGGATAGGATGAGGTAGAGTTAGTGGCATATTGTTGGGGAAAGGGCATTTTTGAGAGATCACAGGAGATACAGACCTTTGACTAATAGAATCATGGACTGCGTCATGGATACAGAGGAATGAGAACTACTAGGACTTGAATGATGGACATAATTTCACCGTATGAAGAGAGTAGAAGAAAGCACTAGAAAGACAATGGAGTCATAATGGAGCCATTGTGACTGAAGGCACAGAAGCAAGAAGACATGCTGTGTGTTTAGGGAACAATGTCTAATCCAGTTGTGGCTGAAGCATAGAGGACATTTCAAGAATGAAGGTAAAGAGAGAAGAGTGAAAGGATAGATTAGGGCCATGGTTAGAGAATTTAAATGCTAATCTGGTGAGTTTTACCTTAATCCTGCAAAAACAAGAATTCTTGAAAGCTTTTGAATTCAGGAAACTTTTGAGTAAGTGGGAATTTAATAAAGTTAGGCTGGCAGTAATATGTAGAATAACTTAGAATAAAAAGACTGGAAATGGCAAGATAGGTAGTAAGCAACAACTTCAATATTTTAGGCAAGAAAATATATGACTAAATTAGATGGCAATAATGTTTAGGGAAGGTAAGGTAGAGATTTAGATACTAAAGATATCATAGAGGTTAAGATTAGGAAGAAAGTGATTGACTATCTGTGAATTAGAGGAAATCTGGAGTCAATGATGACTTGGAAGGTTTAAGTACTGGATGATTGGCAGAATGATGGGGCCATGAATGAGAAAAAAATCAGGAGGTCAGGAGGAGAAACAAACACTGGAAGATAATAAATTTAATTTTCAACCTGTTGAATTTGAAATACTGCTATCAAAGTAGAAAGGGATAGGGGAAATGAACAGCCGAGAACTCAGGAGAGAGGGGAAAAGAGACAGAAGGAAAACAGATAAATAAGTAGTACAAAATACAGGCACGGAGTTGAGTGGGCATGGGATTTTAGAAGGCAAGGGAAGAGAAAATAGTTTTGTTTTTTTCCAGGAGTAACTATAGAATAGTACACAATGATCATATAATTCAGGAAGGAAGGGAACGATGTCTTGGGAGTCAGAAGAATAGATCCTACATAATTGTATCCAGAAGAAGCAACTGGTCAACAGTATCAGTTGTTGTAGACATATGAGGTCCAAGAAAAGTAGTTACTTTTGCTGATTGGGACCACTAGTAATTACTGAGAAAGAACAATCATTAATAATGTAGGTAAAGAAGTCAATAGGTAGTGGGAAAGTGAAAAAAAAAGTCTTTGGTAGTTAAAGGGAAGAAGAATGGACAATGGACGGAAGACAAAAGGGCTGTCACAGAAAAAATTCCTTTTTAGGGCATGTGTGAACATTTTGTTTGGTTTTGGTTTTGTTTTTTTTAGGCATAAGACAAGAATGTAACTGACTGGAAAGTTAAATGTGCAAAACAGAAAGACATTAATGGAACTAGATTCCTAAAGAGAGATGGGAAAGGGTAAAAGCAAGAGCAGGTGTGTGTGTGTGTGTGTGTGTGTGTGTGTGTGTATTGGGGAAGGGGGGATGTTAGTCTCAAAAAAAGAATTGCCACCCCTACTGAAACAAGAAAGGAAAAGGAAGCCATGGAAGTTGAGAAAACAAGTCGAAACAGGATGGTTTCGATCTCAGCCTAAGTGATGTTTTCTACTGAGAATAGTAGGCAAGATGGTTTGTAATTTTGAGAAGAGTGGCAAAGGTTTGAAGCAGACATTGTGGAGAATACAAGAAAGACTCAAGGATAGAAAGATATTACCATTGTTAGAAAACTATGGGGGAACAGGCTGAGGTTTTAATTAATTGAACTTTGTGTCTCATTTTCCCTACAACATTTGCCATTTTCCTTTTCTGTCATATTAGTCACTTTGATAGGAGTGAAGTGGTAATTTGGAGTTGTTTTAATTTGCATTTCTCTAATCAATAGTGATTTTAAACACTTTTTCATATTATTATAAATAGCTTTGATTTCTTCTTCTGAAAGCTGACTGTTCATATCCTTTATCAATTGGGGAATGACTCATATTCTCATAAATTTGACATCTATATTCTTGAGAAATGAGGTCTTTATCAGAGAAAACTGCTGCAATCCTCCCCCCCCTAATTTTCTGCTTTTTTTCTTGTCTCGGCTACATTGTTTTTGTTTGTGGGGAAAAATTTTTTAATTTACCATATTCATAATCATCCATTTTGCGTATTCCCATTCAATTTTCTCTTGAGATGCATCATATCTAACTTTTTGAAAATTTTATCTTCTCCCTAACATCTTGGGTTTTTTATTTACTTGATTTTTTGCTAGATTTATCTAGTTCTAAGAGGGGAAAGTTGAAGTTCCCTACTAGTATCATTTTAATGTCTATTTCTTTCTGTAATTTATTTAACATTTTGTTTCATAATTTGGATGCTTCACAGTTTGGTGCATATGTGCTTAGTATTCATTGTCTATGGTACCTTTTTAGCAAAAAGTAATTTTTTTGCTTGTGACTTTTAATTAGATGTTTTTCTTTTGTTTTCTCTGAAATCATGTTTCCCCCCCACTAACTTTTTTTTAACTTCATCTGAAGTATAATAAATTCTGTTCCACCCCCTTAAATTTGCTCTGTATATGTGTCTCTGCTTCAAGTATGTTTCTTGTAAACAACATATTTGAGGATCCTGTTTTTTAATCCGTCCTGTTATGCGCGTCTGTTTTATGGGTGAACTCATCTCATTCACTTTCGCAATTATGATTAGTAATTGTATATTTCCTTCCATCCTATTTTCCCTCTATTTATCCCTCTCTCTTTCTTCTTTAACCCTGTTCCTCCTCCAAAGTGTCTTGCTTCTGATCACCACCTCCCCCATTCTGCCCTTCCTTCTATCAGCCTTCCTCCTTTTATTCCTCTCCCTTCCTATTTCCTTTTAGGGTAAGATACATTTCTATGCCCAACTGAATATATATGTTTTTCCCTCTTTGAGCTAATTCCAACGACAGTAAAGTTCAAGCATTGTTGTCCACCTCCCACCTCTAGTGCCCACTTCCTCTCTACTGTAAAAGTTCTTTGGTGCCACTTTATGTGAAATAATTCACCAATTTACCCCATTGTACCTCTTCCTTCTCCCTTCTCCTAGTGCATTCCTCTTTTTCATTCCTTAATTTGACATTTTTGGATGTCATCCCATCATAATTAATTCATATCCATGCCCTCTGTCTATAATGAGAAAGTTCTGAGGAGTTACAAATATCCTTTCCTTATATAGGAATGTAAGCAGTTTACTCTTATTGAATCCCTTATGATTTCTCTTTCCTATTTTCCTTTAAATGATTCTCTTGAGTTTTGTATTTCAAAGTAAGAGTTTCTATTCAGCTCTGGTCTTTTCATCAGGAATGTTTGGAAGTCTGCTGTTTCATTAAATATCCACATGCCTCCCACGCCAGGATTATATTCAATTTTATTTGTATTCTTGGTTATAGTCCTAGATTCTTTGCTCTCTAGAATATGATGTTCCAGCTGCTCTGATCCTTTAATGTAGAATCTACTGAATCTTGTGTTATGCTGATTGTGGCTCCATAATATTTGAATTGTTTCTTTCAAAACTCTTGCAATATTTTATCCTTATGCTGGGAACTCTGGAATTTGGTTATGATATTAGAACAGAATAGAAATTTTTCCTTTTGGGGATCTCTTTCAGGAGGTGATCAGTGGGTACTTTCAGTTTCTATTTTACCCTCATTCTAGGATATCAAGGCAGTTTTCCTTGTTAATTTCTTGAAAGAGGATTTTGAGCTTTTTTTTTTCTATCATGGCTTTCAAATAGTCCAATAATTTTAAAATTACCTCTCCTGGATATAATTCCAAGGTTAGTATTTTTTTCCCCCAATAAGATATTTCAAATTTTCTTCTTTTTTGCATTTTTAAAAATTTTGTTTTATTATTTCTTTAGGCTTCATGGAGGTATTAGCTTCAATTTGCACAATTCTATTTTTTTATGGAATTATATTATTCTCATTTATTTTCCCAATTTTTCTTCTACCTTTCTTATGTGACTTTCCAAAAAATGTTGAACTCTTCCAGTAATTTTATATATACATATGTATATATATATATATGTGCTCTGACATTTTGTCTAAAGTAAGGTTTGTTTTGATCTTTTGTGTCATAATAGTAACCTTCTGTGATTAGGTTCTTTTTTGTCGTTTGCTCATTTTTTTTGCCTGTTTCTTGACTCTTAATTTTATGTTAAAGTTGGACTCTGCTCCTGCAGTGGAGGAGAAAGAAGTGTCCCAAACATCAGGTTTTTCATACTACCATTTTCAGGGCTACTTCTGAGGGAATCTGTAAGTTTTCAATTCTACCAAGATGGTATGATCTAAAAGAGGTATGGTCACTGCTCTCCTGGCCTGTGTTCTGGTCTGTGAGTGAACACAAATACTCTTTTCCCCACTGGAACTGTGACCAGGACTCCTGCTCTTCCTCCTCTTTGCCTTGGGTCTAAGACCAGGAACCACATACCAGTAATACTACAGATACTGCAGCCCGTGCCATCAGAGGGTCCTCTATAATCTCCTTCTGACCAGTTGTCCAGCCTGCTTACTGTCTGTAAATAGAGAATTCTAGAATCTGCCACTGCTGATCCTGTAGTACTCTTGGCCTGCTGCTGGCTTTCTGGGTAAAAACTTGCACTGGACTTTATTTCACACTCAGCCCAATGAGATAGACCTTTCTTGATGACCTTCTAAGCTCTTTTGAAATGGAAGATTGTTTTATTCCATCCTTTTGTTGGTTCTGCCACTCCAGAATTTGTTTTGAGATGCTATTTCAAAGTAATTTGGAGAAGAATTTGGCAGAGCTCAGATGAGCCCTGCCTGTACTCTACTACCTAGAATCTGCCTCTAGGAGGTATTTTTTAAGAGTGTTTACCCTGCAAATCTTCCTGATTGCCCTAGTTTCATGGGACAGCTAGCTTAATTAAAGGCAGAGGGATAGATAGCTAGATACATATGTACCTACATACATACATACATGCATACACACACACACATACACACACACACACACACACACACACACACACACACACACACACACATATATATATATATATATATATATATATATATATATATATATATATATACATATTTAAGTTGGGACTTAATTGCTTTAAATATGGTGACTGTTGTTGCCTGTATACAAAATGTTTATTAAATATTTTAGCCACTTTTCAGAGGTTGATTATGCATTGTTTTCTAATTTCAGTTCTGTTCTATTGCATGGCGTAAATGCTGTTATAAAGATGTACAAATACTGCTGTGTTTTTGACCCAGTTTCCCGTTACAATTTAACATGCCCGACCTGATATATCTTCCAAATCAGGAGGAATTGAGCCTCTTTCTCCATCTTTGCACATACAGTGATTTTATTATGAAAAGCTTAACTAGAGGACAGTTGCAAGAGTGTAATGAAAAACACATTTCTCTGTTATAAATGTGTTACCCCAGCAGGAGACAATTGGTTAAGTACCATCACAGTAACTGATGAGAGGAATAGGTGGTCTAGAAATAATATTTGCTGTATCATGATCACCATTTAACTAAGATAATAAGGTCTAGCCCTTCATATAGTGTTTAACATAGAGTATCTCATTTCGTTCTTACAATACCATCATGGATATCACTGGTATTATTTTCTTCATTTTAAAGATGATGATTCTAAATCACAGGAAAGTTAAATGATATGCCTGACATCACACAGCTAATAAGTATCAAAATTGTGATTGGATCCCAGCTCTTCCTGACACTAAAGCCTGAGTGCTAACCTCAACCAGTAAGCTGTCCTTTGTGGTGATTTAGGATTATTTCCCAACAACAATGTATTTAAGAGGAAAATGATAGTTTGAGTATGAGCCATTTCAGGATTAAGTATCTGAAAAGAATAAAGAGAGAAAAGTCAAAATACATAAGTGGGTGACTGAGACATTGATTTTAAGCCAACTCACCATCAAAATAATCTGCTGAAGTAAAAACTGCTGTAGTCTATGAGAAAATGAATGTAGCCCAGGTTAATAGATTAGGAGTTTTACCTTCTTCAATCAAGATTGTGATGTTACACATTATTCATGGTATTTAAGAATATGAAAATAAGCAATGACTCCTTATCCTCTTATCTTTTCCAGGACTTGTTTCTTTTGTAACAGGTATTACCTGATTGCTTTAAATGTCTAGATTTTCAATCATATTCAAATTTTTAAATTGCAGTTTTCAGCGAGTGAACAGAAAAAAGGAAAACCATTGAAGATCCAAATTTTTGATCTTTAGATTGGAGAGTTAAAGGAGGGAAATGCCCATTCATACAGTGCATTGACTGTCAAAAATAATTTGCAAAAATATTCTATTCCCCTTACTCTTGAAAGATTCTCAAAGATCCCTTTCAAATCTATTGCAGAATCTCATCAGCATTCTTCCATTGTAACACTAGCACTGCTTGGAATGGATATGACTTCGGACATGTCTACACACATAAAGGAGCACAGGAATGAGCAGAAACAGTTACTTCTGGATGGTTCAATCAAAGAACACTTTTACTTGAAGTATCTCATTCAAAAAGTGTTTTGTTGCTTCATTTGTACACATAATTTTCTGAATTTTCCACTTTACTTTACATGAGTTCACATGATCACAGACAGTCAGAAGTCAAATAGGCTCAGTGCGCTTACTTAAAAAAAAATCTTAATGTTTAAAGCTCTGAAAACATCTTGAACTCAGGAAAATGTGCTATTTACAAGGATTAAAAAATTGTTTAATGACTTCAGTTTGGAGGCTTATGAGTCAACGTCTGCGGAATCCAACTCTGGTTCTTAAATTTACTCGTCATAACCTTGAGTAAGTTGTTTCAGCATCCTGTTCTGTATTTTCCTGATTTTTAAAAAGTAAATAATGATACCTATCTTCAGGAAGATTAAGAGAAGGAATCAACATTTTTATCCTGAGATCTTCTAATGGAAATATGCATGGAAATTCAAAATACAATAATTAACCTTTTTAATCTTTTGGATGGGACTTAACAAACATATAGGCAAATTTTCATGTCAGATATTTATGTATGCAGTTGGTATATTTCTCAATTTCATTTTTTTGTTACATGTTAAGTTCTAAACCATCTCCCTGCCTTCCTCCCTCACTGGAGAAGGCAATCATTTAACATATAAGTTTATATGCATATATGCACATATATGCATATATATGTCTGCAAGTATGCACATATATGTATGTATGTATATATTTATACATACATGCTCATATTTGTGAATAGAAGTATGGTATGATATATAAGCATGGTATGGCTTAGCGCATGTGTAGGTGTATACAAACACACACATGTTTATATATATTTTGGTATATGTGTGTGTGTGTGTGTGTGTGTGTGTGTGTGTAAAACCATAATGTGCATACTTCAGTTGATCAGTTCTTCCTCTATAAATAGATAGCATCTTCCTTCATAGGTCCTTTGTACTTGTTTTGAATATTTATAATACTCAGAATAATTTAGTTGTTCATAGTTATTCTTCAACAATATTACCATTGCTATATATAAGATTATCTGGGTTCTACATATTTGATTCTTCATTCATGCAAGTTTTTCCATGTTTTTCTAATATCAACCTGCTCATCATTTCTTACAGCACAGTTGTATTCTAGTAATTGGTACATTTCCAGAGATAAAAGGTAAACACAAAACTTTCTTTTCAGGACTCATATATATGTGATAATAAGTTATTTTCCTAATCATTTTAACTAGAATGTAGTCAAGTACTAATTAAATGACAACAATGCTCTATTTTGTGATTGTTATTGAGGGAAAGCACTTATTAAGTGATTTATTGCAGGTGGTTTCTATATTAAATGATTGGCAAAGGGAAGTACGTAGAGAGTCTCTGCCCTGTAAGAGCAATCCTGTAAAATCCCAGATGGGAGACTTTTTTAGTATTGGGAACAGTGTTGAAGTGAAAATAGGCAGTTAGCCTGTTTTTACTCCTGGATCTATCATATGTCCTGGGGCAAGTCACTGAATCTTTCTGGACTTATTTACCACATCTATAATATAATGGACCAAAGCCTGATTGTTTCCAGGGTCCTTTCCAGAATTAACATTCTATGACTTTGGCGTTATTAAAGGTATCATTCTAAAATGGTCTTTGACAGAAATTGGAATTTTTGCTGAAGATGATTTTGAATAGGAGCCATTTTACCTTGGTATAAGATCAAAGATCCTATTTCTCATAGCTACAACTATATACCCTGTGTTATCTCTTGCCTTGGTTTCTCAAGTACCATTTTCATTTCCCTCAAACCCTTTATCATTGTGGATGTTTAGGTGTAGTACAATTACTGAGAACTTCATACTCCTAAGTAATCATGCTACATCTAGGGCGGATACAATTCACTCAGCAGACCAATCCCCTTACATTTTTTCTTCAAGGTTGTTTCTTCAAAAGACTGCAGTTTCCAAAGAATTGAGGTAGAGAATCACCAAAAGGGCAATAGAAAGGTATATGGTAGACAGGGAAAAGGCTGCAACACATTACAAATGAAGAATTATAACAGAATATAGAAGTAATAAAAAGGATGTCATTAAGAAAGAGGAATAACCAGAAAAGCAAATTAGCCATCACCCAGCAGTATTGAGAGATGGTTGATCTCTAGGTTCTCTAGTGATTTCCAACAGTGTCAAGAGAATACAAAGAAAGATCACAGGACTTTGGATAAATGCCTTCTGGTGAATTCCTAGCTTATGATAATCTGCAATATAATATCCAGCACCTGTTAATATGAGTTAGATGTATTGGAGTCTTGGGGTCACCAAATGATATCTGTCACGCTAAAGAACTTGATCTTAATCAACTGATTCAGCAGAAGACTTTTGATGCATTTGGTTTATCCAGTCTCTTCTCATTTCAATAGTAGCTCTTTGAGCTCATACCACCACTCAACTCTGGATGAGGGGACATAGAGTTCCTAGACTACATTCAAGTTAATGTGAGTATAAATTTCCATATTTCAGCAAATAAACTACTCTCTCCATAAGTACGTTTGTTTTTAGTAAATGTTAAAAAACATATCGAAATAGGACCTGACTTATAGACCTCTTGCATACAAAGGAATGTTTGTCTTTAAATGTATCTCTTTATGATGACACAAGGCCCATATTCCTTTTTTAGCAAGACTTTATTGCAATTTATATGGGGCAAAAAATTAAGACTGTTAATGAATGTTTCCTTAAATGAAGTTGTTCATCTAACATAGAGCCTTGTCATTTAATTATTAGTGATTTTCTTACAATTTGAGCAACTATCAAATCTTCCCAGTGTTTAAGCATTTGGTCTAAGCATTCCAGAAATGATACCATGATGGACTATATGATTTGATGGATGAAGTTTTTGACTTGGAACTAAGAGGACGTGGGTTCATAACCTACATCAGACAATAATTAATATTTATAATAATAGCATTTGTATAGTGCTTACTAATGACAGGTTCTCTGTTGAACATTTCACAAATATATCATTTATCTCTTAATAGATGTATGACCAAAGTCAAATTGTTTAACCTCTTGGTTTGAGTGTCCTCGTGCATAAAGTGGTATAACAGTATATCTTAAGGTTGTAGTGAAGATCCTATAATGTATATAAATCTATTTGTAAATCTTAAAGCTCTTTGTAGATATCAGCTATTAATATTATTGTGCATTAATGCAGAGGTAAATAATATGACACTGAAATAAGCTGTTTTCTTTCATTTTTTACCTTTGAAAATTATACTTTCGTCCACAGATTCACAATTGCTCACCACTTATCACAGAATATCAGGCACTATGATTGGAGGTACTCGATGTAGCCAAGAGATTCCCTTGTGCAGGACCACATAATGTAGGTACCATATCAAATAAAATCTCCAAAGATCCTACAAAGTCTTTGACGTAAAGAACATTCACATTGAATACTGGGATGGTACTTCAAATCAGGTATATAGCACCAAAACACATTATCAACAAACATTCTTAAATCGGCCAGGCAGTTATTTCCCCCTACAAAACACTGAGTAGGATAAATGGCATTTTACTAACCATCACAAAACTTCCCGCTTATAACTTTTCTACATGATATGGAAGTCCTGAATGGCCCAGTGGTCCAGAATATTTCTTTCACTGGATTTTAGTACATACATGCACATTGTTCAATGTTCATACTCTATAACATGTACCTTAATCCAGGAAGCTAGGTGTGGCTAGAACACTGGATGACCTGAGTTCAAGTCTAGCCTTAGACATTTACCAGCCCTGTGACCCTGGGCAAGTTTTAGCATAGAACCCAGTTATCTAACTTTAACACTCTCATTGCCATTCAATTATTAGTGCCATGCCATTCAATATCTTAGACTCAGTTTCCTCATCTGTAAAATGGAGATCATAGTAGTATCTTCCTCCCAGGGCTGTACAAGGACTTGATCTCCATAAGACTGGGTCCAAATCCGAGCTCTCATACTCCCCAGCTACTTCCTGTCTGACCAATAAGCCGCTCCTGAAGTAAATTATAAAAAAGGGAGCCGTGAAAAATGCGTGTGTAATGTGTGTGCTTGTATATACTCACACACGTGTTAAACTATACTTCTGTAAAATGGGTTTGACTATACTTGTGCTGCCTACCCCACATGAAAGATTTAATAGAGTTGTGACATAAATTCTTCAACAAATTGAGTGGAGCACTTTGGATAATGGAACTCTTTTTCCCATCTGACTAATAAACTGCTCCTAAAGCAATTTTTTTTAAAAAGAGGAGATATGAAAAATGTTTTGAATATGAGCAACTTCCTTAGTATAAATAGGACTATATTTATGTGAATATAAGTATGAGATAATTACTGAGAAGAGTCCCAAACTCATTTGACCATGGATGACTCTTCTGTGTCATGTTATTTTATCTTCATATTTTTTCTTGAATTTGAATACATGCTGTAAAGTCCCACTGTATTGTTTGTATAGCTCTAAAATGGTAATACTCAATATTTAAACATCAATTGATCCTGATCACATTCCTATGAATCCGGTAGGGAAATAGGGAATATAGTGTTGGCTTTGGAGTTCGGAAGACCAGAGGCTGAATACTGCTTTAGACGTTATCAACCAGGTGATCCTGGGCAAGTCACTTAGTCTTTCTTATCCTCAGTTTCTCTATCAGTAAGATGACATTACTAATAGCACCTACATCACAAGTCTATTACAATGATGGAATGAGAAAATAACTATAAGACACTTTGCAAACCTCAAAACATGACAAGAATGTTAGCTATTATTATGACAATTTTTGCAGAAGGAAATTTAGTCTTAAAGAGAGCAGGAAACGTGCCTAGACATAGATACATTAAATTTCAAAGGTAGGGTTTAAATTCAAAATCTTCTGGACTCCATGTTGATTACTTTATTTACTGTCCTTAACTAACAGTCAAATAAGTTTTTCCCAGATTCCTCTCAACTAGTATTTTTTAACATTTACACATTACCTTACATATATTATCTCACAGGAGTTTTGCAAAAACTCTGTGAAATAGGTACTATAGGGATTATTGTGTCTGTTAAATAAGGAAACTGAGGTACACAGAAAGATAGCTAGGTGGTATAGTATGTACAATGCTGGTTTTAGAGTCAGGAAAATATATTTTATATACTTACCAGCTTTATGACCTTAAGTAAGTCACAACCCTTCTTTGCCTCACTTTCCTCACCTGTAAAAGGGGCTAACAATACACCTACCTCATGGTTTTGAAATAGCACATGTAAGTGTTTTTAAAAAGTTAAAATGCTATTATTATTGCAAATAATTATTAATAATTACATTGATTTATGGATTACATTGTAGTTAATATAGTATAATTAGGGATAGAGAATAAATCTATGATTGTATTGGTATAAAGAGTTCCTAGGAGAGGAAGATATTCCCAGTGCAAGTTAGTACCTTCATTGCAACTTATAGACAAAATAAGGTTAACTAATGTGAGCATAGTCACACAGTCAGTGTGTCAGAGATGGGACTTGAACTGATGTCTTCCTGACCCCAGGTCTTGATATTTAACCACCATACTATTCTGCCTCTCTATATAGAATTAAATTTTCCATTTCTTATGATCAGGGATCAAGCTATATCTTGGTTCTATAAAATTTCTCACAACATCTAGCTGACATATGACATGAGTTCAATGGCTTCACTTCCTCCCCAGACCATTCAAAGGGATAATGCAGGTTTACCTACCTCAGGTCCATTTATTAATAAATGATGGAATGGTCCAGCAATCAGCACATTGGTTTGGAAAACAAAAAATTAGAAACTGAGTCTTGGCTTTGATACTGACTGGGACTCAGTTCTTTTATCTGTAGAATGGCAATATTCATTGTTATACTTCCTATCTTACTAGGTATTTGTGAGCTAAATTGTTTGTAAAATTAAAAATGTTCTCTATGTATGAGTTGTTCTTTTGATTAAATGTCAAATCACCTAATATTTCTTGGAAAAGTTTTTCTTTTTTACCAGAAGGATACCATGGAAAGTGACTCTGGGGACACAGAATTAATTTATTTGATTCATATGCATTTACCCTTATAGAATGTACACATTTTCTAGCTTTACTACTATCCAACCAAATTTTTGGTCACATTTTTTCAAATATTTGTTCAGCTACAGTAAGAGCTGTACAGATAAGAGTATTAAAAGACTATATAATTGATAGCCTTCAAGTACAAGTTCTTGTTAGATCTCTCGACTTTGTTTTATATGTATTAAGGTATAGTTAAAAATCACATTCTTTTTAAGTGTGCTCCACTTTATGTCATTTGCTACTCTATCATGTTAGACCCAAGATTTATGTAATACCCATTCTTGTTTGTAAGGCAAATAAACAATTTACGCAATGAATGTATATGTAGCAAGGGGCGTATAGTGAGAGAGAGAGACAGAGAGCATTGTATTCTGTGTAAACAATAACTGAATATTTAAGATACTTTTAATTTTGTTGTTTCTTGATATTTAGGTAGATTATATACTATGACTAAAATTTTCAGTGGCATGGAAGGCAAATCAGTAAAACTGAATCAATACCCATCTTCAGTTTTGTCTATGACAGATAAGTACATAATATGTAATATCAATATGTAATTAGCATAGTATATAATATTTTGTAAGTACATAATAATACTATGTTTGGCTTATATAAAACAGAGTGAAATCTATGCCTTTCTACATTTTTAGGGAAAAAAGAAAGCTGAAAAAAATAGTGATGTGCTGCTTTCAATATCTTAGTATATTCGCAGTAAAAATCTTTAATTTTCCGTCAGCCATATTGCACTAGTTTTGCTAAAGAGTAGCTACGGCACAGTGTCATCTCAGGAATAAATTGAGTGGTCTTTACTGCATGCAGAATATTCAAAACTAGGCCTTCTTCTGTTATTTTTCTTCCCTGGATTTGTCTTCCCTGTAAGCTTGATGGAGAGAAAAGCCCATAATAATGAGTAGTACTAATTAGAGCAAACACTTAATGTGTGCCAGGCACTTTGCTAAGGTTTCCATGTTCTCATAGCCCCTCGTGAAATATTCAGTGAAAAGGGAAATATCCATATTTCTCTTGATTTTTCACTTTGTTCTCCATCCCACTATGGAAATTTTTCTTCTAAATTATCCTCATTTTTTTGTAACCAGATCCCTATTTATCAAATGCCTCCACGATTTCATCATTTCATTAAAATAATCTTCATGTTGAGAGAAATTGATTTTAATATGGTACCATTTGATTATTAATAATAATTTGTAATATTCCCTTCTCTGTCAAACGGCTAGCTTAAAGAGAACTCATTCTCTGGCTAAAGAATCTCATAAATGTTACAGGTCTTCTCAAGGTATCTGGGCTGGACCCTGCCCAGCTGGAAACCTGATTTCTATCTACAGCATAAAGTTTGAGTTAGATTCTTCCCGGGGAACAAAGCTTCTGTCCTTGCCTCCCTTCCTTAGAGTTTGGAGTGACGCAGTTCATGAAGGAGAAATCACTCTGAAGAGAACCTGATTGGGCACTCAGATTGCTGAAGGGTGCTTGGACCTCATGACCAGGACAGATTCTCAGCTGACTGTCCCTTCTCTAAGATTGAGAGGGGCTGAAGGTTCTTAGCCTGCCTCCTCATTAAATGTCCACCAATCAGGGTTGAATTTCATTTGTCAGGGGTGTCCTCTATCTAAAGAAACACACATGATTTAAGGTGTTTCAGAGCCTCCCTTGGCATCTTTGATTACTGAAACAGTGACCATTAATTTATTGATCAGCCAGTCCATTTTATAAATTAATTTCTATTACTCAGAACTTTGTCAGAATTTTTACTCTGGACTATTTCATTCCATTTCTAGTAAAAACAGTAAAACGAAGTATAATTAGAAAATCCAAATGGATATCTGTTGGCAAACTTTCCTTTCTCTCTTACCTCTGCATTATTTGTCTGACAATGATATTTTCCCTTATGGCCAGAGACTGTGATTTTCATCTGAATTCCTTTTGCATAATATCTAGTATAACCCCAAGTTCATTAACCTCCTTCGTAATACTGGAGGATAATGAGTAAGCTGGGGGGAAGAATGGCTATTTGCTTGTACGTATTAGCGGAATGAACATTCAACTAATATAGTATAGTAAATGCCATGGAATTTGAATTATGAGACCTGGGTTAATATTCCAGAACTGGAACTTAATATGTACATGATATTAGGCAAATCATTTCAACTTTCTGACCTATCTTTTACCTGTAAAAGTTGGAGTTTGAAGAACTGGACTCTATGAAAGTTTCATAATCCTTTTTGTGTGTGATGGGTCTATTTTACAGTCTAATAAAGACTCGAAAATTCAGAATTTTTTAAATGCATAAAATAAAATACATTGGATTACAAAGGAAGCTGATTATATTGAAAGGCAATAATCAATAAAAATTAACAGATCCTAGGTTAAGAACCCTATGAATTCAATGATTTTTAAGCTTCCTGGATTCCAGTTGTGATCAGTAGTCTCATCTGTTCTGTATCTGGGGAGGGGTGCAGGTCAGATGTCCTTTAGAGACTTTCACAGTCCTGTTAGATCTTTGATTCTATACATTTACTGTCTTCAAAATAAAGTTATGCTTTCCTGGTGAACCAAACCATACCTAATGACCACTTCTTCCTATATATAGGTCAAATATTTTGGCTCTTGGTGTTTCCCACTTTCTTTGAAGGACAATCATCCAGAGTGACTTGGCTGAACTCATGTTCATATTGTAAAATCTCATGAGGTTATATATGAAAGTTATGTTAAGTGACAAGATAATCATTTACTTAGGACTAATAGTAAGGGATAAAAAAGCTTATTTAATTTTTATTAGCCTATACTTAGAGATTGTGGTGTTTGTACAAGGCATTTCCCTGGGAATAATTGTCTCTAACCCTAACCCTGTTCTCTGGTATTTTCGTGTACATGCATAACGTCTTTACAAGACAGACCCATTGTTTTTTTTCCAATGACATTAGCCATCTCTTCTGTCTGATATGTGAAATATCCTTTCTCCAGTCCTTGTGACTAGAAGGAATGCTGGTTCCAAAATGGTCATATCACAGAAAAGCAGAATGAAACGGTTTTCAAAGTGGAAATGTTTAAGATATGTAATAAAAAGGAAGAAAACGTTCACTAAAATTTTCTTTTTGATAACTTCAGATGGGCTTATGCTTATATGTTTCAAAGGGCTTAGGTTGCTCTAATGTAAAGTGATTTTCCATTTGGTTTTGTATAAAGTTGGAAGAGGAGAAAAATGTCCCCACTCACATTATATGCCTTAGTGTCATAACTATCTGCTCCAAATGTTCAAAAAAATGTACATGGCTATACTGTTAGATGTACAGATGTGGACTCGGGACCAGTGTTGTTTCTGCCACTCATGTGACCACCAACAACATCTTTATGTTCACTAAAGTGGTATAACCCATTTTCCTTCCTATGAGCCATTAAAGCTGTCTGTATTTGGGTATGTGAGGAATATGAGCAGTGGGGCTGACATTTTCTATCCTCTCTAATTCCAAGGATGAAGCTGGTTAGAATTGCACCCACCATAGTGAGAAAAATGATACTTTGTTCTTAAACCTAGCATTGCCACCTTGGGTGATATGCCTCATTTTCCTTATTTGAAAAGTAAGATTAGATTAGTTATTCTCTGATAGACCTTAGAGCTTTCAGAGTTTATTTATCTAGCTTCTAGAGTGTTCTATTTGTGTTTGTTCTCTCCAATGTAGTTCATTTTGATGGTTAAGTTCTATAAGACAGAAAGAGTTTAATCTACTTTGCAAGTGATCCTTTGAAATGTCATGCGTAGGTAAATTAAGTTGTTATGTTGGTGGTTTGAAAAAATACACCCATACACATACATACATATGTGTGTATGTATGTCCAGAGTTGTAAAATGTACTTCCTTCCCTTTTTTGAAAAAGTGGGAAACAACAGTTACTATCACAAATATAATTATTGGATGTCATCATTGATGTGTTTTAGTAATATTTTTCCTCTCTTGTTTTGATAACAGACAACTCACAGGAAAGTGGAAGAGAGAAGGTCGTATTTTAAAATTAAGGCAATATGAAAATAAGCTACTATAAAGCAAGATTAAAAATTAATAAAAGAGAGAAAGAAGTACTATATTCTTTAGCATTTAACTCTCAATTCCTTAACCATAACCACCTTTTGGATCTAAAGTGGTTTGAAATACTGAGTACAGAACTCACTCAAATCTCCATGAAAACACAACCTGTATGCACAAGTGGCAGAGCATATTAAAATTTAACTTGGCCAACTGATTTCATTTGGTTACGCCATCTGATTCCTTTTAAGTTACAGGCCTATTAGCATGTTGTAATTTCATGGCTTATATACAGGTGCTCACATATAGATACTTATTTTAAACAATATAGTCTATTAATTTTGTGAATATAATCGTGCAATTTTAAGTTTTAAAAATCTATGCACTGTTAATCAGTGATGTTATATTTAGCAGCATTGTTCAATGACATGTATTTATATATTTTGGGGTTCTGATTTTGTCTGTGCAAAGAACTCCTGATGAAGCAACTCTCTTCATCAGTGCAAATTAGTTACTATTCTCCCAGATATAGTCTTGGAGAGTTTCTTGGGGATCTTAGAGGTTATGTTACCTGGATCAAAAAACTAATATGCTTCACAGGTGGGACTTGAACCCAGATCTTCCTGACCCTAAGACTGACACTTTATTCATTCTGTATTGCTGTCTTGTTCCATCTATTTCCACTGACAAATTAAGATATATTTACATAGATTAAAAAAAATACCGTTTGTTGGCTTATTAAATGTATATATGCACATGTTTGGAGGGAGGGATGGAGCAAGACAAAGAGAGAAACACACAGAAACAGAGAGGGTGAAAGAGAGATGGAGAGAGAGGGAACAAGAAGGAAGAGCTGAGCACTGGGTACATAGGAATGAACTTTAAGACAAATCTCTACTTTTTGATGCAATCTTAGGCAGCATATTGATTGCATGATTCTTCTACACATCACTTAATCTCCCTGAGGCTTAATCCAGTCATACTCACTTACCTGGTGTTCATTCTGTATTTGTTGTTACTTAGTCATTTTTTGTGGTGTCTGACTCATCATGACCCCTTATGGGAATTTTCTTGGCAAAGATACTGGAGTGGTTTGCCATTTCCTTCTCTATCTCATTTTATAGATGAGGAAACTGAGGCAAACAAGGTTAAATGATTTGCCCAGGGTCACACAAATTTATCTTCCTGACTCTAGGTCCAACTCTTTACCCACTGGATCACCTAACTGCCCTCATTATATATTAAGTTCCATCTATCCCATTGCCATGCCTTTTCAATAGGTATCCCCCATGCTAGAACACTTTCCTGATTTAGATTCTCCTCTTAAAATAGTTGGCTCAAGTGCCACCTTCTGCATGATATCATTTGTAGTCCTGCTGCTAGCCTCTTCTATTCTAAAGTCACCTTTCATCTGTTTTATATGTACCTTGTATGTACCTATTAAAATAAATGTTGCCTCCTCCAGTGGGAAAAATCATAAGCTGCTTCACTTTGTCTTTGTATCCCCAGTGCTTAGTACAGTGCCTGGAACATGGTAAACACTTTAGAAATGCTTGTTGATTGATCTGTAAAATGAGGGGATTGGACCAGATGGTCTCTGAGACTCTTTCCATCTCTATATCTATAATACTATAGTCTTAAATTCCTTAAACTCTTGTACACTTCTAGTAACTACCAACGCTTAACTACTAAGTCAAAAATTGTTATCTATGTTAATAGAGAGAGCCTCCATACTGATGAAACCCTAATCTTTGTATATGCCTGCATTGATATACATCTACATAACATGGAAAAATACAGTGGTGATGGATAGAGTTATGGAAGCCTGGGTTCAGATACCATCACTTCCACTTGCCTAAGTTGTTTAACCTCTGATATCAACTTTGGGGTCTTCCACATAATTGCCTAATATCATTAAGTAGCAAAATAATTGCTAATCTTCATTGATGAAGGCTATTTCCTCACTAGGAATTCTCTAAAAAGTCTGAATCAAAGAGCTAAACAAACAAAAAAAAAAGACTATTTTCCCAAATTTTTCCCGATGGTGTAGATAGAAGTTTTCCTCCCCATCCAATCTTATTTAATTATTATCAAATAATGTATGGATTCTTTAAAATTCTGTGTTGAATGACTTTTTCAAATCAGTCCTTAGGATAGATTTTGGGGTATGTTGAACATACTAACATTGGTAAATGATCTACATGTATGCATTACCCAGCCTAAATGCTAGAGTTTCTGAAGACTAGTTTTCCAAATCTGATCTGAAAGATATTACTTCTTACTTACCTGTCCTACTACTGCTTTTATGCCCTCATAAAGATTTAATAATGTCCTATCAAGACATATTAACATTTTTTCTTGAGCTGGGATGGCGTGAAAGCCACTTGAATTTCTAGACTTACCAGGTTCATCCTTTATCCAGAAAGTCATCCTACATTTCAAGGGGGAGCGAGGGAAATCGTGAATGAAGGCTAAAAGGAGTAGAAAGACTGTGGAAGAGGGTTCATGGCATTACAACTACAGGATTACTAAAGGAGAATTAAATTCTCCACTACAGCCTGAAAAATTAAAGCATGCACAATATAAAGGTTCATACTAAAGATGCCCATAAATCCCCTACCTGCAATGGGCAGAAGATTGTACATCAGCCAGAAATATCATGGCTATTCTTTCCTGAAGGAGTCAAAGAGATCTGTGCCAGGATGGAACACAGACCAAAAACAGGAGAAAATACATGAAAGTGCTATGTACTAGCAGAAGCATCAATGTATGATGGAAAACATCCCATAACCTAGTCATTTTCCCTCTTTCAAATTGGACAAGTTAATATTTTATTTTCACCAAGCTGTTGGAAAGAGATATATTATTAAAGAGGCCATATTTTTAAAAATTTCCTATTCTCTCATTGCACCAAGTTCATAATAAAGGGATCTCTGAGAAGAAAACTACAATCATTCACGACTGGGAACTATAGAAATATGCAAAACCGAGCAGATCCGAATGCCTTGGATTGTTAACCCCTTCACCACCGCCCCCACCAGCTCTCTCCTTCAAGGTCCTGTGCTAAATTTAAGCAGACAAATTGAGTAATGGTCTTCAGAACTATGTCTCAAGCTGTGAGGTGAAAAGGGAAGAGGGAAATGTAATTTCTGGGCTTGTTTTCCTAAAAGAGAATAAGGTTAAAAAAACCGAATAAACAGAAGGGAAGAGCTCTAATAGCTGTTCCAACATCGCCCATGCTCCAGTTAACATGTTTCAGTTTTACCTCCTAATATGACTAAAGTGGGGCTTCACGCCAGGGCTTTGTTGATTGTAAACCAAATAAACCGCATTGATTCTAAGAGAATAGACAAATTTGGGGTAACATGATAAGTTATGATTCTGTTATGTAGTAGTTGTAAATATTCTTCCTACCCTTTGGCTACTTCAGATGCTAAAGGTCTTCTCTTATGGAATGATGGAGAAAAGGGCCACTGGACTTCACATGATTCATCAAAATCTTGCCCTTCTCTTCCCTTTTCTTTCCAGTCACAATAAAATCAGATGAATCCTATCAACCATTGTTTGGGAAATATTTGCTCAAAGTGGCCACATTTGATTGTGTTTTTGATTAACTAGTCCCTGAACTCTCCCAGTTTTCTTGTAGTTTCCTGGGGGCAAGAGCAAGATAGTAGAGGAAAGAGAAAGAAATTATTTCTCCTACATCTACTCTCTCTAGATGGAGGTAGAGGGAGTAATGCCAGTGGCAACATGTGGTAGAAAAGAAGAAGCAGAGGAGAGTACTGGGGGAGGCTTGGGGGTGGGGATCAGGAGTTTCTGCACATCACAATATGAACACTGAGTCTTTCTGTAGCCTGCTCTTTACCTCCATTTCTTTCTGACCATTTGTGCATCTTTCTCATCCCTGACACTTGACCCTGGTGATATTGTGGGAAGCTGTATCTGGAATTATAGTGAACAGGTAACTGCGTAATACTTGTGTGGTGTCCAGGAAATATGCAAGTGTGTTTATAATTTATATTTTCTTCTGGACACTGGAGGATAAAAATAGCATATTCTTCCCTTTGGCTGAGATGCAGTTGTGTGCTTAAATTTCAAGTTTCTGTGTGACATGAATCATTGCATAGCAGCTGTAGTCAAACATTGCTACCATATTTTCTCCTCTTTTTCAGGGCAAATGACAGTTTGAATCTTAAGTAGAATCTCAGATTACTAAATGTAAACATTTACCAGGCCCAGGGGGGGAAAATAATTATACATCTGTCTGGTATTTTTCCTCTTTCTTCTGTATTCTTCTTCTTACTTGGGTGAATCTCTTTTAATTATTTAAACCAGAGAATGACAAGCATTATTAAAAAATAACATGGAACTTTGGTGAGTGGTGATACAGCGAAAGAGAGTACATCACTTGTTATTACAAAAAAAAAATGTCCCTTGGCTTTTTTGACTTAGATTAATTTGAGAAAAATATGTAGATGCTCTTCACACTCTCCTTGCAGTGGAAAATACTTTAAAAGTCATTCAAGGTCAAAACATGTACAATTACCTCATCTGCTCATGGGAAAGGGGGCAGCAAGATACCTAAGGGGTAAAAATACATGTTTTCATGAGATCAAAATAAATTATTTATCTCTATAATTTTCCCTTCTTTTTCTATTTTATGTTTTTTTATTTAAAATCAGTAAATATAGCTGATAGGAAAAGATCTAAGAACTGCAGTCAGTAGATCAACTGCCATCCTTTCCAGGGCACACAAGGTGTTAAGCTAACATATATATGTATGTATATACATATATATGTATGTATATATATGTGTGTACACACACACACCCACACCCACACACACACCCACACACACACACACACACACACACACACATACACACACACACATGTGTATATATATATATATATATATATATACACATATCAAATGTTGTTTCTGACCTGGGAAAGCAATCTTGAACTCATTTTCTATACCTTGCTTCCGTCTCCACTTTCTCCACCTACCTTTATCTTCCTCACATTCACCTGGCCTGGGACTGAAAGATTCAGTGACACTGGCTGGTAGTAAACAGCACTACTTTCTACTGACCATGCTTATACAGGAGGTATGGAGATTGTTTGAACTCTCCTGTGACCAAACACAACAGATGTGAATGAAAAGCAGCAGCAGGGCAGGCCCTTACTTTTCCTTATCAAAATGTGCTTAATGATTGACCTGTCTTTGAGATCCAATAGTGTATTCAAGTCTTCTGAAACTTAGAAACTTGGTTGAAGGAGAAGAACATTCATTCAAGTAGATCTTGCCCTTCTTTTCCCAAAATGACAAAGGCTCGCAAGGTTGAAAGCTTAAATTTTAAAAGACATACTCAATATAAATGCTACTTTTACATCTAATTAAATAAAAATTTTTTAAAAAATCACTCCTTTTCTTTCTATCCATCTCTCTATCAAACATGCTGTCATATATACAGTTTCATAGGATCAAATATCAAGAGCTTGAAGGAACTTTCATAGTCATCTTATCAACTTCACTTCTTTTACAGATAAAAAATCTGAAGTATAAATGACATCTAAGTATATATATTTTCTTTTGGGCCCTAGGTTTCCCTTTTTCTAAGAACTTTTCTTTGGCAAAACAATCATTCAATTAAAAAACATTTATTAAGTGTCTACTGTGTTCCAAGCTCTGTGCTAAGCACATTGTGAAAAAAGGGAAACTTTTAGGAGAATCATGCTTTAAGACTTCAAGTTTCTCTGGTTTCTTTAAAGTAGATTTTAAATGTTCCATGTCTTTCAACATGGTCTTCATCAGCTCTGCCAAAAAGAGAAAAATTCTTACTTCTGTTGATGATTCTCTCTGTCCTTAGGTAGGTCAGACTTGGAACCATAGACAAACAATTTAAAATTGGTCCAACTCATCTGGTAGGACTTGACAGGATGGTTAGCACATCCTTTTAGATGGGATCATGTCTACTCCATAATGCAATGTGAATATAGGGCTTTAGTGGAGGGTTTCATTTGTATTCTACGGCAATAGGTATGGGTTACAGTAGCACTGAGTCAGATTCTCTACAACGGGTGTATCTCAAGAATTGGTGAATATTGCATGAGAATCAGCTGCTCTCTCTAATTTGTTGCTGATAACTAGACTAAAAGAAGTGGAATTAGGAAGCCATTCAGGAACTTTAAAAATGTTCCCAACTCAGGTTGCCTTAGGTCTTTAAAACAAGGAAATTAGAAAATGAAAGTTTGTTTCTGATATAAAAATTTGGAATGTTTAAATTTATAGCACTGCTTCTTACCAACCCCAAAAGGACTAATGGGTTCTATTTCATGGAATCTGGGACAATGATTTTACTTAATTTGACTTTTCCTTTTCTCTGGGTCGAATAACATTTTACTGACCTAATTCACAAATACGTCATGACCATAGATTAAAGAATGATCTTGGGATCACAGATCTAGAGGTGCAGATGACCTTTAAATTGTGTGGATATATATCTTCATGCTTCAAAGAAATTTCTAGAAAGAAGTGAATCCAGTTATGCCCCTTTACAATCACCAAAAGATAGGTCAACTTACTAGTGATTTATCTGAGTATTTCTGAAAAGAGTGAGATGTAGTGGAAGAGAATTGGACTTAAAAGTTAAAAAAGACTTTGGTTTGAGTCCTAGCTGTGACATTGGATGTCAGTTCATCTCTGAGCCTTCTCTCTATCATTTTTATGAAGAGAGAATTAAGCTATATGATCCCAAGGGTCCATTCCATTTGTAATATTCTATTCATTAGTCACTTTCAGTTTTTGTCAATATATACATAGATTACCAAAGAAAGTAGTTGTGGTTTGATTAGAGTTTTTAAGGTGTCCTTCATTATTGCTATATTGAAAAAGATGCATGGATAAATGGGTCATCAATCTAGAGAATGGCTGGGGCAGCCATTGATATAAAAGGTAGTTGAAGTTAACTAATGCATAGTTCAGAACAAACAACTGGCACAGTGGCTAATCAAATACAGGATAGTTATGGATTAGGACAGACTTAATGGCTAGTCAAGGTGAGACAGGAGGCAGGGAAGTCAGACAATATTATCAGGACGCTGAAGGCTCAAGTGCCAGATTCAATACAAGAAGGAACAACGTCTTGCACAAAAATAGAGGGCTCCTGTCTTTTGAATAAGTTTCAAGTTTATGAGATCCAGTTCCTTCAGTAACTTTAAGTGATGATATTTGTATAGACTCATAAGTTTTTTATCGAATCTCTGGCTCATTCATTTAGTAGCTCAACCTCATTCCTATGGGTCTGCCTATTAAAGGATCTGGCTCCCTTTTTGGTAGACTTCTTCACTATGAAGCTAAAAAGTCATCCAAATGTCTATGCCAAGAGTATTTCATTTCCATGTTTAAAGGCAGGGGCATGTATTTGAACTGAAATAAGAGCTTCTCTGAGAAGTGCATGTCCGATTACAGTATGAAAGATTGGTCAAAAATTACTCAGATCCTGTATCATCTAATGATTCTCTGTCTCAAAATACTCTTTTTCCTAGAGCAGATCAGTCTCACAACTGAGTTAATCACATGATTAAGATTGTGAGAAAGATTCAGATGAAACATGAATGACAAGACATTAGAATTCTAAGAAGATGAGATAATAAAAGTAGAATGAACATGAGTTTCTATCACTTATATCTAGGGTTAATCTGTAGTAGAGTTAAGAGAAGTGGCTATGCAAGGAAGAATGCAGATGGCTGAACAGAAAAGCTCTCAAAGTTTTATTAACTACTTGCACATGAGTTTGGTCTCCCATCACTGCTGTTCTCATCAAATTTTGATCAGATCCAAGAAAAATATAGCTTCCACCAAATATAGTATCAGCCAAATCCATGCACAGCTAACTGACATTCCATGAAACTATCCCATGAAACTATCAAAAATGTTCTTTTCAGCAAAGAATCTCACATGGAAAGCAAATAAAGATCAGGAGACGGCTTCATGTGTTCATTAGATAAGATCCAGAAAGGTGTCCATAGGAGCAGATTTGCCCCCAGATAGTTGTATTATTGTGGTCACAAACCTCATCCCCTAACATTGGCCTCCAAATTTTTATCTAAGCTTCTATTTTTTCTATCATTTCTAGCTTCCTATTCTATTACTAATTTATTTGGTATACTTCTGTATATACAGCATTGTATTAAGCATTTGAAACATAAAGACAGAAACAGCAAAAAAAAAAATTTCTGACTTCAAAGAGCTTACATTCTAGTGGCAGTAAACATCATGTGTGCAGACAGTGTCCAAAATTTATACAAAATTAATGCAGAATAAATTCAGGAAAGGAAAGGCACCCTCCCATGAAGGAAGGAAGACGTGAAAAGCTTTGTGAAGAGGATGACTTTTAATCTAGTCCTCGAATGAACCTAGGCCTTCTGAGATGCAAGCATAAAAAGTGGGTACATTTCAGGGCTTGGAGACAGCCTATAAATAAAAAAGTAATATAAAATAAAGGTTATAAAATAAAAAAATAAAATGTTATGCACTAGAAACAGCAAATAAATCAATTTACTTGGCTTGTGAAAAGGGTGAACACAAATAATGTGGAAGTGATCTGGAAAGGTAAGTTGCAGTCATATTATGAAGGGCTTGAAATATCAGCACATAGTTTATACCTCCTCTTAAAGGGAGGAGGGAGCCCCTGAAGTTTCTTGAGCAGAGCAGTGACGTTGTTCAGAGATCTGAACTTTAGCTACATGAATCTGACAAACGACCTTCTGAGTTCGTTATCGTTTATAACATGTTTTCTGCTTTAAGAAATCAATCTTTCATTGATCTTTTTTAAGTACTTTGTAAATATAATACTTTAATCATTTAATAATAGAGTAATATGAGTATTATTTGAAAAAGAAAATAATGTATACAAATGTCAATTTACACACACTCCTCATATGTCTCTCACTTAGTCATAGGGTTACCTCCATTGAGTTTTCACAAACATTGCTGTAAGGTAGATGGTGTGTCTTTCATCATTACCATTTTAAAGATAAGAAGACTGAAAATCAAAAAAACCTTAATATCTTTTCCAAGCTCATGTTGGTGAGAGATTCAAAGGATGTGAGGGATTAAATTTGCTTTCCTTGACCCCAGAAGGCAGAATCAGGGTATAACTTCCTCCATACAAGGTCATGGAGATCCAGATTTTAGTCACTAGAAAGAATATTCTGATATATCAATGAATTTATAATTATGAATATTCCCTTCACTTCCATAAATCACAATCATCATATAATGTTGTATGTAGTTTTTTAGTTACTATGGCCAAAAACAAAACAAACAAACAAAAAAAATCTCATTACCCTACAGCTAATCTGGTAATGAAGAGTGTCTCTGAGTTTAATTAGGTTGGCCCTAATTCGAGTCATAAAGCATATGAAAAGATCCTTGCAAAATCAGTAAAACTTTCCAGAGTTTATGCTCTGCTACTTTAACTTTTGAGAAGCTAAGATCATTTCCATGACATGAAGATGCTTCAGAGTAGGATTTGAGAAGAGGTAATTTGGAGGAACTTTCTGTTTTGACTACCCTAACGTAGAATAGACTGTCTCGGAGGTCATGAATTTCCTAGAGCTAGTAGCCTCCATGTAAAGACTGAATAACCACTATCAGGAATTTTAGAGAAGACATCTGACTCAGGTTAGACTAAATCAAGTCTGAGGTTCTCTTTATACTACTCAGACTACAATTCTATGACTCTCAGGTGTCAGGCTCCAAGTTTACTGTCTTTTCAATTTTCCAAGTGTTATGTTTCCAATCAAGTAGTGCCTGATTCAATTTTCCACATGTTTCATAGTCTTTACTGAGTAAATACCCTCTTTCAATATCATGTCAATTTATTTCACTGTTCTTGCCTTATTCTATCAGATTTTGACATTTAATGACCTCATAATGTTGGTGTTGATGTTTTGGTGGACCTCATGCCTCTGACTGCTAGCTTGTAAGTTGTGGCACACTTGTAACATGTATGTACACAAAAATAAATTGTGTGGTTCTAAAAGTGCTGTCCTTGATTAGCACAGTAGAATTCGCAAACTGTGTGTAGAGATTCCTTAGCGTGGATCAAAGGAGAAGCATTCAGTGTATCATACCAGGTGTCTCTCTTAAAAGACTATTTCCAAAGCACACTCTAATTACATAAGAATTCAAAGAGGAATAGTTGAATTTTCAAAGTGGTAACAGATGGGAAAACCAAATCACAGAATTTCAGGACTCAGAGGTGTCATTGCTGCCACACACACATTTTCAGCTGGATTAGCTATTTTGTCTCATTTTCTGCCTGTGTATTTCACACCATTTGAAAGATTTTGAGGTTTTAAGGAAATTCAGAGCTTGTAAGAAATCTCTTCCTTAGCCTAACCTCGTCCCTCTTGTTCGTTTCTTTCCTATCTTATTAATGCAGCTGTGAGTACATTTCCAGAACTCTTCACCTGCCAAAGTGATGAGGGATCAGGTGCCAGGTAGGGTAATCAATCTGGAGGGCTTTTAGCAGAGCATCCTGCCACTGTTTGACAGCATGTCTCCGTCAAGGAGACTGTCTTCCTCAGATCGATAAATCAATCAGTTCTTTTTACATCTTATGAAGCACTCCTCACACCCTCTGTCACTCATGCTGCCCCACACACAAATAGACCATCAGAGCTGAGGTCAATCCAAACCGGTCCCCATTCACATTCTATCCCATAATCTCATATCATTCTTCTCAAATCAATTTTCAGCACACTCGTAATGGATCAAAGTCCACTTCTTCTTGCTTCTGAACCAATGGCTAAGTCCATTTTAAAGCACTGGATTTTCAGTTCATGTGAATGTTTTTGCATGTTTAAAACTGAAAGAAACACAGCTATAATTCAAAGGAGGCTCATTTCAAAGATATAGGGGATCAAAAACTGGAGAAAAAAGATGTAAAAAAATCAACTATGCTGTCTTCAAAAATGTAAGGCTAGAGTTTGCTTCATTTGTCTTTGCATCCTCAATACTTATCAAACACCAGGTACGTAGAACGTGCTTTATGTATTCCTGGTGGTTGATATTTTAGCCAAAAGATGTGCTAAATCATGACAGAAAGTAGAGAGTTAGAAAGAACTTTTGACAACATCTAACAGAAACATTCTGGTTTTGTAGATGAGATTGAATTCAAGAAACACTAAATGACTCCTCAAATATTATATTGCTATAAATGGTAGAAATAAGACTAGGGCCCAGGAGTCAAGTTTTCTGATTCTCAGTCATGTGTCCATTTGACCATGCCATGATATCTCCTATATGGCAATTTCAGTGCAGTGGGATTCTAGCCTGACCACAACTTAGGAACAACTTTTTACTGCAAGGAAGAGAAGTAATAGGAGGAAAATAATAGTAGCTATCACTTATGAAGTAACTGAAAGTTTACAAATCACTTTGTACATGTAATCTCATTTATATCCTCAAATAACTCCAAGAAGGAAGTTCTATCATTGTTTCCATTTTACAGGCGAGGTAACTGAGAATGAGAAAAAAAAAATATTTGTCCAGGGTCACACAACAAACTTCGGAGGCAGGATTAGAACTAAGGTCTTCTTAATTTTAAATGCGGTTTTCTTTTGTGCTTTGTTACTGATATGCCACATTACTGGAGGCATCTAACACTGTGATTTTTAATCCCTGGGAAAGTTGTAATGAGTCCCTATTGCAATTTGTTTAATATAGTCACTTTCCCATTCCCCTAAATGTATTTTGTTTGTTTGTGGTTTGTTTTATACCAGACTTGTAATTTCTACTTTAGAGGGTATTGCCCGTTAAGAATTTGCTTTATCAATGCTTATTGGCAACTGTCCTGTAACTTATAGTCTTAGAGAATTATTTGGGACACTTAGAAGTCAAGCAGTTTAGCCCGGACCACGTTGATACTTAGCATTAGAAATGGTCTCAAGAGTCAGGCCATTTACCTCTCAGTCTAATGATTAGTCCACTAATCCAGTATACTTCCCTCTTTCTATTATATCAGTGTAGTGTAAATTCAAAATGATGGGTTTTTTTAATTCATATCATCTCTAAGATAATTAGAGATACCACAGTTGAAGAAATACCTTAAATGTAGAGTTCGAACTCTGCCGTAGACCATGGGATTATCGTAAGTGATACATACAAAGAAGTAGAGTGCATCAGTAGCAAAGAAACACATAATATTTCTGTAACCCTCCTGCCTCCAAGGGCTATCCCAATCAAGAAGTCATCTTGTCTGAGACACAGTAAGAATAAAACAGAAGAGCTCGATATAGACTGGGAAGGGAACTGTAAGATGGGGCGGGGGGAGGGTGGCATAGTATTTTACTGGCTATGGCAGCAGGTTTATGCATTTGCCCAAATATACAATTGAGTAATCCAACACTGGATTATGGTGACAAGTTGCTCAAATGAATATTTAAATGGATAATGAAAGTTCATTTTGTATAGACCATAAAATAGCAATAACTGTCTTTAGCAATCTTCATTGAAAACAGACTCATAATCTCAAGATGAATAGCTTTTCATTCCTTTTACCAATCTCCTGAGCAAACCAGCCCCCCTCCTTTCTCCCACTGCTCCTCCACCCAGGAACAACATATGTTTAATATTCAGACTAATGAAAGAATTTCAAGGAGCTAAATGCCGATGATGTATTTACTGGGCTGTTATTAAGCTGTTCCTTATCATTCTAATGTCAGTACAGCTGTGAGTGCCTATCTTTCCATTTCCTACTCCCCTTGCCTGACTCTGAGCCTTCTACAAGTCTCATACGGTCAGTGCATTAGCATCAGGTACCATAGTGATGCTCTTTGAATATCACTGCTGCCATGCAAATTGTTTTGTATCCATTCCTCAAACACTTGTTTATAAAAGGGATCTTGTGGTCTTATGCACCTCAATCCTCTGGAGTCCAATACTCTGAAGGCACAATCTTAATCCTTCCATTTTATAGAAGAGGAAATGCTTTAAGGATATAGTATTGGTGAAAGAAATGCAGGAAACCTTTTTTTCTTATGTTAAATTTGTATTCAAATTCTTCCTGAACTATTACTTGTTGGGGGATGGGGGACTAGTGATGAGGACTGGAAAGAATGCTTCTTCCATTTCATTTAGATACAGCAATGAAGAAGGAAATGTTGTGATACCTAAGGATGCTCTCTCTCTCTCTCTGTGTCTCTCTCTCTGTGTCTCTCTCTGTGTCTCTCTGTCTCTCTCTCTCTCTGTCTCTCTCTCTCTCTCTTTACCATATGATAATGTCAAAAATGTGCAGATTCTATAGAACATAAATACTTGTTTCTTATCTCTTACTATAAGTGTTTTATTCAGTATAATAAATTATATTTATGAATGAATGTGGCATTGTTCTCTAAGCTTGCTTTCCCTTCTACTCTGCCTATCTGTATCATGAATGTATCTATTTGTCTATAGAGTCTCCCCTATTAGAGTGATAGCTTCTTGAAGATAGTGACTCTTTCCTTTCCTTTCCTTTTCCTTTCCTTTTTCTTTTCCTTTCCTTTCCTTTCCTTCTGTTTCTTTTTCCTTTCCTTTCTTTCCCTTTTGTTTCTTCTTTTTTTTCTTTTTTATATCCCAACAACTTAGCACAGTGCCTGGCTCATAATAAATGCTTAGCAAATGCTTGCTGATAGATTGATTTTCATAGATTAAGAACTACTAGAGGACAAGTACAATTTGCTTGCCTAGCATAGTAACCCTACCATATAGAGAACCACCATACAATTAGATTATGATTGCTATTTAGGAAATCAAGAAAAGTAGCCTGGGATAGTGCAGAGGTGTCAAATATTTACCAGATTCCCTATAGCTCTTGAGTAAAGCCAGAACCAGATGGGAAAATGTAAATGGGAAAAGATGAATAAAATAAATCTCTCTCTCTACATAGATGTGTGTGTGTGTATATATACTTATGTATACATATATTTTTTCTAGTCAATATGCCACTCACAAGAATACATTTCTATTTGAGTTCGACACCACTGGTATAGTGGTAGAGTACTGGTCTTGGAAGATAAAGCATGGATTCAAATCCAGCTTCTGATACTTACTAGCTATGTGACCCTGGACAAGTCACTTAATCTCTTAGTATTCTAAGTCAATGATGTCAAACTCAAATAGGAACAGAGGGTCACTGCCATAAATAAGAATCTCTGCCAGCCCCATATTGATTTCATTTTTAAAATGTAATATCCCTATTTTATTATATCTTTATGTGTTTTGTTACGTATCTATAAGTTACATTTTGATCTGGCTCCACTCTTCAGAGAACAACATGTAGAAAGCAGTGCTTACGTTGTGTGTGGTTTGTCCTTTCTGTACGAGGATAAGGATCAGGTAGATGATGCTCTATTCTGCAAGTCAATCGGCTTACAAGTGGAGGGAGGGCTGGACAAAATCACCAGCCTTAGTTTCTCAGCCAGAGCTGTCTGGGTCCAGCGGCCAACTTAGAGATCAGGGCAACTGGAGATGGCCCAGGATGCACTGAGACACCTTGGCCTTTTTAAGCTAAGGTCTTTCTGAGTTCTCACTTTGACTGGACAGTGGCGTTCAGTGATGTCATGTTTAAGAAGTGAGGCAAGAGATGGCCCTTATAAGAATAGTCATAGTAGTATTAATAATAATTTTTAAAAAATCAAAGTGGGAGGGGGACCCTCAGGGTTGTTTCTGGCTAAAAGAGAAAAAAATTCCTGTTTACATTCACTCTGTGCTATCAGGGGCCAAAGCCATTAATCGGTGTTTGGGTAGGTCCTATTGTTGGCCTTGGTTGGTGTAAGCTCTAAGTGGCAGGACTGTAGGCTTCCCTTTGCAGAGAGAGTTTCCCCTTTCAGGAGTTCTTGGTACTAATGAAATCAGAGCTCCAATCTCTGAGTTAATTAACATTTGTACCAAACGTAAGGGTTTACAAAGCCCTCGTCTTTTACGTTCCCAGGACTGTGTTTGTTTCTGTGTGTCTCCAAGGGAAAGGAAGAGGATTCAAGGGCCAAAAGAGATATTTTTCCACAATAGTGGAAGCCTTGATCCTTGCCTTTAAAGAATATGTCATCTAGTTAAGGAGACAAAACTGCTATTTGTGAAACAAACAGTAAGGAAGAGGTGAATGATAATCCAATGTATTTAAGGGCTGAATTCTGTTGATTTTAAGTGCTTTGTAGACTGGGATATAGACTGGATGGTTTATTTCACTGGAACACCCAAGAGAGGAAACTCTGTCTACCAAAGCTGGTTTTCATATTCTATGCAATTTAGAGAGTTGCCTAAGGCACTGAGAGGCAAAGCAACTTCCCTAGAATCACACACCTTAGTGTGTGTTAGAGGCAAGACTTGAAATCAAGCATCTAGATTGTTCAGTGATTAGAAGGGATAGGCCTGGAGTCGGAAAGATCCAAGTTTAAATCCTGTCTCAGATACTTAACATTTGTGTGAACCTGGAAAGTCATTCCATCTCTATTTGTCTCAGTTCCCTCAACTGTAAAATGTGGACAATGCCTACCCCAACGGTTGTCGCAAGGACCAAATGAGAAATAATTATAAAGTTATAAAAAATTTTAAACTGTAAAATTATAAAGATGAAACAATTATAAAATTATAAAAATTATAGAATGCTTATCATGATGATACACACACGTAAACGTTAGCTGTAATTCTTATCTTCCTGGTTCCAAGGTTGACTCCTTATCCCTATTTTGGTTTTGATAAAGGAGGACCAGTGAGGTCTAAGCCTTTTGATAGGACTTGAAGAATGTTTGGGTGCTGAAAAGGAGATATAAGAATGAACTACCTACCAGATATGGAGAAGAACCAGATAAAGATAAGAACAATTCATAGAATGTCCTGCCCGGCTCGATCGTATTAGTTTATTACATTAATAGAATAAGTATTATATATTGTAAGTAGTAGTAAGTAATGATGAGTGAGGGTGGAGATCAAAGGATGAAAGGTTTTGAAATCCAAAAATGCGCTTCTTATAATCAGAGGATTTAGAGCTTAAAGTACGTTAGAGCATCACCTACCCAATCTCATTTCAAAAACACAGAAACAGGAGCCCAGAGAAGTTAAGGAAATTGTGCAAGGTTGTATTGGTATGAAGTAACCAGAGTCAGGATTTGAATGCAGGCCCCCCGACTTACAGTGTAAAATTCTGTGATACTGTCAGTTATGGCAGGGGAAGGGAGGGAGGAGGGAATTTGTTTTTGGAAAATGTATATTAGAAATGGAAGGAGAGAGTTTGAGCTTTGCTGAGCTAAGTAAGGAGAATGGTGACAACACAATTTATAGAATGACAATTATAGGTTGCAGGCAGTAAGATGTCATAAATAAGGGGATCCACTAACATCACCCCTGGTAGGCAGATGATATGTATTATTACTAGGGTGTTACGGTCACTAAGTGTGCAATTTCCACCAATTCGATAAATAAAATGCTTCTACCTTTGCTAAGTGGTATGGCACATACACTCTGGGAGGAAAAAATGATGGCACTGAAAAAGGAGAGGCTTCTGTGTCTAACTTGAATCCTTTCTATGACTGGGGTATCCACGCTCTGGAAAACAATAAGAATCAAAGAGGTTTTTATTTTGTGATGATGATGACAAAAGTTTGCAAAGTACTTGACAAATATTATTTTATATTCACAACAACCATGGGAGGTAGATGTTACTATCTTCATTTTATAGATGAGGAAACTAAGGCAGACAGAGGTTAAGTGACTTGGCAGAGAGCCCACAACTACTCTGACACCCAGTTTGAACTCAGGTCTTCCTGACTCCAGTTCCAGTACCCTCTTCAATGGTTCCAACTAGTTGGTTTTGATTGTCAAGATTGTCAGTGTTCAGGACCAACCTAGTCAACTGGAATACTGAGATTTAGGAAGCAGTGTGGTTTCATTGAAAGAAAGCTGAATTTTTCTATGAAATTTAAAGCCAAAGTACCAGATTTCTAATTCCAATCTCTTCCAGCTATTACCTAAGTGCATTCATTTCAGTTTTGTCTGACTCTTCATGACCCCATTTGGGGTTTTCTTGGGAAAGATGCTACAGTGGTTTGCCATTTCCTTTTCCAGCTCATTTTACAGAAGAGGCAAACAGGGTGAAGTGACTTGCTCAAGGTCACACAACTAGTAAGTGTCTGAGGTCAGTTTTGAACTGATGAGTCTTTCTGACTCCAGAATCAGAACTCTATCCACTGTGCCACTTAGATGATTTTAGGCAAATCTTTTAAATTGTATTACCTCATCTGTGAAATGAAAGGGTTGGACTTAATGACCACTGAACTCCATTCCTGTTCCAGATAAATGATCTTGTAATCTACCAGTCTTGTGGTAGGGCTTTCTCTAGATGGTAGAATGTGTGCCCTTTCTCTTAGTTCACCAGCATTTATGTTGGAAGATACGGTCAAGAGTGGTTTGCTCCTCCCTTCTCTCCCCCTGAAAAAGAAAATCTTTCAGAGCTGTGATATCCTTCCCTTTCTGAATGTTGCTAATATCACCTAGGAATTATGAGTACCTCCCTGCCTGTGCTTCTTTTCAGTAAATCATCTGACTTAATAGGCTCTGAAGCACCATTTCTGCCTTGTACAGGTTCAGAGTACATGTAAATAAAATATCTCTTGCATCTATACCAGTGTTAGTTATTAAGAATATATTAGAGTTAAAGTCTCCTGATCTTAGACTTTACTATGAATTTGCTTCCTTTCACACTGTGCTAGTCTGGCCGTGTCAAAAATAAATGAATTAAATTAAGAATCCAATTCAATGGCCAACAGCTAAACTAACCTAAAATCAACAACAAGCTACAGAAATGTCACTCCAGGTTCAGATACTGATTCCCTACAGGGCACAAACAGTAAAGCAGTCTAGCATATCTAGTCCTCTGATACATATATATCTGGGGGAGGATGGGGTATAGGTATGTATGTATGTATGTAGGAGAGGTTACATATTTCTGTTATTGGCTGCATTTTTTTTTCTGTACTTGTTTCAACATTTCCACACAAGGGGAGGGGATTAAAACAGGAGGTAATACTGTAAACTGAGTTTCTTAAAGAAAGAAAGGCAGAATATTGTTAATGGTCGTGATGTCATTTACCTAATGCTTTTAAGAGAGGGAAAGCAGTCTGCATGCATTGCCTTTCTCTGTCACCCATCTTACTTACATGGTCTGAGGGATGGATAACTTGGGAGTGTGGAGTTGGGTGGGATGAGAAGGCTGCTGAGCACCTACTGACCTCCTAGCATCACCAGAACAAATCACAAACATCTGCAGAATGACTGCCAAGTATCTGAATAAAGTAGGTCACATGGCCCAAAGTGTAAGCCCTGATCCCATTGGTTGGAGAGCCTTGGAAGCCTCTGAGGTCTCCCTCGAGGCTTTCACACAGCTTTGGTGTCTGCGTTCTAGAATTCCTGGCAGCTCACTGTTTGATGACAGCTATTGATGTTGCTCTGCTTTCATTTCTGCTGACCAGCTCACTGAATAAAATGGATATTCACGATATTCAGGAAATTCATCTAGACACCAGACCTTTGGGGCCTTCAAACAGCTGTTTGATGGCAGCAGCAGCTCCTGCAAAAGCTACTGCTGGGCATATGCATGAGAAAAAGGGGAATGAAGGGGCTGCCAATACCCTCTGTATCCTGGACCTGCTCCTTCTCAGCCTTCAAACTCTCAGAGAGGGCAACAAGAGCTGTAAATTTCTGCCTGGCGTTGGAGGATGTGAATTCTGTGTAGTGAATACCAGAAGTATCACGTGGTGGAAAGTATGCTGGATTTCAGATTAAAGCACTTGGCTTGAATTTTAGATCTGTTGCCTTTTTTTATCAGAATAACCTTAGATAAGTCACATTTTTCTGGGCATTGATTTCCTTGTCTAAAAAATGAAAGGAATAGACTCATTTTCCTGAGTTCAAATCAGGCTTCAGACACTGATAAGCTGTGTGACCCTGGGCAAGTCACTTAACCTTGTTTGCCTCAATTTCCTCATCTGTAAAATGAGAGGAATAGACTCATTTTCCTGAGTTCAAATCAGGCTTCAGACACTGATAAGCTGTGTGACTTAATCCTGTTCACCTCAATTTCTTCGTCTGTAAATGACAAATCACTTCAGTATCTTTGTCAGCAAAACCCCAAGTAGACATACAAAGAGGTGAACAGGACTGAACCACAAAAGTACATCACCTCTTATTTACATTTACATTTTTATGAGCTATAGGCCTGTAAATTCATTCCTTAGGCGTGAAATTCCAGATTCTTTATTCAGTGAAACTAATGCACAAATTGTCTTCTTGTAACCACTTGTGTTCCATCCATTCCTATTCAAAATTTCTTTCTTTCTTTTCCATTTTTTCCGCTCTCCTACTTAAACTCTTTGGGCTTCAGTTACAGTCTCCTACATAAACTCTTTTGTGTCTCCTATGTGTCAAGAACTGTCTAAAGCACAGGAGATATATAAAAAGGACAAATGATGATCTCAGCTCTCAAGAAGCTAACAATCTAATTGGAGGAGACAATATACAAACAACTGTATACAAATAATAAGATAGATCAAGTTAAAGGGAGAATAATGTCAGAGGAAAGATACTAAGATTAATGACTGGGAAAGATTTCTTGTAGACAGTGGGACTTTAGGTGAGATGAGAAAGGATGACTACTGAAAATGCTGCATGGGGTTGGAGACAGAAGGGGGAATAGTCTAGTCCATTGGATTGCAGAGCACATGGAAGGCTTCATTCTGAAAAGTAAGAAATTGAAAATTGATACTTTAAAAAAATAATAAAGAAAATATTTATTAAGGCATCCAAATTGAACAGTGCATGTTTGACTAGCATGTGGCTTGAAAACATCTGGAAGTTTCCGAAGCATTCCGACATAATTTTGTGGAGGGACTAACCCTAGCCCTACAGCTTTCACGGCTTGTTAAGGGGCCTAATGAGGTTCAAGGTCAAGGGTTATTTTCCTGTAGGTGTCAGTGAGCTTTACTCTATGCTGAGGCCATATGCTGAATACATGACCTCAACCATCTGCCTCATGAATGAAAACACCTGCTCTCCTGAGAGTGGGTCAATAGTATGTTCTTGGGATATGAAGGACAATACGTATACTTGAATTTTAACAATAAGTGATAACCTTGGAAAGATGTCAGACAGTGGTTCTTGAGACAAAGTCTACCACAATGATCTTAATCTAAAAGCATTGACTAGTCCTTTTTTCTGCATTACTGTCAAGCTCTATGGAAGGGATGGCAGAGGCTTTGAGAGAGGGGAAGTGATAGAAATTTATATTTTTCACTTCCCCTGGTTTAATGGAAGGCATACTCTACCGGGATTTAATAATCATCCTTTCCTCATTTTTGATTGGCAAATATGGTTGTTTCTATTATTTATTTATTTTTGAGGGCATATGGTCTTGGAATACTAAGATAAAAAAAATCAATCCTGGTTAAGTCTAGTTGGATAAGGGAGAAGGGAGAGGGGAGAAGGGAGGGTTACAGTTTATAGTATAAGATGTGATATGCTGATAGCCTTTCCTACTCCCAAACTTCAAAGCTCTTTTGAAGTAAATATTCTTAACCAGACTATGATTAAAAAAATTATTTCAATGTTATTGCAATTGTATGTATATATGTCTATTTTCTATAGAATTCCAATTGTGTGTATCCATTATATTTTCAATTCAATTATATTTCAATTTCCTTTATGATTTTGTATATTTCATTTTATGCACGTAGAAAACATTATGACTGTGGCTATGGTGGGTAACAATACCTATAAGTCCTGTTACCTAGGAGTCTAAGAGTGAAAATTCTTGTGAGCTTAGGATTTCTGAGTTTCAGTAGGCTAAGACAGTAAGGTATCTACATTCATGTAGTGAGCATCAGGGAAAGAAGAGCCACTGGTTAGCCTAAGGAGGGGCCCAGCTGGGAAATGGAACAAATTCGAGATCACATGCCAATCGGGAGTGAAATCAGGGCTCTGTGCCATTGATGTACTTCCAGCCTGGTTGAAACAGGGAAACTCAAATTAAAAACAAAAGCAAACAATCTGAGAAAGGGCTCATAGTTTTCATCAGACTGCCAAAATTTCTATAACACACAAAAAGTTAAGACCTTCTCCTCTAGAATGTCTAACTGAAGTCATTCAATAGACTGCATGATTGTCCATTTGAAACAATGTGCAAGTCAGAGGCCATCTATAGATATTTCCCACCTCTTTTCTTCTCTTCAAAGTATGTCTTTGTTTTGACTCATATGTTCTGAACCTTGGCTCATAATGCTGGACATAGGCATCATAATATACAGGGTTTCAATTCAGAAGTTAAGGTCTTGAATCCTGACCTCACTATTCCGTTAGTCAACTGTGTGCCCTCAGATAAGTCAATTAACTTCTATGATCCTGGGTTATAGTAAAGTGGGAAGTTATTAAAATTAAAATAATATTACACATTGCCTCCTTATGCAGAAGACTGCTGTGAGGAAAGTGATTTGTGAATCTGAAATGTTATATAAATGGGAGCTAGTACTAGCAGTAATAATAGTCTCTCCATATCCCATTTTACAATGATGAGATGATATTGAGTGCTTTGATTTCATTCAGTCAAGAAAGTTCCTTGGAAGAAAGTGCTAGACTTAAAAGGTAGCATTTTACATTTATTTTGATGTTTTGATATCTTAAATGAGTACTTGCAAGTGAGCACAGGAATAAAAAGATACATAACAAACAATTGAGCTTTAGCTGAATGAATTAAGCAGAAGAAAATGTAGCTGTAACATTTTTGAAAACAATTTCAATGAAAGAGATGCTTAATTGGGACAAATCCAAATCAGCAAGTCATTGTGATAAAGCAGTTTGTACTATATTAGTTTCTTAAATGTAATTATTGTTTCTGGGACCTTTGCATTTCTTCTACTATACAGATTTTATCCCATAGCAAAGCATCCATTTAGCAGAATTTCAACTAGACCCCTCCCTTCTGCTCCATCCTTCCAGATTAATCTTTCTTAAACATCCTATTTCTCATAATATTCCCTTGGGGCAGCTAGGTGGTGCAGAGGATAGAGTACCAGTGTAGGAGTCAGGAGGACCTGAGTTCAAATCTCACCTCAGACACTTGACACTCACTAGCTGTGTGACCTTGGGCAAGTCACTTAACCCCTATTGCCTCATCCTGGGTAATCTCCTGTCATCTTGATGAATATCTGGTCACTGGATTCAGATGTCTCTGGAGGAGAAGTGAGGCTGGTGACCTGCACAGCCCTCCCTCACTCAAAACTAAATCAAGTGTAAGTCATGTCAATATTCCCCTACTCACAAACTAAACTTCATTTCAAAAATTTTCTATAATGTTGCTCCATTATAACTAACCATCTTACTCCTTCAGCATATCCTCTTCTAAGCATACCAAAATTAGTATTTGATGAACACACCACCTATAGCCCTGCTCATGTTCCTCACCCAACCAGGAATGGCCCCCTCTTTATCTCCTTAAGCTTACCTCTAATGAATCTTCAATATTTAGCACCACAGTATAATAAAAAGAAGCATTGCCTCTAAAATCAAAGGACCTGAGTTCAAATCCTCTCTCTGATATTAACTATCTTTGTGAACTTAGGTAATCACTTACCCTTACTAGAGTCAAGTTTCTTCATCTGTAAAGGGAGAGGTTGGAACTAGAGGTACCTTCCAGTTCTATTACTATGAATTTACTAAAAATTCTGTTTCCTCTATGAAGCCTCCCCTATCTATTCATTCTTATCACTGATCTCCCCTCTATCAGAGTTCCTATAGAATTTGACACGTTATCAATTGTAACTTTTATGTGCTGATAACACATAATTTATTACTTTGTGTTAATATTAATAAACAGAAGAGACCTGATGGTGTAAAGAGTGCTAGGCTTCAAATTAGGAATTTGAATCAATAAGCATTAATGAGGCACCATTTATGTGTCAAATATTGTTACTACTGTTTGTCCTTTGTTCTCAAAGGCAGGGCTGTATAAAGTTACCAGCCTCACTTTCTCCTTCAGAGTCATCCAGGTCCAGTGGTGAGATATTGATCAACGTGACCACAGATGGCCTACGATACCATGGGAGATCTTGGCTTTGCTAAGTTGAGGTCTTTCTTAAGTCTGTTTGACTGAGGCAATACTCACTTGTGATTAAGTCTAGGGATACAAAGATCAAAATGAAAAAAAGGTCCTTTCTTCAGGGAACTTGGATTCAACTGTAAGAAAATATATACTACTCTCATCCAGAAAGAGTTGGGTTCAGATCTTGCCTCCAACACTGTGTGTGTCAATGGACAAGTCACTTAATTTCTTTGAGGCTAAATAAACTCCAAGACTCAGGTACAAAATGGTTGTTATCTCCAACAAGAAAGAGAGACAGCAGAAATCATCTATTCTTGAAGAAGTTATTACTATGGGGGCAGCTTGGTGGCTACAGCACCAGTCCTGTTAGTCAGGAGAATGTGAGATCAAATACTGTCTCAGACACTTGTTAACTGTGCAGCCATAGGCAAGTCACTTAATCCTGATTGGCTCTAAAAACAGCAACAAAGAAGAAATTATAAACATGTGAATTCCATAATCAAATGTGATATTTGTTATTGCATGAGTGTATATATACTTTTCACCCTAACTAGATTAAAAGTTTCTGGAGGATGGAGATTGTGTCATAAGTTCCATAGCCCACCTAACTCTTGGCCCAGTGCTACCCAGATAGTAGGTTGTGATAGAAGCATGTAGACTGATTGATTGTGACCAGATGGTGACTTCTAATAACAACACTGAAAGGAGAGAAGTAGCTGTTTGAATAGCACCTTGAGAGTTGTGTTGACCCAGTACTACAACAAGTCACTTCTGTAGAATCAGAGTCCTCTGTGCTCACAATCCAAGTGTGACATTGAGCCAGAGTCATTAACCTACCAGCCCTCCTCATTCCCTCTATTTCTGAAGCTAATCTGAGGACACTGCAAAAGCCCTAAAAAATCTGATTTTCTGGACAAACTCATGAAAAAAAATCTAAACAAGTGTTATTCCTGATACACTCCAACTTGACAGGACTGGAAGCCTTCTCTTTATTTTACTTCCTGCTACTGATTAGCAAACATCTTCCTCCTCCTGTTGTTTTTCTTCTCTGTTTCCAGCAGCTTACCCTCCTTTTCTCTCCCCAGGTTCTTCTTCCATAATCCCTATGTATTCTTTTTATAAGGGAAGAAAGCATCTTTCTTCCTCATCTTGCCACCTGCAGCTTCTGTGAAACATTTTTTTTTTCCTTAAGGCCATGACTTAAGCATAAGTCTGTCATAAAGAAATCAAGCCCCATCTACATACGGGTGTATATATGCTAACAATGAGCATGGTTTTTTTTTCTCCTCATACCTCCTTTAATGCGCAAACTATCAAGTATTCTTAGGACTGAGGAGAATTCATTTGTATTGGGAAGGGAAGGCATCACTAGGGCATAAAAGAGGGTAATATTTTTGCATAAAAATAAGATTCTCCCTCACCCCATTTTAAATCAAGGACTGGAGATCAAAGGGGCTCCCTCCTATGTCTAACAGATGAGGAGAATGAACTGCCTAGAATTTCTGCTCCTCATTCAGTCTCAGAGCTGTAAGAGATAGGGAACTTAGGCTTCATTAACTGATGTTCAGTATCCTGAATGAGGGAGACCACCATCCCCCCTGTATTCTATGCTGTTTGTCTCAAATGTTAGAAAGGCCATTGACAAACTGGGACATGTTCAAAGAAGGACAGATGAGACGACTCAAAATTGTGTCTTATGATGAACAGTGGAAGGAATTGGCAATTATTAACTGGAGAAGAAGAGACATAAAGGGAGACATGAAAGGGTTCTCCAAATATTTGAAAGGCTATCATCAGCAAAAAGGATTAGACTTTTTCTACCTTGATCCAGAGGGGATCTCTTCACTTTCCACTAGACTGCACAGCTTTGAATTTCTCCATCATGTCCCCTCCATCTCCCTGGACTGCATATTTTTTTTCCTTTGTCCCCTTTTCAGCTTCTTTTTATGTGTTTTCTTCCCCATTAGAAAGTAAACAACTTAAGGACAAGAAATAACTTTCATTTGATTGGTATTTATATCCCCTAGCACTTAGCATAATACCTGCCATTTAAGAAATACTTAATAAATGCCTGTTAACTGACTGATTGGAGAACTAGGTAAATTTCTGAGACTGAGATTTCTTTCTTATATTGAACTAATCCAATTGGAACCAAGCAAAAATAGAATGTAATTCCATAACTAGTGAGTTTTCATCAATGGAAGTTTTCAAACTATTAAAAATGCATAAAATATTGTATCAGTCATTGGTGATTCAAAAAAAAAGCAGTAGCCCCTGCGCATTAAAGAACTCATATTCTGCTGACTAGATACAGCATGTACACAGAGAAGCGAATACAAGATACTTTGTGAGAAAGGAGAGCATTTACAGCTATCAGAATAAGGAAAGATTTCACAAGTAAGGTGACATCTAAAATCAACCTTAAAAGAAGTGATATTCTAAGAATTGGGGATGTAGACTTCATTCCAAGAACAAGGACTACTATGCAAATGCTCATTGATGGGAAATAGAAAGCTGAGCTCAAGGAAAACCAATTCAATTCACTTCAATAGCACTTACTTGCCTGTGTAAGGTGTTCTGTTATGTGCTAGATATACCCAAACAAAACAAAACAAAGATTAGTTATTACACTCAAGGAACTTGTATCAAAGTAATTTATTTGTGAGGGATGTTAAAGGATGTCAGACAGAGGGTGGAGAGATAAACTCCTCCCACCCATCCCATCTCTGACATTCTACAGTCATTTAAGTGGCAAGAAGTAGTCTAAGTAACACTATGGAGGAACAAGTTTACAGCTAGAAATACCAAAGAAAATGTATTCCTAGAATATATAGTCTTGCTTTGGTGTAACGACAGTCACAATAATTGCTAATATTTATATGATACTTTAAATATTTCACACATACAAAGTGTCCCAAAATGTTTAATGTCATTTTAAGCTATCTCAAAAGTCTCAATATCATTAAAATCCATATATATGTGTATATATGTATATATATATATATATATATATATATATGTATATGTGTGCATGCATATACATATAGGTATGTGTATATATATGTGTGTGTATATAATGCATATATTATATACATAAGCTATCAAAATTTAAAATGACAGTGAGACTTTGGGTACCTCATGTATATTACCTCATTTGATGCTCACAACAATCTTATGTAGGAAGTAGCATTATCAGTATTGTATAGATAAGGAAACTGAGGCCAAGAGGAGTTAAGTGACTTGCATAGGGCTGCACCCCTGGAAAGAGACTCCAAGACTTTGATCCAATAGCCTTCTGAAGAAATAACTAAATTGACACATTGTTCTAGGATCTGGCTCAAAAGACACATGTGAATAATACTATCACCAATTCCACCTTCAAAATCAACTGGCCATATCTAGGTAGAGGCAAAGAACTTGCAAAAATGTGAAAATCCACAAGTAAATCCAATTGCACAGAACAGATCGCTGCTGTGCATTGACCACTGCAGCAAGACAATTCACAGTAAAGGACAGCAGTGTCACTAGCACATTCTTTTCCTTCATAGCAACAAAGGCACAGGAATAGAGAAGGGAAAAAATAGAAAATCTCTACTGACAGGTGAGAGACAGAGACAGGAAAGGAGACGGAGATAGATACAGACACAGGGAGAGAAGAGACAGAGAGAGACAGAGACAAAGAGACAGATACAGAGAAAGAACCGTTCCATTATTCCTGGGAAAATTATTCCAGCCACCTGAATATTTTATTGTAACTTTAAAATTATACAACTATGCATAAAAACAAAACAGGTAAATATAAATATACATATAGGTGTGTATATATATTTATATAGAGGCAGCTAGATGGTTTGGTGAATAGAGAGCACTGAGCAGGAGTCAGGAAGACCTGAGTTCACAAACAACCTCGGGCACTTGATGCAAGTTCTACCCAAATTGTGAATCTTGGGTATAAATATCTCATTGGGAGAATTCCTAGCAGTAGCTTCTAGCAGTTGGAAATTCACTATTCCCCAAGGTAATCTATTTCACAAATACAATAACGTTTATTTTTATAGCACCTTTGAAGCTTACAAAGTATTTTCCACACAATAATATTCTGAAATGACAGCCTCTCAAGTCCTTCAAGAAAATTACCACCTCTTACTCTTTCTCTAAGGCTTCTCTTCACCAGTGTATATGACCCTAGTTCCTTTAAGCAGACATTTTAAGGAAAGCATCTTAGGGTACTCACCCCATTTTGACTGTCCTATCTGAACTTCTGCTTGTCAATGTCTTCTTAAAATGGGAGATTCAGTAATGTCCAGGACAGACTAGAGTAGGACCATCCTCTTGTTATGTTATCCTCTAATTGCATTTGTGCTTTTGGTTGCCAACACCCATTACTGATTGACCCTGAGCTTGTAGTCTAACAAAATCTCCAGTTGTTGTTGTTGTGCTAGGTGGTATTCCATTCACTAGAACTCTTGATTAACCAGAACTCCTCCAGTCTCTCTGGGGGAAATTGATTTCTTTTTAATGAAATTACAGAACTTTACATTAATCTCTGTTTAAATAGGCAGCTAGGTAGTGCAGTGAATAGAAGGGCTGGACTTGGAGTCTGGAAAACTTGAGATTTTATCCTGCCTCAAATACCCCTTACTGTGTGACCCTAAAAAAAAGTCGCTTAATCTCTCTGTGACTCAGTTTCTCCATCTTTAAGATGAACATGATAATAGCACTTACCTAGGTCTTTGTGAAAATCAAATGAGTTACATATATAAAGCACTTTACAAAACTTTAATCACCATCTAAATGAGCGCTATTAAAATTCCTATTGTTCTCTATTGCATACTGTTCCAGTCAGTTGAGATCTCTCTGTAAACCCCTTCTGCCATTAAATGTAATAGTTATTTCTCCTAGGTTTTTTGATTATTTTTTTACAAGTGGAAGTGTGTAATTTCATCAGTATAAGCTTTTGTTCTTTGTTCAGAAGCTCTCCCCCTGATGTAGATCTATAGCTTGTCAGTAACCAACTGTCATAGAGCACTGCAAGATAAAATAACTTCCATGGTCACGTAGCTAGGATCGATGTGTTCAGAGGTAGGCCCAGAACCTAGCCTAACTCATAGACCAAGGGTGGGGAACCTGTAACCTTGAAGCTACATACGGCCCTTAGATCCTCAGGTGCGGCCCTTTGATTAAATCCAGACTTCACAGAACAAATCCCCTTAATAAAAGGATTTATTCTGTAAAACTTGGAAACAGTCAAATGGCCACACCCGAGGATCTAGAAGGCCACATGTGGCCTCAAGGCTGCAGGTTCCCCACGCCTGTCACACACCAATCCTCTATCCATTATATCATCTGAAACTTTGCTAAGCATAACTTGTGTCACCTCCTGTGCAAACTTTCCAAATTCAGGGAACAGTTTAGGTGAGCATCTCTTCAAATCATGTGTCCCCACCAATGTTTCTCTTTTACTATAAATGAGATGTGAAAACCATGTCCCAGGAAATTAAAAGACTTTATCTGGACTTTAAAAGAAAAAGGGATTACTTGGGTTCAAATGCTTAAAAACTAGATTTCTTTTCAGTCATAGCCTTCCTTCCACTATGTTAATGAACTCACTCTATTACATTGAATACCAATGAAATACTTCTTTAGCATCCTACAACCAGGTAGGCCTAAAGTGAGCCATGACCTTACCATAAGTCAAAATCCTCAAATCTCTGCCATTGCCCAACCATTCGTCCTGACCGCCTCCTTCTGAATGACATGTTTAATGAAAGTCTAGCTTGTTTTCTTTTATCTTTCTGCTTTCCTCCCACCCCCCAAACTTCCTTGCAGGCAAAGCCAGACAGGTTTTGAAGTACTAATTATGATTAGTTCATTTAAGCCAGCACAAACCAACAATGGGTTTGAAATGTTAATCAGATGAAGGGCTTATTGCTAAACAGCCCACAGAATGGTAAATGAACCAGGAAAGGAGCACAAGTAGAATAAGAGGCTGAGTAGGGATTTGACACAAGCCGTCTCAGCTGCTCCCAGTCTTTGATGTGTGAGTGGGACAGATGTGCCTCTCTCCTTCTCTTGAGAGAACACTCGCCATACACAATAACAATCTGATTAATATCACTTCACTCTTTCCTTAAGTGGAGCTGGGATCCTTCTCCTTTGGCCTCCCCTTAGGTAGCATGCAGTGAGTATATCTAGTCTCAGGTTTTCTTTCTTTCCAGATCCTCCCTGGCTGGGAGATAGCTTTCAAACCCTCTCCTCTGTTTTGTAAGAGACAGTGGAAGAATGGAGCTACAGGTATAGGAACCCAACTCTGCCATGATAACCACCCTCCACTCCCCTCCCCTCCCAACTACACACACACACACACACACACACACACACACACACACACACACATTATTTTTTTTTCAGCATCACATTAGCAACACCACTATGTATGGACAATTCCTTAAAAAAAGACTACCACCCAGAGAAGAGAAAAAAAATTCTGGATCAAGGATTTGTAAGAACTAGAGAATAACACAGTCGTTAGACATGTGGTCATGTGATCTTTTGTAAACAACATTTATCCTGTCTAGGACTTGAGTTTTATATTTCCTCCCCCAGGGCAGAGTGTTTTAATTTGGGGGGGGGGGTCCTGGATTATTGGTCATCTCACAGGTGTAGGGAGCTCTTTGAGGCAACACAATGCTTTAGAGAGTTAACTTGTGCGCTAGGAGATTCAATGTCTTGCCTAGGGTCACAGAGCTGTTGTGGGTCAGAGGCCTGCCTTCCACATTAATAAAAGTACACATTCTGGGTTTGTATAAAGGTCATATAAGAACATATGAAAATCCCTTAAAACATGAGGCCTCATTGATGTTCAGTCACTTTTTCAACAATGTCCAACTCTCTGTGATTCTATTTGGAGTTTTCTTAGCAGAGATCCTGGAGTGGTGTGCCATTTCCTTCTCATTTTATAAATGAGGAAACTGAGGTAAACAGGGTTTAGTGACTTGCCCAGGGGTCACACCACTAATAAGTACCTGAGGCTAGATTTGAACTCAAAGAGAGTCTTCCTGACTTCAGGCACAGAACTCCATGCATTGAGCCACCTAGTTGCCCATGAGACATCATTAAAATTATAATGGGGAGAATCTTGCTTTGAAATCTGCATAAGAGTTGGGCATTTGTATGCAAGTTACTGTAGGAGTTTATAAACTTTTGTTGTGTTGTGGACCACCTTGGAAGTCTGGTGAAATCTATGAACCCCTTCTCAGAATAATGTATTTAAATGAATAAAATAAAATATATAAAAAAAAATAAGGAAACCAAAGGGTAGGTAAGATGAAGATGTATTTTCCCCACCCTGCAAGTTCACAGACTTCCTTGAAATCACTCCAAAAGTCACTTGGGGGTCAATAAACCCCAGGTTAGAGACTAGGTAATGGGAGAAAAAGGTTTAATTTGATTAGGACTGGATGCTTCCGTGACTTTTGCTTCTGCAAGAGTCAGTAGTACATCTGCGTGCTGTAGTCCAAAGACATCTTCTCTAAAAGTCATTTCTACCTGAAATATTAGAGGAGTCCCTGCCCACTGTGTTCACAGCATCTTTAGCTAGTCTCCTTGGCTATTGCCTGTGGAAGTCACAGATTGAGGGGGCAATGTTATCCATCTCCCAAGAAAAATAGACAACAGGGCAAAATGTCATATGAATTTATTAAGTCCTTCAAACCAATAAGGGAAAGGAGTGTAATCTTTTCTGAGCAGTGTACAAAACCTCCAGACTTCAAGAAGCAGCTGAATTTGAGGACCTGATATACAAATAATGAAAAGGATCAATTTGAGGACCTGATATACAAATAATGAAAAGGATTTATCAATAATCTGCTCTTCATACTTACCTTTTCAGAACATTTCAAAGACCTGGTGTGACACTTTAGTCTCCTAAATCATGTATATTTTCCTCCCACCCTAAATATAGAATTATTTCTATATTTTTTAAAAAATAATATATAACCAAAATTATAAGAAAGCAGAAAATTGGTGGGGGGTGGGAATTTGCAACACGTATCTTTGATAATGGTCTCATTTCTCGAATACATAGAATACTGACTCAAATTTGTAAAAATACAAGTCATTTCCCAATTGATAAATGATCAAAGGATATGAAAAGGCAGTTTTCAGACAAAGAAATAAAAGCTATCTATATTCATATAAAAACGTTCTAATTAGTACTGATCAGAGAAATGAAAATTAAAACTATGCTGAGGCACAACTTCACACCTGTTAGAGTGGATAATGACAAAAAAAGGAAAATTTTGGATGTTGGAGGGGATGTGGGTAAACTGGGACACTAATGCACTGTTTTTTTTTTCATTTTGTTTGATTTTTGCAAGGCAATCAAGGTTAAGTGACTTGCCCAAGGTCATACAACTAGTATATGTCAAATGTGTCAGGTCATATTTGAATTCAAGTCCTCTTGACTCCAGGGACAATGCTCAATGCACCACTTTGTTGCCCCACACTAATGTAGTGTTAGTGAACTTTATCCAGCCATTCTGGAGAGCAATTTGGAACTATGCCCAAAAGGTTATAAAATGCATACCCTTTGATCCAGCAATACCACTGCTAGGTCTACATCCCAAAGACATCCAAAATAGGGAAAAGTACCTATTTGTACAAAAATATTTATAGTCACTCTTTTTGTGGTGGCTAAGAATTAGAAACAGAGGGATGCTTACAATTGGGGAGTGGCTAAATAAGCTGTGGTATATGATTGTAATGGAGTATTACTGTGCTATAAGAAATCACAAGCAGAAAGGTTTCAGAAAAACCTGGAAAGACTTCCATGAACATCTGATGCACAGTGATGTTTAGAACCAGGAGAACATTGTACAAGATTATTGTTTGATGAAGAATTGGGAATGACTTAGCTATTTTTATGACAATGATCTAAGACAATCCCAAAGGACTAAGGATGAAGTATACTATTCACCTTCAGAGAACGAACTGGTATTAATTGAATATAGACTGAACTGTGCTAGTTTTCCACTTTCTTTTGTTTTTCTTTTATTTGAGTCTTCTCATACAAAATGACTAAAATGGAAATGTTTTACATAAATGGACATGTATAATCTGTATCTGGTCGTTAACCAACTCAGGAAGGAAGAGAAGGAAGGGAGGGAGGGATAGAAGTTGGAACTCAAAATTTTAAATAAAAATGTTAAAAAATTTGGGGAAAATGTAACAATAATGTTGAAATTTAACTAATTTGCTCCAATGTTTTAAGTTTCTGTCCTGACCTGGGTCCCATTTCTTAGTATAACCATGTGACTATGGGCAAGTTTGAACCATTCTTAGCCTCAGTTTCAATATCTATAAGATGAGAATAAAGTTGCTTTTCTAGCCTTCTTAATAGAATCATCAAGAAAAATAAAATGCTGATAACAGTTATATTTGAATTCGGAAAAATCATTGAAGTTTATGTATTGGGTCTGTACTTCTTCATGAATTCTAGAAGGGATGGGGCAAAAAACAAGACTCTTCATGCTTGTAAAAGGGGGTTTGGGCATAGCTGTAGGGAAATGTAGCTTTTCATAAGGGCTCATAAACTTAGGAAAAACTCCCTAACTTAATTGTCTAACATCCAAACTATTTCCTAGGTTCTTATTTAAAAAGCATCACAGATACCTATTTTAGCATATATTTGTTTGCCTGTTTGTTTCATGTGAGCTGTGGTGGGAGCAATTACTCTGATGGATTCATCTTTATAAACCCAATAAATGGTTTCTGATTTTAGCAGACTGTCAAAATTAGTTTTGGCAAGCAGATGTTCATCATTACTTAGCCAGTGTCACCTAGTCAAGGCCCCAAATTGGTGTGGGCATGTCAGATTTGGTCAGGATCACTTCATTATGATTTGGGATACTGCATCAGATTGGCCCCCTCTCCAACACCTGTGCCTTCTCTAGGTCTCTACCTTGATTGGCCCGTTGCTCACTGCCAATTCTGAGAGAGTTCCCTTACCCCAGTACTGAGAGGGTATCACCCACAGACACAGCAGGTTTTAAATGAAGCAGAATGAGGCCTTAATTACAGATTTAACAAGGATGAAAGCCTGATCCTCACCTCTTGCTGATTTCCCAGCTGTAGGACTATATTTGATTATTTCCAGTAAGCCAATGCTTTCCTTTCCATCTGCCACCATCCCTTCCACCATCACCACCATTACACTTACTGGGCAGTTGTTCTCTGTTGGCATTCTTCTGGTTGTGCTTTCCCAGGCTTCTAAAGTTGTCTGTAGCTGAACTCACTAGGAGACAATATTCCTAGATTCATTTCTCATACTTTCCTCGATTTTTACTGAAGGAGAGAATTCTTGCCAATAGAGAAATGACATGAAGCCTCAGTGGACAATTGGGGTTAAAAATATAATGGATTTCTGATTGCCTAAGGGAATACTAATGTATATAAGCTCATGTATATTAGACTGTTCAGGGTGGTTACATTCATATTTCTATTATAACACTCTGCTTTCATCTGGTCATAATTTTGAAACGAGTTATCTGGGGACAAAAATTTGCATGCCCTTTCTGTATCCAAAGAACAATCTTTCAGCAAAGATTTTATCTTTACCAAAGAAATAAATAAATAAATAGGGTAAAAAGTTGTCTTTTAAGCTCCATGTAAACTGATATTTATGAGTATTTTTAAGCCAAGTTTTTTTTAAAGATCACATAGAAGAAAAGGATAAGAAAAACTTCAATGATTGGGGAAAAAAATGTCACAGTATAGTATGTTCAGGTTGGATATGGTTAACATAAGGAAAAACAGCTCCCTCATAAAATGGAGCTAGTTGGGGATGGCGGTACCAAGTGGAGCAGGAGTAGAGGTGGTAGTATTCAAAACATGAACCTAAAAGATGAAAATTGAAACGTTGGCATGCATCTCACTCCAAAATAACCATTTAGCTATAGGAAAGCTGCCCCTGAGATCTAAAGGAAGATCTCATCCACTTTGCTCCCCCTTGAACACACCTTGAGGCCAAAGCACTCATAAATTTACATTTGTCAAATTCCATTCAACTTCAGTTCCATTTCTTTGGGACCATTATTATTTAGCATCAACAACTTGGTACTTTTTTGCTATTAAAAAAACCAAATAGATTAAATTGAAATAAAACCCACCATTGACCAGTCAGGATTATATATTTCAATACATGAAAGTCCCAGACACCTAAAATCTAGTTTGAAGCATAACATATTTTTATGCAAATCAATACTTTTGGTACTTTTGACTTGTGGCTTTAATACATTATTAATATCCATGTTGAATTTGAGGGACTTTTTCTTCCACATAACATAGTGTATTTTCAAACTCACCATGGTTGAACAACTAATTATCCCTGAGATGATTAACATTTTGGCTCATGTCTCCCTGATTACCTTTGGCATTATCTCCGACTTCCTATCTTTTGCATTATACATAAAAGATGTGATCCAACTGCTTCTTGTTTCACTGTGTAAATGTATCATTTCCCCACAATTTCCATTCCTATCTTATTCATTTTTTTTTCCATTTTGAATCTGCTACATTTGCTCCTTGGACTTAGCACCTCTAGCTTCACAGTTCAAAATACTGTTAAGAACTGGGTATAACTTCTCCTTGACCTCTTCTTTTCTTTTTCTTATCCCTAGCTCTGATTAATCTTTCCTCCTTCCCCAAACAGCTGAAACTACCTCCCCTTGACTAGTTGGACTTCTGTTAGACTTAAGTTTTTAGCAAAGCCTTTCCTGGATCAGTGCAATCCCCTTAGTGGGCAATTGTGCTGTCTTATTCTGCTCTGTAGATAGTATCCAAAGCATTGTAGCCACCCAACTGTAATTCACAGTGATGAGGTTTAGGGTGCTGGGGACCCCAAAATACTGACATTCGGGTCATGCTCGAATGAATTAGACTCAAGCCTTCTTAAAGCCAAAGAAAACAAAGTTTATTAAAGATTCACCATCTTGGGTTGGCTCTTAAGGAGCCTAAGCATTTATAACACTTGTATTCACAGGTGGGCCAGATAGAATCCCAGCTAGACAGAGTCTGAGCTGGATTGAATCTGAGCGCCTTCATGGAGGCAAGATGGAACTACATATAGAGAAGACTATAGGAGGGTTCTGAGGGGTGATCTGGTAGTCCAGGGTGATGGGAGGAGGGGTTTAGGGGTTTAGGGTCTTGAGGAGAAGTCCAAGGAGGGAATACAAGGAAGGTCAAAGGCTGAAACAGCTGGAGTCAATCAAGAGATATCAGACAATGGAGGACTTGGGTGGGAAGCAGGTGGGGCAGTCCCGAGATCTTGATAGGGGCAGTATGGGAATGAATACAGGTCTTGATGGGAGTGATGAGCAGCTGGGGAATGGGGTTTTGATGGGATCAAGGGTGGGGGGTGCAACAGACACCTGATCAGAATGATAATGAAAATCCCATGGCCTCCTGAGACTGCCAGAACGCAAGGGAAGATGAGAGTAAGCAAGGCCAGATTCAGTGGGCAGATTTGAAGGGAGAAATAGCAAGAAGAATGAACCTAGCTAAAGAAACAAAAATGGATCTGTCCCTTCTTTCTGAATTTCATCCCCTGCCCTTTAATTGGCAGGATAATTTTAGTAATCACTTCACTTTCTTTTCAGAGCTACTTTTTCCCTTAGTTTTGTCCACTAGCCCAAAATGTCTTTAGAGTGTTAATGTTTGAGAAGTACTTAGTTAAGGGGAAAGCATTTTTGGTGTTTTCAGTAGTAACACAATAAAGCTAATAAAGAGCTTGAAAGCCATTTGGTTCACAACAGACAATTCTTCTCAATGGAATATGAAGTTAGAGCTAAAATCTTTGGTGACTGAAATTATTTGTGTGTGCTTCCCACTGTCAATTTAAAGCCAAATAATTTCGGAGTGTTGTTCTATCTGAATTAAAGCTCAGATCAAAAGTCCTATAATACTGGATGGGAAAAGATACTCATTCTTTTGTAAAGTCAGAAGGGAAAAACAGTGTAATCACACTGGCTCTGGACAATTTAGAAACACTATTAAAAGTTACGATTGCTATATTTTGGTTTTACATCTCCTGAATTTCTATCAATCCCCATTTATTGCTTACTCTTTTTGTTATGTATGGCAAATCATTTAACCCTGTCTGGACCATAGGTTCCTCATCTGTGAAATGATTAACTTTGGCTCTCTTCACATTGAGGTCCTGGTCCAGTTAGCATGAATACATTCTTAAGCCTCACTAAGACTGTTTCTTCACCTGTTAATGGGAATAACATTCAGTGTGGACCATGCTAACTTTATAGGGTTGTTGTCAACATCAGATGAGATGATTGAAAAGAGTGCTTTCGAATTTTCAATTCTTTAGGAACAGCCTGTAATTCCTTATTCTTCACATGCTCATTTAATGAGGAAAAGAAAAAATGGGGGAGAAATCCTGCTATAATCTCACCTAGGAACTCAGGAATGTAAGGAATGACCACAGATTTTTTCAAGGTCATGGAATGAGGGAGACAGTGGGAACCATTTGCCATCATAGAAGAAGATACAGGGGAAGGAAATAAAGAAAAGTAGTATGTTTGTATCTACTGTAGCCTAATGGTTAGAGAGCTGTCCTGAGAGTCAGGAAGACTAAATTTATACGCATACTGACTCTGTCCCTCTGAGAATGCCTCTTCACCTCCTCCAGACCTCATTCTAAGACTACACATAATTGAGCAGTTTCCTGTGTCTGCCCTGATAAGTGTTGACTACATGAATGAAATCAGAGTTCTTTCCTCTCAAACCCCTCCCCACGAAAGAGGGGGTTAATGATGAGATTGTTCCTTCATTTTTCTCATACTCATCAGGAAAATAAAGGACTTAAATCAGGGATTTTTAATACGGAGGTTTATAATTTTTAATGTTGTGATACTCATGTCAATCTAATTAGTTTCCTTTGTAATACTATGTATTTTATGATATGCATGTAAAAACATTATTCTGAAAAAAAAGGAAAGCATAGACTCCATCAGATATTTATTGGGTCCATAAAATACAAAAAATATAAGAATACATAGATTAAATGATCTCTAAGATATCCTAGCTCTAAATACTATGAAAATGGAAATATTAAGAAGTACATAGGTAGATGTGAGAGAGAGAGAGAGAGAGAGAGAGAGAGAGAGAGAGAGAATTTTTAAATTTAAGAAAAAAAATTAAGGGGCAGGAAATAAATGAAAAGATGGAGAGGGTTCCATTCCAGAGAAATAGCAGTGAAAAGGTGTGAGGGAGTCCCTTGGGGAATTGGGAAAGGGGGAAGAAGAGAAAATGATACACCCTCCAGGACTCCAGATCTCAGAGGAGCAAGGGAAGGAGAAGGAAATAATTTAAAAGTGGCAGAAGTGGCCCCGTTGGAGCCTGCTATGGCCAGACAACATTTCTGTTCTATTGCAGCTCTATGGTGACAGTGCTTTGCATATGAAAATCTAGTTAAGCTAACGAGGTCTTTAATTAGGGATTTTATTATCTTTTAATTCTTTGCTTAAAGGAAAGTGATTACAAAGCTCATCTTTATGATATACCATACTAATCTTTCATTTCTGAAGTGTTTTCTTTCCCTCCTTCTCCCAGAGATGAAAAAAAAAACTGAAACCTAGAGAATGATACAAACAAATACAGTTAGAATAGAATGAAGTACTTGAACCTGGGCATTAGCATTTTCGTGAAGCATAAAGAGCAAGCCCTTCTTTATCAGATATGACTTGTTCTTTGAATTTTAATTTAATAGAACCAGTTGGAGCTGTATTAAAAAAAAAGATATTGGCAAAACCTCTGCAATTCAAGTTTCCTTAGCAGGGCTCTTTGCTAGAGAAGTCCACATGAATTACTACTGGGCTTTTTCCCTGGTCAGATTCTCATCCCTGACTGATTTGTTAGCATTTCCTATGTTGTTGGTACTATTTCTAGGAAGGAGTCAGGTCAAGGACTTAGGGAGATTCTCTAGCCTGGGCTTCAATTTCCCCCAACATTTCAATGAATTTTAAAGTAAACACTAAAGAAAAAACCTTAAATGGAGAAGAGGAGAAGGTAGAGAAGGTGAAGGAAGGGAGCCCAGTAAGTCTCAAAAGATGACTGTGGGGGAAAAATGTGTAAACTAGTGTAACTGTTTATAATTCTGATGATAATTTAAGAGGGGTATGCCAGGATTTTCACATTAGTCTAAGCTTGTCTTTCTCAGTAAGCTCAGGGACTGATTTTTTGAAAATCTCTAGTGTCTAGCACAGAGAAAGCCCTCAACAAATATTCATTGAGTCAAACTGAATCTCCTTGAGCACAGGCTACTTGTAAACTATTACTAGACTAGATGGGAGTTAGTTGAGTGTATATGTTGTGGGGTGAGGGGAGGGAACAATTCCTAACGTGTGGGTCATTTTATCCATTTTATCACACAGGCAGTGACTGGCAGCTGAGATTAGTATGTAGATGGAGTGTTAGACCTAGAAATCAGGAAAACCCAAGTTCAAAATATACCTTAGGGCATTCATTAGCTGTGTGAACCTGGGCAAATCACTGAAACTTTCCCTATCTCAATGCCCTCATCTGGAAAATAGGGAAAAATAATAACCCCCAACTCTGAGAGTTGTTGTGAAGTATTTAGCTCAGCATCTATCACGTAGTAAGAGATTAATAAATACCTGTTTCCTACTTTTTTCATCATTGTTTTTGCTATAGTCACAACTGGAATTCTAACTCAAGTCCTGTGACTCAAAATTCAGTGCTCTTTTTAAAATACAATGCTAACATGACTCATATGAAAATGTTTTGCATGACTTCACATGTATAATCAATATCATATCATTTGCCTTCTCAGGGGGTGGGGGAGAGGTAGAAGGGAAGGAGAGAACTTAGAACTTAATTTTGTTTAACTGAATGTTAATAATTTTTAATGTAATTGGGAAATAATTCATGAAATAAAATATACTTTAAAAACATAATGCCGGACTTCTTACTCCAAAACCAGGCTTTTTTTCATGACTCCATGCCTCTTAGACTTTTCCTACAATGTCCTATGAAACCCTAATGTTTCGTAAACTGTCTCTCTATATTGTCTTTTAAAAAGAAGTGTGTTTGTGCTAAACATGCATAAATTATATCTTCCATATCCCCTCTTGGCTGTATCCTACAGTTCTTAGGGGTTATCCATAAAGGTATAAATCTATTAGGGTCGAATAGATTTGACCTTAGGCTTAACAATACTTTGGAGCTAGATGACAGGTATTCAGGGATCCACTTAACAAATTATGGAAAAGAAAATAACATGCAAATCTATTTATAGCAGCTGCAGAAGAATAGAGATTTCTTAAACGCATGTTTGTTTGACTGATTTCTGAAAATCGTCATTAAAAATAGGTAACTGGGTGATAGAGTTAAACTTGGAATCAGGAAGACTTCTGTGTGACCACTGGCAATCACTTAACCTCTATCAGCCTCAGTTTCCTCATCCATATATTTGGCTTAAGAATAGACCCTACTTCATTGAGTTGAGGAGACAGCTAGATGACTCAATGGATAGAGTGCTGGACATAGAGTAAAGAAAACCTTAATCAGGCCTCAGGCTAGCTGTGTGACCTTGGGCAAATCACTTACCCTTTCTTTGCCTCAATCAACTGGAGAAGGAAAGGTCAAACCACTCCAATGACTTTGCCAAGAAAATCCCATGGACAGTATGAGGAAACTACTGGAATTTATTATGTGGAGAGGGGCATGATCATGTCTATATGTGACAAAAATTATTCAGGCAGTATATGTATAGACTAATGGGGAGAAATGTGAGACAGGGAGACATATGAGGAGTCCATTGCAATAATCCAGGTGAAAGGTGATGAAAACCTGAACTAAGGTAGCAGTGTAAGTAAAGGGAAAATAAAGTTTAGATACAATGGAAGCTAAAATAGCAAAGTTTAGCAACTGAACACATAGAAGAGAAAGAAGTAGAGGATAATACACAGACTAGAAATCTTGAAGACTAAGAATGGTGGTACCTGAAATAAAAATAGAGATATTTGGAAAAAAACAGAGGGTGAGAGGGAAAGATAGTGAGTTTTTATTTGAATGTGTTAAGCTTTCAATGTCTTTAAGATATTCAGTTAGCTATTCTCTACTACTCCTCTACTCGTGTTTTTAGAAATGCTGTATATTTAGAAACTTCTATGCTATAAACTTTCATGTTCTATGCTGTACTGAACTAGGTCTCACCAGTTTGCCTCCTTGACCTTTCTGCCTAAGCAAGGGTAGAAAACCTAAGGCCCCAGGGCCACAAGGGGCCCTTGAGGTCCTCAAGTGCCTCCCTTTGATTGAATACAAACTTCAAGAACAAATCTGCTTAATAAAAGAATTTGTTCTATATAACTTGGACTGAGTTGAAAGGCCACACCCAAGGACCTAAAAGGTCACAGGTGGCTTGGGGGCTGCAGTTTTCTCACCTCTGGTCCTAACCATCAGATATATGAAGTCAGTCAGATGGGCCTCAGTGAGAACCTGCCTCTTCCTATAAACCTTTGTGGGCCTTTATCCTCATCATTGAATTAAAAAAAAACCCATGGCCATAGATAGACTGCTGAGCCTAGAGTCACAATGACTCCTCTTCCTCAATTAAAATCTGGCCTCAGACACTTTTAGCTGTGTGACCCTGGTCAAGTCACCTAACCCTGTTTGCCTCAGTTTCCTCATCTGTAAAGTGAGCTGGAGAAAGAAATAACAAACCACTCCAGTATCTTTGCCAATGTGTCAGAAAGAGTCAGACATGACTGAAAAACAGCTGAATAATAACATGGCATCACCCTCATTGAACTAGGAATGACAATAGTTTGCTGTCACTAAGTTTTCCAAAGTCAGGGAGACCTCTGAGAGGAGTATCTCAGATGATTACCTTTTCTTCTCCTGATGCACCCAGAGTGAGACCATTACACCCATTAAACCTCCCCAGTCCCCAACCCAGACACCCACACTGGTAACAGATTAGATTTTATTCCTCCCCTTCTAGGACCTGAGGTCAGGTTTTCTCCTTTGCTCTGAACTATAGGATCACTAAAACTGAAAGGAGCATTAGAGATGCTCTTGTGCAATGCTTATCTTTTTATAGATAAGGAGACGGAAGTGTAGGAAAGTTAAATGTCTTTGTCACATACAGGTGACTGAATCAGGATCTGAACCCAAAATTTATGTCTCCAAATCTTTTTTCAGGATATCACATTTCAGCCTTTTCCCTTGCCCATTTCCTTATTCCCTCAGGCATTCTATTCTAGGCCTTATACCTGTGCTCGTATAAATTATAACACATCCAATAAAAGGTTTTTTGCTTCTCAAATTCTCAGATTTTTACTTAATGTGTGTGAAAACCTTCTCAAGTGCCAAAATTTCAGTTTCAAGGATTCATTCAAACAGTTATGGATTTCACAAAGTTGGCTTTTGGAGAGAAAAAAGACACAAATCAGATTGTAGTACTCATTTTTTTTTTTTAACAATCTCACATTCATGGAGGAAATTGTGTCATCTGATTTGATTATAACCTATATTCAGGTGACTTCCAAATCCAAATATCATGAACTTTAATCCCCTCAACCATCCTCTGTCTTTATTATCAACAGATAGAAATCACATTTAAAAAGATAAAAGAGAGAGACCACTAATCAAAACTTACATTTTCTAGTCAACCATCAGGGCTGATGTCTCAGAATCTTTCTCCATAGATAGAAAGGTCAGAAGAATCCAATGGGAGTAGTAAAGATAGTCTTGATGCTATGGATATTTTGAGCTCAAAGACAACTCATTGTATCTCAAGGTGAAGAAAGTCACTCAGTCCTCGAAGGTAAGAATAAGAGCTTTGTATTTTGGTTTTTTTCCCCCAACCTCAATGTTTAAAATAGTTTTCATGATCTTCTACTACTATCATCCTCTCCCAAATGAACTGACAGTATAAGCAATTCAACTATTTTTTTCAGTCAATGAAACTGTTTATATTCATTTTTGACCCTTCTATCTTCTACAAGAAAAGTCAAATATCAAACTTTGCTGCTCTTCCTTAACATTATTTTTCTGACAGGTTTCTTCTATTCCTCCCCATCAGCCACATACAAAAAAAGTCAACCAATCAGCACATATTTATTAATCATTAATATCTGCCATGAACTATGTTCTAGGGTTATAAGTACAAAGTCTTAATGACCATTTTCCCATTATCCTCATTTTTCTTTTTGCCAGACTTCCTACTCATGACTTCTCACTATTTTAATATCCCTGAATCAACTTCATCAACCATTATTTTGATCATGACATTTTATTTCTAAAATGGTTTCCTCATACATTATATCTCTCTTTCTCTCTGCATATACATATATATGTCCCAATTCATTCAAGCAAATTTATCACCTATCCCCAAGATAATTTATAAGTATGTGTAACTTTTGTCATCAAACAGATTAGGTTAAAATTCCAAAGCCTACTTATTAGAAAATGCGTTCATGTTGCCATGTTATACGTGTAATTTCAAGAACTATCACTAAGTAGGTAGCAAATGAATGAACAAAAGTGTATGTTTAGAGCTAAATTAAGAAAATACAAATCCAAAAAGTAAGAAAGTCCCAGGTCTCCTAGAAGTTGCATTCTAAAAGAGGCAAGTACTCTCTATAGAGAAGCTGTGGCCAGGGAAGGGAATTTTGGTCTAAGTTATCACAAGTATATTGAATATTTCTCGAACAGTTAAATGGTGTGTTGTTTCTACAAGCCATGGTACTGTTGATTTGATAACTATCCAGGGAATGAGATAGAAAGCAGGAAAAGGAGTGTGTAGAGATTTATGTAAAGCAGCCAGGAAGATGACAAGACGCCCTAGGTGTTAGATGAAGCATAATCTGTTCTGTTCTGGTCATAGGCCAATTAGATATAGTGGACTAGGCAATTGGTGCTCTTTAGGATAGAAATAGAATATGTTTAGATCACTTTTATAAAAATAAATAAAAGAGATATGAAATGATAAACGTAGTTTTCTCTAGTGAAACCACAACCATTGAAACAACAAGATGAATCCAATCTAGTTTTACCAAGAAATAAATAAATGAGAACTGCCATAAGGTGCATGATATAAAGAAATAGAGAGCTTTGGTACAGACTGGTACCATCATTCACCTTAACTTCAGCTATTGTTAATGATCATTTGATTGTTTATCCTTTGGTTGCTTCCCAAGAGAATAAATTGCAATCTATTCTCATTTTCTAAGGGTCAGGGCCTCTGAGTGCTATCGTTAAGTACGATTATGTGCTTGTCAATGTTTTTTTTTTTTTTCTATTTATTGTAAGCAATAATGGACAAATAAATACCAATAAAACAACTAAATCAACTTTCAGCAGATTCTCCCTACTGCTGGATTAATTTCCTTTATCAACTGGTTCACAATAACAGTCTTAATAAAAACTTATAAGGAAATCCCACCTCTCACTACAGTTAGTTACACTTTGCAACTTGTCTTTTTAAACCCATTCAGATTTTTTTTTTCTCCTGCCATTTCAACCAAAAATAAAGAGTGAAAACCATGTTAGTTGTTAACCTCTAGATAGCTGTTGCCAACCTTATTACTTTCATTCAATATATGTTTACCTAGATGACTGAATTAGGGGATTAGTTAAGGGGATTCTTACTCTCTTTTTTACTTGGGATCTCTGATTATCTCTCTTCATTAATGAATGCTTAATTAACATTGAATTAGTTTATGAGCTCTCTGTAGTCTGTGGATTTAACATTTTATCTATTGCTGTTATATTCTGTTTCAAATACAATTCAACAGATTTGCTTTCATTTTTGTAACTTACCTTTATAAAGAGATGGAACAATTTGTTTTCTTCTGATGAATGTATTTTTAACTGAACATAATACGATAACTCTAAACATGTCTTCTTCACTTAATATCCCATCAAACAGGACTAAAAAACCATATTAATTCCCAATAGATTCTGTCCCTTCCATCCAATCCATTGTACTGGTCAGGCATACAAAGATGATCATTAGATTAGATTGATATGGTGAGATAATTTTCATGAGCAAACCATACTGTTTATTGACTAGCAATACCTTATGCATACAAGGTGTTCCCCAACTAATCTTGCAATAGTTTCCCCTATGATTTCTTATTTTACAATCCCACAACATAATTAAAAATAGATTGTAACACATATAGATGTAATGGGTTTGTCCTGTGCCAAAATGAGGTATTGCACTTCCCTAATATTTCAATGCAATGAGTTTTACCTGCATGTGACAACTCTATAGCTGTCCCATTATGTAGGAAGAGTAAAAAATAATTTACTGGAAGGCATCCATCAAAATCCTTCCCTAGGTGAATAATTATACTCTGTTAATTACATGTGGTAGTTTGATTTTCATGAAATATATTGGTTTTTATTGCTCTTCTTGTCAGTTCCTGAATACCATAAATGCTTATCAAGAACCTATCATCATCCATTCCTCTTCTTCCTTCCCCTACTACCCTCCCCCACAAAAAAACTCTTCATATTAAATTGACTTGAAAATTAGGTTACTAATTCAGTGTTATCTGAAAGGATTTTCTAGGGAGAAAAAGCCAAACAAGGATAGAGATTTTTGGGGAACTGGTCGATCTGGAGAACGGTTGTAAATGACTAGATGGAATTGATGATATGGAAAATAATTGCTTAGGAGGGAATGAAGTGTGGGAAAGGGAGAAGCAGTACTGAGAGGAAAAGATTTGATATGGTTTAGTTTTTACTGGTCATTGGGGAGGGCAGAAGGCTAGGTTTTATAGAATACCAAAAAGGCATTGGGATGTATCATCCATACATCCCAATCAGTTGTTAACCATTTTGCAAACTGTGGTGGCTAATTTAACTTCTGTTATGGTGATGTTGTTAGAGGAGAAATAAAGCTCAAACCAAATGATCCCTGTGGGAGTTTGAGTGTGAATGTTGAGTACATAGACGATACAACGTCCTGATCATTGAGCAGATTGATTAATTTATGATAACAAAGTGATGTTTCACTAAGCTATAAACTCAAATATCCGGAGCACAGTTAAAGACCAGAAATTAGGCAAGAGCAGTCTGAAAGGAGCCCAAATAAACATCACTGAGTCACTTCAATGAAATTATAAAACTGAAGAATTTAAAATAATTTGGTAAGATTAAGATTAAAGAAATATGAAGAACAGGGAGAATATTTACACAATCGCTACAATAATTTAAATCTGAACTCTACTAAAACAACACCAAATACCAGATAATCATAGTGGCTAATCTTGACCAGGAAAAGGGGATTAAAAAAAAGCAGCTGCCTCCTTTTGGTGGAGAAACTTTATTATGCTGGACACTCTGTAGATTGTTTTGTTTGTGGGGTTTTTTTTAGGTTTTTTTTCCCCTTTGTTATAATAGAGTGCTCATTTTTTTATTGGAGTGAAAAGTGGGCCAGGGATCTTGAAATAACTAAAATAAATAAAAGTACTATTTTATAATAAAATATAAAAGTACTAATAAAGATTATTTTAAATAAGAATAAATGTCACCAAGTTCATAGCCAACAATTTTGTCACTTTACTTATAGGATAGCCATGCCTCTTCACTGAGCTCTCTCTCTTCATGGTCATAAGATTATAGATTGAAAGCTGAAAGTTGCCTAGTGCAACACCCTCACTTTAGAGATGAAGAAACTGAGGCTGAAAGAGATTAAGTGATTTGCTCAGAATTACAGTCAATTACACTGTTTTAGGCAGTATTTGAATTCAAATTTATTTCATTCCAAGTCTAAAACTATTCTCTGTACCATCCTAGTGCCTGATATGTTAAACAAATTTAATTAATAAAGGATGGCATTTTATGGTGTTTTTCAGTTGCAAAGCACTTTGCAAACATTCTGTTGTTTTATCCTTACAACAGAAGGTAGGGATTATTGTTATTTTTACTTTACAGATAGTGAAACCGAGGCAGAAAGAAGTTAAGTAACTTGCCTAACTTCACACAGTGGTTAAGTGTCTGAAGGCAGATTAGAACTCTAGATCCAGAACTTCACCTACTGTACCACCTGTGTGCCTCTTTTTATCAACAGTAGCAGCAGATAATTACCATAAAGTTAAATTAGATTCACTATTTATTGTTCAAAATAACTGAGAAACGGTCTACTTTAGAAATATTTCCACTTAAATGATTAACGTAATCATGGTAAAGGACTGATACTTAAGTTCCTAAGTTTCAGTTATCTAGAACATTGACTATGTTGAAACAATGCTTCATTCTCTTAAGTAGCTAGTTAAATGAGACATTAAATGATATTCTTAGAAGATTTGAGTTTTCCATGAATAGTTTTTAATATGTCACAAGGTGAACTATGCCTATTGCTCAATGTTCACAACTAAAACCTATACTTTTCCACTTAAAGAGACCCCCAAAGGAGTTTCATATCCTATCTTAATAATAAGTCATCATTTTAAGGGCATCACACCTGATAGGAAGTGGCATTTCAATGACAGATCTTTTCAACTTGACAGGTCCCAAGAGACTATGATTGACATTTATGCCTCTGTCCTTAGTCTCTGAATCTGAGTTCCCTGTTTCCATTCAGTATGAATATTCAATACCCTTTATGAAATTTCAGGCAGCTGTACCATGATCTATCTACCACTTGAACAGTTTCAGCATCTTGCCCTTAATGTTAAGAGTTTTGTTTCAATAGGCTATGGATACGTGAAAAATTGCCTCAGAATTGCTAGCTGTCATCCTGTTTGACCTGAAAAATAAAAAAAGAAATCATAGTGCTGGTTATTTGTATGTAAGCAATTTTTTTTCCTGCCCCCATAAGCTTAGATAAAACCAAACATCAGACCATTAAGGAAGAAATAAATCTATTTTTTCTCAGAATTATAGGAGTTTACATTCAGAAGTAATGGCATTTAATCTAATTGGTATTGAATAAGAATTGGCATCCCCTCTCCAACATCCTTGAAAAGTGTTCATTTAGTTTCTAGTTAAAGATCTATGATGAAGGAGCACTAAGTATGTCATGGCGGAAGATGTCCTAGTTCTGGAGTGTGTTTTGGTGATGAAAAGACAGAAATGAAGATGTTCCTGCTCTCAAGGATGTTGTAATTTACTGCTGTAGTTAGTAAATATCTTACAGATATTAACATTCTATGAGTCTGTTGTATATCTTCCAGATGACAATGAACTTCTTTTGAATAAGAAAAGAAAAAAAAGGGTAGGAAAGCATATTGGAGAGAACCCTAGATTTGAAGTCACAGGGTCATTAGTCTTATTTCATTAATCGTTATTTCTTGTCCAGTACCAGATGGGTTTTGGCGATTACCAGTTTGTAATATTGTTTGAAAACTGATACTGTTAGACAGTTTTCATTCCTTTTATTTCCTGTTGATTTCCTTGAAATTTGTTACATTTTGCTCTTTCAGATGAGTTTTTTGTTAGCTTTGTAAAATAATTCTTTGGTAATTTCATATGGCACTGAATAAGTAAATTAATTTAGATAGAATTCTCATTTTTGTTATATTGGCTTGACCCACCTATGAGCAATTAATATTTCTCTAGTTGTTGGATTTATCTTTATTTGTGGGAAAAGTGTTTTCTAATTATTTTCATAAAGACTCTGGGTTTATCTTCACAGGTAGAATCCCTAGTATTTTATATTGTCTGAAGTTATTTTAAATGGATTTTTTTTTCTATCTCTTCCTACTGGGTTTTGTTGGTAACAAATATAGAAAAACTGATGATTTATATGGTATTGTTTTATATACTGTAATTTTGCTAATGTTGTTAATTCAACTAGTTTTTTAGATGCTTCTCTAGTGTTCTTTAAGTCTCCCATCTTATCATCTGCAAAGAGTGATAGCTTTGTTCCTCATTGACTGTTTTTAGCCTTCCTTCAATTTATTTTTCTTATATTATTGTGTTAGCTAGCATTCCTAGTACAATATTGAATAATAAAAATGATAATGGACATCCTTGTTTCACCCTTGATCTTATGGGAAAGCTCCTAATTTATCTCCAGCACAGATAATGCTTGGTTTTGATTTTAGATAAATACTACTTATAATTTTAAGAAAACATCCATTTGTTTCATTGCTGTCGTCTTTTTAATAGGAATGGATGTTATATTTTGTCAAAAGCTTTTTCTGTATGTGATATATGTTGCCTTTGTTCATGATATGGTCAATTATGCTTACGTGTGTTCATCTAAAGAAGACCATTCCATCAGAGAAATGATGACATGACTTACACTTGACTTTGTTTTGAGGGAGGGAGGACTGTGCAGGTCATCAGCCTCACTTATCCTCCAGAGCCATCTGAATCCAGTGACCAGATATTCATCAGGATGACTGGAGATGCCCCAGGATGAGGCAGTTGGGGTTAAGTGACTTGCCCAAGGTCACACAGCTAGTGAGTGTCAAGTGTCTGAGGTGAGATTTGAACTCAGGTCCTCCTGTCTCCTGCACTGGTGCTCTACCAACTGCACCACCTAGCTGCCCCCAATTATGCTTATAGTTTTCCTAACACTGAACCATCTTTCCACCTCTGGCATTAATTCTACTTGTTCAAAGTTCATGATCCTTGGGATGTATTGCTGTAGTCTCCTTCCTAGTATTTTATATAATTGTGAATCAATATTTATTAGGAAAATTGATCTATAGTTTTCTTTTTCTGTTTTTTTTCTTCCGGTTTAAGTATCAGAACCATATTTACATCATGGAAGAAATTTGATAGGACACATTTTTTTTTTAAATAGCTTCTATAACATTGGAATTGTTTTGAAATATTTGGTAGAAGTATCTTATAGATCAACTGTTCATGGGAATTGTTTCTTAGCTCATTTATGGCTTGATACCTTTTTTCTAAGACAGGGTGTTTAAGTATTCTATTTCCTCCTCTGCTAACCTGGGGAATTCATATTTTTGTAAATATTCTTCAGTTTCATTTTGACTCTCCTTTTCATTGCCATATGTTGGCACAATAGCTCTTAATAACTGCTTTAATCTCATTTTCATTGATAAATTTGCCAAGTATTGGGTAGGTAGGTGACACACTGGGTAGAATCCTATGCCTGCAGGCAGGAAGACCAGAATTCAAATCCAGCTTGAGACACTTATTAATTGTTTGACCCTGAGCAAATTCCTGAACCCTGTTTGCCTCAGTTTCCTCATCTATAAAATGAGCTGGAAAAGGAAATGACAAACTACTGCAATATCTTTGCCAAGAAAACCTTAAATGTGATCATTAAGAGTCAGGCACGATTGAAATGACTAAACAATTACCAGTTGTTAGGTAAATAAACCAAAAGCACAAATAACTATAACGTACAATATTTTATATGGATCATAGAGCTGGAGAAAAATATCTTTTGGGAGTCAAAAAGGAAAGCTGTTAAAAGAAATGTTTCATAAAGAAGACAGGTTTTTTAACTATTTTTTAAAGAAAGCAGGAACTCAACAGGTCTTGAAGAGTGGAGAAATGAGAAACTCCAAGGTGTGTATGTATGTGTGTGTGTGTGTGTGTGTGTGTATACATATGTATATATGTGTGTGTATAAACATTATGCAATTATGTGTACATATATATATGTGTGTGTGTATATATATTATATATATATAATATATATATATGTAAAAATTATGTAATTAGGGGAAAAATTCACTGGGCAGAGGACAGTACAAATTGACTAGGTTGTAAATGAAGAGAATAGCTAGAACCTAAAAATAAAGAAATAGGGTGAGGAAAATATCAGAAATGAGATAAAGATTATCCCACATCATATATCGAGATAAATTCTAAATAAGCACCTAACTTCGACATAAAGAGTGATACCGTAAACAAATTAGAAGAAGAAGAGAAAAAACTCTGCCAGATCTCAAAATGGGGGAAGCATTCATAATTAACTAAGAAGCAAAATGGATCACAGAGAATAAAATGGACAGTTTTGATTACATAAAATTAAAAAGGTTTTTTAAAAAAAAAAGAATGCAATTCAAATTGAAAATGAGATACACTAACTAGGAATAATATTTTCAGTGATTTTTTTTCTTATAAGTGTCTCATTCTGAAGATGCATAAGAAATGGATTCAAATTTATAATAGGAGCCATTCCTCAATTCATAAATGGTCAAAGCATATGAAGGAGCAGATTTCTAAAAAAGAAATTCAAGCTACCAATAGCCACATTAAAAAAAAAATGTTCAAATCACCAGTAATTGGAAAAATGCAAATTAAAACAATCTGATGTTCACCCTCATACCTATCATACCTATCAGCTTGTTTAAAATAAGAAAAATGCATGATTGGTACAGCTGTGAATTATTTGAGCCATTTGGGAAAGCAATTTCAACCCATGTGATTTTTTTGCCTTGTTTATGTTGATGAGGTTCAGGGGTGCTCTGCCTCAAAATACTGACAAGCAGGGTCCTGCCTGAATGAATTTGAGTCAAGACTTTTTTTAACCAAGGAAAAATGAAGTTTATTAGAGATCGCCCTACTTGGTTGACTCTTAAGGAGCCTAAGCTTTTGTAACTCTTGTATTCACAAGCATGTCAGATAGAATCACGGCTAGACAGAGTCAGAACTGGATTGAATCTTAGCGCCTTCATGGAAGCCAGATGGAACTTAAATATAGGAAAAGACAGAGCGAAGCATCCAGGTGTCCTCAGGTAATCTGAGGTCCCAGGGATAGTCTTGATAGATCAAACCCAGGGAGGATCCTGACGGGAGTGGCTGGTAATAGGGTCAAAGGGAGGAATATCAAAAGAATACTAAATAGAAGGTAGGGAGTATCTGGCTTGGGAGAAACGGAAGGGGAATCCAAGAGGCCCTCTCTCCACCAAGGTCAGACTGTCTGGGAACCCTTCAGAAAATGGGACAAAAGCCCTCCCAACCCAAGGGGAAAAGACTTGTGCCCCATCAATGCCACTACTTGGCCTATATCCCCCAAAAGTCAAAGAATAAGGAAAAGGACACATATGTACAAAAATATTGATAGCAACTCTTTTCTGGTGACCAGTAATTGGAAACAAAATGGGGAGGCATCAATTGGAGAGAGAAAGAAGTAATTATGTTGTATTAATATGATGGAAATGTTATTGTGCTAAAAGAAATTCTGAATGCTATGATTTCAGAAAAACCTGGGAAGAGTTATATGAAATGATATAGAGGAAATCAAGCAAAACAAGCAAAACATACACCAATAATAACATTGTAAGTGCAAACACTTTTTTAAAGACTTAAGAACTCTTCTTAGCAGTGACAAACCATATTTCCAGAAAACCAGTGATGAAATGTGAGATCTATCTCTTGGCAGAGAGGTGGCAGATTCAGGGTGCAGAATGACACATACTTTTTGGATGTAGCCAATGTTAGAATTTGTTTTGCTTTAACTATCCATACTTCTTAAAAGGATTTTACTTTTATTTATTGTTTTAATGGATGGGTATCAGGATAGGAAACAGACTTTTTTTATTTGAAACTAATTAAACTTAAGAAATGATAGGAGGCAGCAGATTGTTGAAATCTCTGAACACCAAACAAAAAGACCTGAATTTTATTTGCTGAGCAGGAAAGAATTTTAAAAGTTTCTTTGCTGGTTCCTTTGTTTGCTTTCCAGAGTGATTACATAACCATGTCTGTGCGTGGGGAAGACTATTCTTTCAAAAATAAGAGGACTCAGTTGCCTAAGGAAGAAGGTGGAAGAGAAGATCTCTTAAAAAGTTACTACAATATTACAGTAATCTAGGATATCAAGTAAGGTGGTGGCAGAAAAAGGAGAGTGTAGAGAGGAGAAATATTACAGAGGTAGAACTGATAGAACTTGGCAACTGATTAGACATGAGAGGTGAGGAAATACTCAAAGATAACTCTAAGTTTTCCAGCTTGAGAGACAGGTGAATTAAAGATCACAAGGAGAGATTATTAAGTTAGATTAGTCACAGAGTCACTGGTAAATAAAATCAACTTGATTTGGGGCATTTTAATTTTGATCTGTTAATGAAACTGCAACTTTCCAATAGGCAGATGGAATTCTGACTCAGGAGTCATCATTTTAGAGATTACAAGAACATAGACTGAAGGAGACTCTTGAGGGAGACAATATAGTTAGAAAAAAAGGGTGAGGGACACGCCTTTGGAAATACATACGTATACAAACATACACACACATGCATACATGCATATGTGCATGTACCTTCATACACATGTACACACACACGTACATATATATATGTACGTGTGTGTGTGTGTGTATAATCATAGGAGTAGTTGAAGAGATAGGAAAAGACCTAAAACTATGAGTTTCTCTGAACCCAAGGGGAAAAAATCCCAAATTTTCCTGTAGGAGGAGATCAAAAAATGTGTCAGATGCTAGAAAGAAGTCAAGGAGATTTAGGGATAATGGAAGTTACTTAGATTTGGCAAATAGTAGACAGTTATGACATTACGGTTGGTGTCTGTCAATAATTTACTGAGGGGATAAACCCATATTATAAAGTGGAAGGAGGAGGATTAGAGATATAGGAAAAAGGGAAGGCAAAGAACAGAAAATTATTCATGCATTTCTTGCTTCCTCCAGACTTATTATCATTGTATCCCTCCCTCCTTCTATCCCTCTCTCCTCTCCCTCCGTTCACATACAGCATCATACTCTTACCTGTGGGTGTTCTGTCCAAAGGAATGTCAATTTTGATCTCTGATATCTTCAATATTTTGGTTTTTATGGCCTAGTCTTCTTTCATGCCTTAAACTCAGATCACTCTGGTTCTTGCTGATTGGCCAACAATAGGTCCCAGCTCAAGTTTCACTTGGTCATTGTTTGGTCCCTAGTGTCTCAGAGTGAGCATAAATAGCAGTTGTTTTTGTTTTGGCCAGAAACCCTGAGGGTCTTCTCTTCCCTGACTGATTATTTTTGACTAGGTAAAAGAGGCCATTTCTCATGTGGCCCTAATCACTGAATTGGGCACTGGCTCTGTACAATTGAGATCTGGGAAAGACCTTATCTTAAAAAGGCCAAGGGACCGTCTCCAGTCATCCTAATCATTATCTGGCCACTGGACCCAGATGGCTATGGAGGAAAAAGTGAGGCTGGTAACTTTGCACAGCCCTCCCTCACTTAAATCCAATTCACTTGCAAGTCATGGCATCAACAACATCAACTACAAGGTGCAAAAGACTTCAGTATTCTTGGGATTACTCATCTATCAGGAACTTTAGAATGAGTCTCCCAGGAATGCTGTGGGTCTGAGTTATAATTATATTAAACAATGTTTCCTTTGCACCTGTAAAGTCATGCATAATTTCAATCAATTGATCATTTCCAATCAACATTAAGGCAAATATAATGTACCTGGAGAAAATCCCCAGAAGGACAACCAAGGTAATTGGTATAATAGCATTCTCCCATCTGAGAAGGCAAAGTATGAGAGAATATATCAGAAGTACATAACATCATTAAGTTAAAAATAGATAGCATTCTTTTAAGAACAGTTTGTTCATATTGCTTAACCAATTAACTATGGTAGAATAGCTTTTATTATATATAATTGTGTGCCTGTGCATATGTGTGTGTGAATATATATATATATATATATATATATGTATATATGCATATGTGTACTTACAAAACTAGAGATATAAATATATTACTATTCTCTAGATATATTTGGTACATTTTTCCCATTAATCTACATCCATTCTTCTCCTAAGTGCCCTAATTTTGTTCATACAGAAGCTTTCTAATTTCAGGTAATCAATGTTTTCTATTTTATTTTTTGTGATTGCCTCAGTCTCATGTTTAGCTAATAATACATCTCACATGCTTTTACAATGTGAAAGGCATATGATCTTTTTCTCAAATTCTTATATTATGGTCTTTAAAATTATAGTTACATATCCATTTAGAATATATTATGGAACATGATATAAGTTGTTGGTCTAAGCTTAATTTTTGACAAACAACTTTCCAGTTTCCCTAGCAATTTTTTATCAAATAGAGAGTTATTTTCTAATAATTTGTTTTCCAGTTTAATGAACTAGTTGTTGAGTTCCATTGGTTCTAATTTGCCCTTGTTAGAATTTCAAACGAGCAATCCTGTGAAAGAATCCTTCGGGTCTCTAATAAAAAGAGATTTTTAAATCAAAACCCAGAGGCATTCACCTCATGCCCTACAAAGTAGTAAAGATGACAAAAAAACAGGAATAATCAGTATTATGGGAAAATAAAGATACTGGTGTATTTTCCATTTTGGAAAGCAATTTAGAATAAATTAGAATAAAAGCAGATCACATGACTAAACATTTATACAGTATGACCTAGAGATTCCATCAATAAGAAGAAATCTCCAAATATTCCACAATATTTATGGCAGCATTTTTGTGACAGCAAATAATCAGAAATTAAGGAGATGTCCTTCAATTGGAGAATGGCTAAACAAATTGTGGTAGGTGAATATAATAAAATATAACTATGCTGTATAAAAATGCAAATTTAATGAATACAAAGAAGAATGAAAGATCTGCATGAACTGACTCAAGGTAAAGCAAGCATAGTCAAGAAAACAATAAACAAAATGATTGCAATGTAAACAGAAAGAGCAAACACAAAAAAAGTGAATGTTGCAATTTTTTTTAAAAAAAAGCATGATTCAAAAGAAGAGAAATGAGAACAAATCCTCAATTATTCCCTCCCCTCAAACTTTCAGAGATATAGAGGTCTATATGTATGGTGCATTACACAGATTTTCAGAATTTTATGATGTATTGATCACTTATCATGATTTTTTTCCTATTCTTTTTCATTAAGAAACCAATTTTATGGGATGGCTAATGGAGGGAGTAGAGTGATACTGGAAGCAAATATGGGGATATTAAAAAAAGACAACAGTAAAAAATATTTAAATTATATGGATATAATAAACAAAAATACTAAATGTAAAACAGACCTTCCTTGAAATTTTTAAGGCCAAATTTAGGATTAAATCAACAAATAGTTTTTTAATTTATCACCTGTGAAATTCAAGGTACTGTGACAGGGGCTGAGCATATAAGTGTAAAGACATTGCTTGCTCTTATAAAGCTTAAATTCTACTGTAAATCCCACTTTACAGTGTAAGTAGTAAGCTAAAGTTATGGACTTCACCACTTTAAAGAAATGGCATACTGAACATATAAATAGGTTCAAGAAGGTTTAGGTAAAGTCATGGATGATGACTTTAATCAATAAAATATTACTAAAGTATGCCAAGAGTGATTAAGATGCCATAAAACTGGATTGAGACTAAAGCTTCTGCCTTGAGCGTGACAACATAGTAGTCAAACGTACTCTCTCATGACCTGTTCTTTAATACCATGTCAGAGATGAAATTCTGGGAAAGTTACAGTAAGTGTTTTAATCTAATATTTATGTGTTTTTTCAGTGTGTTTAATTTATCTCTTCCTTTTTTATGTCATTTTCACCCATGGATATATTCCTCCACCTGCTCCATCAAAGAAATTATCCTTTGTACCCAAAATTTTAAAGAAAGAGACAGAGACACAAACAGAGATAGAGACAGAGGACAGAGAGGCAGAAACAGAAAAATAGAGACAGAGAGAAACAGAGGCAGAGAAACAGACAGAGACAGAGATACAAAGGGAAAGACAGAGAGAGAGAGAAAGAGACAGAGACAGACAGCATCTTGTAGCAAAACTAACCAAATTAGCAATTTTCAGTCTGGCAGCATATGCAGTATTTCATATCCATCGTCCTCTACTTCTCCACTGAAAGGAAAAAAGAACATTTTTAGTATCTCTTTGGAAACTGGCTTTGTCATTACAAGTACGCAGAATTCAGGTGTTCTTTCTCCATTCTTTCCATTTAGAGTAATTGTGTATATCTTTACCTGGCTTTGATTCCTTCACTCTGCATTCATTCACGTCTTCACACGAAGCATAGATCAGCATTTTAACAGTAATATGTAGGGTTTTATATCTTTTTTAAAAAATGGAATAAAATTAAGATTCACAGTTTCATATAACAGTTTTTGTTTTCTGCTGTTCACTGTTTTTGTTTTTTTATTATTTAAGTTTTTGTGTTGAAGTTGAAAATATCATTAAAAATTAATTAAAATGAGCCTTCTCATGATTCTCTGAATACTTCATCTTTATCATTTGTTATAAAGCTGTAATATTCCTTTCCATTTACAGTTATTCAGTCAGTTTTTCATTTTAAGACCATCTACTTGTTTTTAATACTTTGCTACTACAAAAAGTGTTGGAATAAATATTCTCTTGTACTTGGGATTTTTTCTTTCTGTCTTTCATATCTTTATGCTATAGCTAGCAGAGGGATTTGGGAATTAAAAGTAATCTTGCAATCTTTTATATTCTTAGGTACATATGTATATTGTTGTCTCTGTGTGAACCAGAGAGCTGGAGAATGGCAGTTTACTCCTAATATTTAGAATGAGATGGGAGGGGGTGGAGAGCAGAGAAAAAGAAATACCCATTCTTGAGCTGTCACATTTCATTTAGAGGATTCATAGTGTTTTCAGGTTGCCTGGCAATAGCTTTATTTTTTTCAGATTCCTGTTGAGGCATGCACCTTTTCATATTAATACATCAGTACTTTTGTAAAGTTGAAACCAAAGTCAGAAACAAACCAGTGGGGAATATCAAAATGTTTGGAAATGCCTGTAGGTCGGTGGTGTACATCTAAGCTCCTGGTGAGGAAATACAGGATTCCCTGCCACGTTACAATTCAGATGTGGGGAATGTAGAGTGGAGACAAGAGAACTAAGGAAGCAAGAAGGAAATTAGTAGAATAAGTGAGATGTGAACTTGCTGTAGAGGATAAGTATGAACTGCTGAATAAAGGACAGTCTCCTGTATTGTGTGTAAGATTTGAACACATTTCCTTTGACTCTAGGGCCAATGCTATTTCCAATGTACCATCAATAAATGACTTAATATGTCCCTGAATATACTATGTTCTATGCTTAGGACATAGATAGATGGTAGATGGGGCAGGCATGTGTTATAAATGTTAAAAACACTTCAGAAAAAAATGAACCCATCAACACACTTATAAATTTAACGTGCATTAACATTTTCTCCAAAACTTTGTCTAAAAAAATCAACAAAAGAGTCAATCAAGTCCTAATTTGTACCTTTTGCCAATTTCCAAAGCATAAAAATTCACAATGAAAATTTCACAATCAGCTTTCTCCAGCTGGTTTGGGCTGACTCTAAAATACCCCTAGTGGGTGAGAGGGAAGAACAGGTATAATTCTGTGTTCTCTAGTTTAGCTCATTTTTCCTAAGCATAGGACAGAGCATATTCAGGGGAATATTAAGACATTTATTGTTGGTATGTTGAAAATAGCATTGGCCCAGGAGACAAAGGAAATGTTTTCAAATCTTACCTTCTTTAGGAGGCCATCTGGGTCCCCCCAGTTACTGACGTCTTCCTTCTCAGATTACCTCTACATATTTGGTATATGCCCAGTGATTTATGTTGTGATATTTCTTGAGGCCAATAGATGCTTTTGCCTTTCTTTGAAATCTCAATGTTCAGTCAATTGAGGAATGGATGAACAATGGTATATAATCATCATGGAATACTACTGAATAAAAATAATGAACTCAGTGATCTTAGAAACCTATGGATAGATCAGAACCAAGAGAATGTTTTATATAGTTACAGCAATATTGTTTCAAGAACGACTTTGAGTGACTAAGTCATTTTGACTTATAAATACCTAAATTAACTACAAAAGTACTATGAAGGAATACACTCTGTATCCAGAAAAAAGAACTAATAGAAGTATGTATAGAATAGTTTTTACATATATATGTATACACACACACACACACACACACACACACACACATATATATATATATATATATATATAATGTATATGAGTGTGTATGTTTGTGGATAGGTGTGTATGTATATAAATATACACACATATACACATATATTTATGTCTAATGCTAATGATCTCTAGGATGGGAGCAAGAGAAGAAAAAAGGAGAGAAAGAGAAAATTACATGATGATTTTATTATATATTTAAAAGGAGTAGCAAGTAATACGTAATAGATTTGTGGTTTCATCATCCTTTTTTCTGTTCTCTTAAGTTATGGAAATGTTTGGTTTTTTTCTTAAGTTCAGAATAAAATTAAATGCATAGAAAACTCAATGATAAGCCTATTACACATACTCCAACACTAACTACTTCTGTGATCTTGGACAAGTCATTTCATTTCCTTGGGGCACAGTATCCTCATTTGTAAAATGAGAAGATTGAACCAGATGGCCTCTTAGGTCCCTCCTGCCTTCAGTATATAAACCTAGATACCTGGGATTTTTAAAATATGGAAGGCAAGCATCTGGGATTAGATTTCAGGGCATCTGTGAACATAAATTAGAAAAATACCACTTGAGTTTTACTAATTTTTGGTTTCCATTGTAATCTTGTTTATTTTATGCATGTAAAAACATTGCTCTGAGAAGGGGGTCTATAGGCTTCAGGAGACTGAAAAAAAAGTTAAGAATTTTGTTCTATACATCGATCAAACAGACTTGGAAAGGGCAGAAATCTTGCTTTATCAAGCAAATACTATACTGGGGGCAGATGCTATCCAACATACTTCCTGCTGTCCCCCAGATGTTTTTTTTTTTACTTGAATTTTTTTTGGATGATCCTTTGTCATTCACACTCTAGTGCTGCCTGCAATGTCCTCTATGCCTCAGGTGAAGTTTTACAATTCTGGATGAATTTGGTAGAACTAGTATGGCAAATGCATTTAGTGTAATATCACTATTATCTTTGAAATGCCATCACTACCAAGATCTCAGTATAATGTCTCTTTGGTCTGTCTCTCCATCATGGCAATGCTCTGAAATTAAACTTGATGCAAAAGAGTTAATGAGGTTATATCCTCTCTGACTGTCAAGAGTTTCCACTTTCTCTACCTTTGAATTTGAGGATAATTAATCAGATTTCTTGATGGACAAAAAAAATATTACTTAGCCTACCTCAAACCTTTCTATGTCTGCTTTAAAAATATTTTTTTTCTTCTGCTAACCCTGCTATTACTAAGCTTCTCCCTTATTAACCTTGGAGTCACAAAGAACAGACTCTTCTGTGATTTCATCCTATCTTTCATCTGAAAAGATGCTATCACAGGTTTAAAAAAAATTAAAAGAACCATGTCACCCCCACACAGAGGGAGGGCATAGAATTGAAGTCTTTGAATTATAATGCTCTTTGCCCACTGGGGCTCCCTACCACACCCATCACAGACAAGCCTTTCCAGACTTCTCTGTGGGAGAGAACGTCCTTCCCAAACCCAGGTTTTATATCACATCAGGTTTGCCTCATGAATTGTTATTTTAAGAGAGGATCAAAGCTTTTCACTCATGTCCACTGCTTCTTCGCCCGCCCCCCCCCCCCCCGGCCTTTTTTCTTATCTGAAACAGCTTGTCCAGTTGGTCTACCCTTTATTTTCCATTATAAAGGATTTTGTTTCTTTTTTGCGAAGCAGGGTTACTTAGTCATTTTTGGGTCATGGCAGTCTGGTGAAACGTGAAGATCCCTTCTCACAATAATGGCCTTAAAAAATACAAAAGAAAGCACATAGGGTTACAAAAGTAATCAATTATATTGGAATACAATTATCAAAATATTTAAAATATAAGTTCATGGATTCTTAAGTTAAGGAACCTTGTTTTAGCATAATTCTTACATTTTGGTACCCGTAGCTTGATTTAAAAATCAAGCAGGCATTGATATTAAATCAACCACAAAGAAATGAATATAAAAAAGGAACTTAAAAAAACTTTCACAAATCATAAGAAGCAGTCTCATCTGCTGGATGCCTAGACCTGCTTGTTAAAAATAAATTAATACATAAATTCTTCCCAAATACATTTTACCTTATTCTTTCCTGTCTGTTTCCTAGTAAACATAGTCAATTCTATATATAATTGTGGCCTTTGTCAAGTTTGTTCCTGGCCCCGTCTTTCCATACCTTCCCAGGTGGTTCCCTCACCTCCTACTTAAGACTGAATATCTCCTGCCCCTTTCATCTCCTTTCCCACAATATCGGAGAAATAACTGACATCATTAATATAGAATTATTTCTGGTGTAGTGAATGCTTTCTGGTTGTATTCCTTTTTTAAATTTAATTTTTAAACTTTATTTTTAATTTATGGAATAAAACCAGCCTTTCCATAACAAAGTATAATAAAAAAAAAGATAAGTGCCTAAGAAACTGCCTTATTCTTCCAAGGCAAAGAGGCCTACATCTCTGCCTCAGGTACCTCTGAGGGGCTGTGGTAGCTTTCTTTAACACGATTGGCTCGATTCTTCCTTGCAATATCCTATTATGCTTCTATTTTCCTCTAGTGACTAGTATATCATTATATTTTAACCAATTAATAACAATTAGCTTTTACAAAGGAATATTAACTTCACAGCTATGCTAAGCACCATGGTACAAATATTTTGCCTCCACATTTTGAGGGCACACTTTCGCATGTACCACCTTTGTCTCTAGGGGGGATGAACTCAGACTTAACGAGTTTCTACATAGTATTAGACCCACCAAGTTGATGTCCAACTGTGGAATAACTATGAGAGGAGTTATTGCCTCAGTTACTTCTTCACTGGGCCCTGAAAATCTAAAGGTAACTCCTCAAGCTTCATTACTGGCCTAGCTGGGGCAGCTAAGTGGTACAGTGGATCCGGAAGACTTGAGTTCAAATCTCACCTCAGACACTTGAGTGTGTGACCTTGGGCAAGTCACTTAACCCCAATTGCCTCATCCTGGGTCATCTCTTGTCATTCTGATAAATATCTGGTCACTGGATTCAGATGGCTCTGGAGGAGAAGTGAGGCTGGTGAGCTGCACAGCTCTCCCTTACTCAAAACAAAGTCAAGTGCAAGATTATGTCATTATTTCTCTGATGGCATGGTCTTCTTCTGCAACGAAGGACAAACACACAGCTGGCTATAGTGCCTGGTAAGAACTCTACTCCAGGAGTTCTTGGGAGCTCATTCACTTGACCTTTGGAAATTCACATAGTCGTAGCTTTCAATCTCCTCAACTGGAAGAAGTCAAAGTAAGGTAAGGAAGGAGGTGGATTAGTGCTATTTGAATGTAGTCCCAATTGCATTTCTATATCTAAAACCAAACCAAAAGGCTCTTATTTATTGCATGGTCAGCAGAATAGAACCAGTTACAAAACATCTACACAAGTCTCATTCAGTCAGCATGAACTCCAACACACATTGTGAGTGTGATAGGAAACTGACCAGTGATGCCAGTCCTTATGTCTCTGTGCAGAGGACTCTGCTGGTGTCAAGCTGGTCCAGTTTTGAGGCCTGGAGAGTGCCTAGTGACTTTTGAGACCTAGTCCATCAGTAACCAAGATAAGGGCACAACCTGTAACAACACCGTCTCTGGATACAATTTGCAGAAACCAACATTATAGAGGAATTCATTAAGTCTGAGTGCATTCTCCCTAGAGATGAAGGTAACTTAGGGGGAATTACACCTCCAAGGTGATGGAGACAAAAGGGAAGGAAACAACTTAAGAGATAATTTATATGAATTAGGTTGGAACTGGGGTTCTCCTCCATGGAGAAGGGAGAATTCTCCCATTACCCTGGATTAACTAGTTCTACATTAACTGAAACCCACTCATTAGAGAGTTACACCCCGCCATCAGCCATCAGATCCTCAGCCTGGGAAAGCCCATATTTGGGCTGAATTTTCAGTCAGGCAGCTCTGACTTCCAATTCTACTTTAGACACCTAGCAGCTGGCTGACCCTGGGCATCCCTTTACCTACTGATGTCCTTGTTCCTCCTCTTTTAAATCAGATTACTGAACTTGGATGCCCTCTAAGGTTTATTCTAGCTCTAAATTTGTAGCTCTTATATTCATATTTTAAGAACCAGAAGGGACAATGACAATTACTTACATTCATTATTTTCTTTTGTTTTGGTTTTTTTAGAGGAGTTAGAGAAGGATAGTGAGGTGCTACAATAAGTCAGAGAAGGACTCCTCTTCTAGCTTTGAATGTAAACCTGATTTAGTCATTTTAAGGCAATTTGATAAGATGACAGAAAGGACAAGCCTGTCCCCCTTGGTAGCAAGGTAGCCTAGTTTGGGAAATTGCTTCAGGTGAAACATATTTATATGACTTAATAGTACCAATTACTTTCAAGATTTAAAACCATACATTTCTATAGTTTCCCCCACTGGCCCCTCAATGACTGAACAAAAATAGAACCCCTTGTCTTTTTACTTAACCCAAGGTCCCATCCTAATTTCTCTCTTTCCAGAATCCCCAAACATACGCTGTAATGTTCTGACATTTTTTTATTATCTTAATTATCAATTCATGATTTTTTCTTAGTAGCATACTCCTGATTCTGGACTGTGTGTATGTGTATGTATGCACACACATATCCATATATGCATATATGTATATATACATATATTTATACATGTTTATCAAGAGCGTCATAGAGTTTTTTCATACATTTGTGTTTATATTTATACATGGAATTCATATATATATGTATTTACACAAATACGTATATGTGTGTGAAGTTCTCGATAAAAAGAGATGATCCATTCCTTTAGGTAATAACGTTATTACTCTATTCATAATGATACCAAATTAATATCATGAACAAATACATAATATCAGACTTTATTCAATTGCTCAGAAAACTGAGTTGGCCCTACAGCAAGGAGTACAGAGGTATCTATTTGTGTCTAGAAAGACATTAATTACTAGACTCAATGTGTATTTATATGAACTACTACTTTTCATGCAAGCAGCATCAGAGGGACTAGATGAAAAATCAGAGGAATATTTGAACTGTGATTTGCTAATAATATTAATTTAACAATGATATGTGTTAATGTTTCTATTCTGCTAAACTATCAGTAGTCCAAGAATATATTCAGAGAAGGAAAACCAGGCATACAGATACATTTACTTAAATTTTTCTCTGTATTAATATTTTTGCCAAGAAAACCCCAAATGGAGTTGAACATAACTGAAACAAATGCACAACAACAGTAAAATGTTAGAAACAAGTAAGTGTCCACCGACTAAAGAACACTTAAACGGATTGAATTATATAGAGGTTAACATACTCTTGCTGTGATAAAAGAAATGGCAGATACAAAAATTTCAGAAAATCATAGGGAAACTACATGAATGGATTCAGAGTAAAGTATGTAGAACCAAGAAAACAATATGCACAATGACTGCAACATTGAGGATGAAAAGAAGTACAAAATGAAGCTAAATGCTGCGACCAAGCAAGGCACATAGAGGATATAAGAAAATGAAATTCCTTCTTTCATTAGCGAGGTAGCAGACTGTAGATAACAGAATCCTTGATCTAAAGCTTGAAAGTACCTCAGAGACCATATAGACCATTTCCCTTGTTTTAAAGATGTGGAAAATGAAGTTCCTAAAAATGAAGTTTCTTGACCAATATTAGGTAAGTAGTAAATATCAGAGAGAGCATTTGAACCCAGATCTCCTTACTCCAGAGCTAATAATACTCTTTCCACTGTACACAGATTTGGAATGCTATGTATCCCATCAGATATGGTTGTTGTATATTATGGTTTTGCTGATCTGTTATTGTTTTTTATTACAAGGAAAGACTCACTGAGTAAAGGAAAGGGGAGTAGATTCAGAAATGAATATGATAAAAAAAAACAAGATATAAATAAAATCAGTAAAAGTACATAAGATCCAAAAATTCTCAAATCAATCTTTTTTTTTTTTTAAGTTCTTACTGGTACTGGTTTAAAGACATCCTTAATCTTATCTGAAAGCAGAAAAAGTCATCATAGGAAGTATGTGACAGTGTGTGGAGTGATGCCTTTAGTGTCTGGAAAACTAAGTTTCAAATCCTGCCTCTGACACTTCCTGCCTCTGTGTATGATCATGGATAAGTCAGTCTTACATTCCAAGTCTTAGCTCCTCCATCTTTAAAATGTGAGAGTTGTACCAAATGGACTTTAACAACTTGCCAGTCTTTTGTCTATAATCCTATAACCATCTTAAAATTCTGACTTTCTACATTTGCTCTGACCAATATATCTAGCACCACCTCCTTATAGAGCATAGCATAGCAGTGGGAACATCCCAATGATTTCCAGCAGGACAAGAGACTGATTCATTCTCAGATTCCTGCACTATTGCTGATCAAAAGCCATATGAGGACAGGATCAAAACAGTTTAGCTTTTTTATTTGACAGTTCCATAAGAATACAGATTTCACCTCATTCTTATACATTCTCTTTTTCTATACCAAGCAGGGTTCCTCTTTCCTCATTAGTGGATAGGATTGTCATTATTTAAGGGAAGAAAACACAAAGTCTTACCCTATCCAGGTTCTGGGGTAATGAGAGCTCAAGACCTCACTTTTCTTTCAAGATCAAGGGCAACTCCCAGCACCCTCACTTTGCAAAGCTAAATTCAACGTCCATCTGTGTCCCTCAATTCTCCAAAAGCAGAGAGAACCTTCCCTCATTTTCGGTGCCACTGGGTTGCTCATTTAATCGATTCAGGTTTTCCCGTTGAGAAATGCTAAATTGAAAGTCCCGAGGCTGGCATCTCGTTTACCCATCGGACAGGTGCAGCTGTGGAGAGGTCCCTGTAGTTCAGTCGATTCCCCTGTGTACTTCAGCACTGACCCATCAGACCATTGCTATTAATGAGGAGTTTAGTCTCCCCTGCTCATTCAGCCCTTGTCCCCTCTCCTGAGACTGCCAACAACGGAGCCAATTAGGGCCAATTGTGGTGGTGCTTGGCCGCCTTTTAAAATAGAAACCGAAAAATCAGACTAAGAGCTGGCCTTCCTTCAAGCTTCCTTGTGGACTGCAGAGACATTCAGGGACGATGCTGAGAATTACCCAGATTATCCTTGGAAGCCTCTAATAGTCCAATTACCAGCTCTTGTTTGTAGACTTATTGTGAACTTTTTCTAATGTCAGAAAAGGATACACTGCAATAGTCCAAGGCGGGCAAGTGGAGATGGAGGGTGCAGGGGGAGAAGATGAGAAGGAAAAGTAAATGGAACATGAAAGAATGTGTCTGAGAAGCCAATGGTTTTCATCACTCTCTCAGGTTTGTAGCAGATTTGAATGGCAATCACAGGTAATCGAAATATTTTCAGAACTGTTGTGCTACTGTGGCTTATGTAGACTTTTCCATAGATTCCTCGGGCCGAGCTTGGAATCGCAGGACCTGAGTTTTAATTATATGCCTCCTACTATCTGACCTATTTTAGGCATCTCACTTGACCTCTCTGAGAACACTGGATTAAGTGGTCTCTAAAGTGCAGATCTATGGAGAAATTGCCTAATGCAGTGCATAAAGTGATGCTTTATCTGAGCCTGGATTCAGATGCAGCCTTAGACACTTACTAGGTGTGTGACCAGCCCAATCACTGAACCTATCTGCCTCAGTTTCATCATCTGTAAAATAGAATAACAAGCACACCGGGTCATTGAAAGGATCAAATGTAATAATATTCATGAAGTACTCTGTACACCTTAAAGTGCTAGATAAATCCTAGCTATTAGCTATTATTATTTATCTTGTAATGAATAAGCTTGCTAGCCTAGAATGAATGCTGTAACATCTCAGGAACAAGATACTCTTTTCTGGGATCTGAATTCTTCTTCCTTCAGGAGTTCGATGTTAGCATGGCCTTCCTAGGGAGTTCTAACCACAGCCTTTAGAGTCATGCATTTCTATTAGTTCTTCATTCCTCAGCTCTTCTGACACTTTAAACAAGTATGCTCTGCTTTGTGTTTAGGAGAATGACAAACCAATTTAGAGAAAACCGGGAAAGTGAAGAAGCATTGTGAAATTTCTTCTCTCTCTTGTTAAAAACTCTATCCTTAGGGGAGAAAAACAAACCAAACTGTGGCTTCCTTCTCAGTACCTTTTTCCCCTCTGTCAATCAAAGACAGAATTATGCAGACACTTAGCAAATGTTTGATTTTCCTAATAAAGCAATGCATTTTTTAAAGTGGAGCTACTCACATGCTGTGATCTGGAGTCCTTCATCGTTTCAACTCTTAGCCAAACCAACTGCTAATAAATCAAGTGGTATTGTTCACATGGTGATAAGATGATATTTTTCTCCCCTTCTTGTTTTTGTAGTCAAGAGCTGTCTATCAGTTCAGCAGTCTTCAACTTTCTCTTTACCAGCTACATCATTTTCTTCCACCTTCTACCTTTTTCATGGTCTGCCGGTGCTCTTCCTTCCTTTTATTCAAGTACATTATCATCATTTGCAGTATCTTTCCACATTGAGTGTTGACAGGTGTCCAAATCTATCATAACCATCTTTCTGGAATCCAAAGGAGCAGGGTGATATCATGTCATCCCCCAATTTCTTACCTCTTCATAAAAAAAAATCTTCTCTCTTTAAATTCTTTGTGTTATTTCCCTCAGACAGCTCATTTATTTAATTTATCATTTTTGTTTTCCAGTTTTCCCTGCATTTCTTATTCTGTACTGTGCAACAACATATCCTTAGACAGTTTCTATGACAGGTTGCATCTATTCGCTTTTTAAAAAAATCTTGTGTCATGTTTTACCATAGACAACAAATGTGCCAAGAGTGAATTAACTGATGCTCCCAAGTGTGAATATTAATGTCTCAATAAGAGAGTCAAATATTATTTTCATCATTCTCCTTATCAGACCTCCAGGATACTGCTTCTCTTTCTGTGCTAGCTTTGTGGTTTGACCATTGGCTTTTTGTGATTTGGGCTCCTATTTTTTTAATCACCATATCAGGATATGCTTTTAACTTATTTTGGTGGTAATGTGTCACTGTGAAATAATTTAGGCACTGCCATGACACAGTAGCTTCTATGGATTTTTTTCATCGACCAAGAATGTTAAACCTAGAGTTGTAGAACCTGGGTTTAAAATTCTGCCTCCTGGCTCTTTCTCAGAGGTAACAAAATGGCAGCTGATAGTCTATTAAATATTACTGATTTTCATTTAAGTTTAGTGCATAAGTAAGCATTTTAGAGTTAATATCTGATCAAGTAAATGTTCCAGGAGAAAAAAAATTTCTAAGTCTGGAAGTCTAAAACAAAATAGGCATATTCATCCAAAGTAAGTATTAGCCATTTGTCAGTGTGGAGCAAGATGCTATGGATTATTTTATCCCATTTGTGAGCAGGTTCATTTTCAGAAACTACTTTTCTGGAAATACTTGTACATAGGGCCAGATTCATGGACTGTAGGTTCAGATCAATCATCCTGGTTCCCTCCACCCCCTCTTTTGTTTTTTTCTGGGAATATCTGTTTAAAATAGATAACAAGACTCTACTTGAAGTTTTAAAGAAAGGCTGAGCATACTACAAAATAGTGGCATATAGTTCTCTTTGTTGAAGTGGTAAGAGTAGACCTGCCAGCCAAACACTATCAAATGCATATATGTGAACCCTTCTGGCTTTTTTGAGTTCCCTAAGAGGGATACCAGCCCAGCAACTTCTCTCATCTTGTGCTCTGGGAATTACTACCCCCGCCCCCCTTCTCAGAAGAAGGCCTTATAATATGTACTTAATGCATATAATAAGGACTTAATATTTGTTGAATTGAATTAAAAGAAATATGACATGGAAAAATAATACGATGAAAATGTGATCTACGGTTAAGAAGGGGACAAGCAAGGTATTTTGAGCATTTGTAAAAGGAAAAGAACAGTTCTGTTTGGCAGTCAGGAAAGACTCTAGGGAAGAGGTAGTGTTTGAGTTACTTAACCTCACCGGACCTCAGCTGGATGAAACAACCTATAAGGTCCCTTCAGACTCAGTCTAAGTCTGAGATAGTGAGTGAGTTGGGCCTTAAGAAATGGGTAGGATTTCATATGGTGGGAGATGGACCATTGTACAAAGTCATCCACTCATGGTTAAAAGAGCTTCCTTTGCCTCTAGATGAGTTTCAAAGTACTTTTGCTTTCTCTTTGATTCAACTGCCCTCGGATTGGACATTTCTATTTACTTTGCCCTTGTTCATTCAGTTGTCACCTTTGAGCATATATTTTCAGGTCAAACCTCCCCTCCACTCCTCCCAATCCAGGATGCAACTTCCACCTGTCTCCTGATCTGCAATGTAGGTCATCTTGGTCATCTGGGTAATCCCAGCCCCAACCTAGCTGACCTCAGTCTACCCTCACTTACTGACCTAACTATACAAATACTTCTGATGTTCTACTTGATTTTTAACTAACTTTCTCTTTTCCCCCATTCACAGTGCTTCAGGCTTATACACAACCTATGGTATCACTTTGGCATTTAAAAACCTTTCAGGCCTAAACTCACTATGGAACAGCAGTACTTTGAGCAGCTGTTTAGCGTGAATGCCCACTGTCCCCTTTTGCTTCAGCTGGCCTACACTGGACACTCCAGGGTAAAAGCTCTTTGGTCTGTTTGCCTTATCACAGAAAGGGCATTCACTCCTTGCTGCTAGGTCTAATTACCTATGCAGTGCCTGCCAAGGTAAAACTCAGCCCATAGCTTTGTATGCCCAGGTCGGGCTTCCAAAACATTCCTTCACTTGTGATCTTTCCCATTTTAGCTCAGAACAAAAAAAAGAAAAGACCAGGCAGTTTCTTGTTTCTATCTACATTTTTTATATTTTTCCATTGTTTTATTCATAATTCAGAAGCCCACAGCTCCTCTCTTCTCTCTTTCATGTCTTGGCTAGTTCTCCCTTTCATTGCTACCATGGACTCTTCTTTAATTTTAATTGTTTTTAATAAATGAAAAGTCTATTTTCTCTCCCTGATCTCCCTAATTTAAGAGAAAGAAAAAGAAAAGCTTTGCAATTAATATGCATGATCAAGCTAAAAATATTCTAACATTGGTAATATAGAGAAAATGTATATTTCATTTGCACCTAGCCTCCATCACCTTCTGCCAGGTATGATCCATCATTAGTTATCTGGAATAATGAATGGCCATTGAACTGTTTCCTTTATTTAAGTCTTTCAAAAGTGTCTGTACTTACAGTGTGGTAGTTACTGTATAATTTGATCTCCTGGTTCTGCTCTGTTCACTCTTCGTAAGTTCTTAGGAGTCACCCAAGGTGTTTTTTTGTTTTGGTTTTTTTTCTGAAACTGTTCCTTCTATCATTTCTCACAGCAAAATACTATTCCATTATTGCACATATCACAACTTATTCATCTATTCTCCATTTAATAGACACTCTCATAGTTGCCAGTTCTTTGCTGCCACCACAAAAAAGAACTGTAATCAATATTTTTGTATATGAATCCTTTTCCTCTTTTTTAACAGGTTTGGGGTATATAGCTAGTAATTCTACTGCTGAGTCAAAGGGTATGCACACTTCAGTAATCTGAGGGGCAGAGTTCTAAATTTCTTTTCAGAACAACTGGGCCAATTCACAGCACCTCCAACAATGCTTTGATATCCTTGTTTTCCCAAAGCTCCTCCAACATTTTTAAAATTTTGATTAACTTTGTTAGAATGATGAGCATGAGGAGGAACCTCAGAATTGCTTTAATTTGCATTTCTCCAATTATTATTTGAATCATGTTTCATGAGGTTGACAACAATGTAGATTTTCTTCTTTGAAAACTGCTTGTTCGTGTTCTTTGACCATTTATCAGTTGCAGAAATTGCCATCCCCTTTTCAGGATGCCTACATTCTCCAATAAAGCCTGAATATTTCAGCCCATATCTTCTGGGAAACTCTATTCACTACCTTGGAAAAATCTTGTGAATGTCTCTCACTCACTGGTAAACAGGGGAAAAAATACTTGTATCACAGTGTGAAGGTCTGGGTTGTATGGCTGATTCTGCTTCTTACTAACCCTGCAGACTTGGGGAGCAATTGAACTGCTTTATATTTCCTCATTTGTGGAATAAGAGTGTGTGCTCTCTACCTATATCACAAGAATGCAAGAAGGATTAAAAAAGACAATATATAAAAAGTCAAAGGATATGAACAGGCAGTTTTCAGATAAAGAGATTGAAGTTGTCTATAGTCATATGAAAAAATGCTTTAAATCACTATTGACTAGAGAAGTGAAAATCAAAACAACTCTGAGGTACCACATCAGATTGGTTAATATGAAAGAATAGGAAAATGATAAATGCTGAAGAAGATGTGAAGAAATTGGAACACTCATGCATTATTGGTGGAGTTGTAAACTGATCCAACCATTCTGGAAAGCAATTTGGAACTATGCACAAAGGAGTATAAAACTGTGCATACCTTTTGACCCAACAATACCACGTCTAGGTCTGTATTCCAAAGAGATCAGACAAATGGGAAAAGGATTCACCTGTGCAAAAATATTCATAGCAGCTCTTTTTGTGGCAATAAAGAATTAGAAATTGAGGGAATGCCCATCCGTTGGGGAATGACTGAACAAGCTGTGGTATATGAATGTAATGGGGTACTATTGTGCTCTAAGAAATGATGAGCAGCAAGATTTCAGGAAAATGTGGAAAGATTTGTATCAACTGACACTGAGTGAAGTGAACAGATTCAGGAGAACATTGTACACAGTAACAGCCACATTATGAATTGACTAATAACTTGGATAGATTTATCTCTTGGCAGTGCAAGGATCTAAGACAACTCCCAAGACTCATGATGGAAAATGCTGTCCTTATCAAGAAAGAACTATGGAATCTGAATGCAGATTGAAACATATTATTTGCTTTCTCTCTCTTTGTTTCTTTTTGTTTCTTCTTTCTCGTGGCTTCTCCCATCGATTCTAAATCTTTACAACATGACAAATGTGAAAATAGGTTTACTATGAATGCCTATGTTGAGCCTATGTCAATTACATACCATCTTGAGGTGGAGGGATGGAAGAGATGGGGAGAAAATTTGGAACTCAGAATCTTTGGGAAATGAATGTTGAAAACTAAAAGTTAATAAATATTTTTTAAAATACAATGTACATTCAAATGACAGTACAGAGGAAAAGATACTCACTCTGGCTTTAGAGAACTCATGTTTGAGTGCTACCTCTAGCACTTTTTTACCTGGGTGGCCTTTGGTAAGTCACTGAATGCCACTAAGTCTCCATTTCTTCCTTTGTTAAAGATGAATGGAAATGAATTTGATGATCTCTGAGTTCCCCTCAAACTCTAGGGCTAAGATCTGAGTCATTTTTCAGATGAAGAAACTAAAACTCAGAGAGTTGAAGATAACTTTCTCAAGATAATGAAAGTGATCAATAGAAGATAGGATTTAATTACATATCCTCTGATTCTAGGCTCACTATTTTCTCAGACATACTCCATTGCCTTTCATTGTACTCCAAGGAAGGACTAAAAGTCTTCAATTGGACCTGTACCCAGCAGAGATAAAAAGAAACCAAAAATGTGCACATTTCTCAGTTGCAGTTAAATGATTAGGCAGTCACTTTTAAAAGATCTTGGGCTAATTTTAAAATGATTCTTATGGAAATCTCAGTTGTTTACTTAGCCTTGAATTCATTGAAGGGGAGACATTTTATTGGTTAAAAATGAATAATCATGAATGCCATTTTGCAACACTTTGAGTACATCATCTCATTTGATCACAGCAACTTGGTAAAGTAACAATACCAACTGCATTATCTCTGTTTTATAGATAAGGTACCTGAGACTGCCCAACAGATTGAGCACAGGACCTGGAGGAAAGAACACCTGAATTCATGTCACCTCATGTACTTAGTACATCTATGACCCTAGCCAAATCACTTAACCTTTGTATGCCTCAATTTCCTCATCCGTAAAGTGGGAATAATATCTAATTTTCTGAGTTGTTTTCATGATAAATATATGTAAAAAAGCTTTGCAAAATGTAGAGTGCTATAGAAGTATTGATTATGATGATGATGGGTGATGGTGTGACTTGCCAGTGGTTACACAGCTTGTATCTTAGGAAAGGTTTGAAATCAGTCTACCTGTATTTAAGTTTAACACCGTCCATTAAGCTAGAAGGATATTCATGGAGAATGATTCACAGAAAGCATTCTAGGTTTTAAAAAGTATTTCTTGATTTTAAAAATCCCCTCTTATTATGAATATGGTGAGAATACATAAAGTAGGAAGACAGAATTACAGCTTTTATTAATTTGGGGAAAGAAGACAGGGCATTGGTGTTAAACACTCACAAACCCATCATGTCTAAAGGTCTTCGCCTGTATTTTGTCCAGTGCTACAGGCTCCCTGATTTTTGCATCATTTTTTAAAACATCCGTTTTCTCTGCCTTGCCAAGTAGTTGGCTTACAGAGGGCTTGTTATTGCTTGCCAGTAATCATCACCTGGGTTGGTAATTATACTGTATCCCCTTAACGTAGTTGGGAACTGACAGGTAAACCTGGTAGGAGAAAACACATAGATCAACCAGATATGCACTTAATACATAAAGTTTTCTCCAAAGCAACAGTAAAAGCTTTTTGCCCTTTCCAGACCCTCCAGTCCCCAGGAGGTTATTTGCAGTGAAGTAGTGAGAAGGGAGAGTTCAAATAGGATTGATTTAATAGAGTTATGATGTGAAAAATCTCTCAACACAGCTGTCTGCCTTAGATGCCCAATCATGGGAGTATTAAAATCGGAGTGTGGAAAAGGCTGGAACACTTTGAGAGTGGCTCCAGAATTAGAGACTCACAGCACATTGCTGGTCCTGTGTTGTGGAGGAAAAGGAAGAAAAACAGGCAATAAAGAGCAAGAAATAGACCAAGAAGATTTATGAAGCACTGATAGGCAAACTAGGGACAGCTCATATTGCAAATGGACTTGGGAAGTTGTCCCCAAGAGTTCCTCATGTCAATTAAAATTTAAGTTTCAAATAGAGAAAAGCAGAGTAAGTTAATGCAAAAAGTGAATTCCTGGTGCTATGGATTCCTTGTCCTTCAGCTTCATTTATTTACATTCATTCGTTCAGTAATTACCTATTCAGGTCACACTTGAATTTTTGTTCCCCACCATATAGTGTTTACGAACAATGACCATTATCTTTAGCCTTATCTCCTTCTCACTAGAGCCTTGGAATTTGTCCTCAGAATCACTATGGGTTGTGATAGATGAAATTCCTTGCCTAGAAAGAAGTCTGCCCATCACTTCCCAGGAATGTCCAAACCAGGGGTGGAGAACCTGCGGCCTCGAGGTCAGGTGTGGTCTCTAGATTCTCAAGTATGGCCCCTTGACTGTTTGTCTAGAGGGTTACATAGTTACAGGTTCCCCACCCCTGGTCTAAATCATACTGAGAACTTAACCCTGTACCCCTCCCCTTTCCAGCTCTCTGTTCAATTTTGTCTTAACCTATTAGCATATAAACTCCATGAGGGAAAGGACTGTCCCTCTTGCTTTTTCTTTGTATTTGTATCCCACTCAGTTAGCAGAGAACATGCCATAGTACATACGTGCTTCAATAAATGCTTTATCACTTCTTCATTATCTAAAATTTTCTGAAAACGTTGCCTATAGGGTACCGGGACTATATTCTAAATCACTGACACTACCGAAAACCAAGGCCCTTTAGGAGTAATCCTGAAGACTGTAAGCATCGCCAACAAGTTGGACTATTACAACTGAAGCGTGAAGAAAGGAATTCCTCAGGCACAAATAAATCAAACTGAAGCAAGATAGGATGGAAAAGATTCAAAAAAAACCTCACAGTGGTCTGGCAATTGTCCCCTGATTTTATGCCCCCTCTGATGGTGGAGATGGGCTTTTTCATTGACGGGGACAAACAAACCTCAAACTTCCACTGACAGTTGAGCTAGAATATTAAATAAATGTGATATAAACCTTTTTACACACACACTTGCTATAATGAAAGGTGAAGGTAGGTCTTAGGACAGTACTGCTACCATGCCCACCAAGCATGAGTAGGCCTAAGCTGACCACAAACAATGAAAAACCTTACAGGATGCTGATTTATACACTAGAATTCCAACTCATCAATTTAGCCAATTATCTAACCACTCCCCAATGTGGAATCATCCAGAGAATTTAGTGTAAAAAATAGCTGCATGAATAAGGAATTAGAGAAAAGTAGTTGAAATGGTCTCAAGATGTTTAGTGTGACAAATTAACCCAGGGAATTGTAAAATTTTTGCAGTGTCATGGATTCTTTTGGCAGCCTGGAAAAGCCTATTTACCCCTTCTTAGAATGTTTTTAAATGCATAAAGTAAAATACATAGGATTAGTAAAATAATTGTATTTTAAATATATTTTAAGTATAAGTATCTATCTCTAATATATGATGTATATATTTATATATACATATGTGTGTATTATGTGAATATTATAGATAGATGATAGATAGAGCTTTGTACACACACACACACACACACACACACACACACACACACACACACACAAACAAAACAAAGTCCACAGACCTCAATTGAGAACCTTTGGTCTATTGGAAAGCACTTTGGCTTTAGAAAATTGGAATTCAAATCCATTCTCTTCCATGAACAAGTTACTTCAGCTTTCTAGACCTTGGATTTCTTACCAATAAAAGAGCTGGAACTATATGAGTTCCCTTCCAACTCTAAAACTTCAACCCTGTGATCATAGGGATACAGACTACATCTGTCCAAGGGTCACCTCTTGTGGACAGGACATGCTTCTCTCAAAGACTGTCAGCCCTATATATTGAAAAATAATACTACCAGTCAGTCACCAGTAGTCTATAGACTTTTTGTCATTTTTTTAAGATCTCTAATACATCGTTGCTCATCCAAACACACTTACCTCATCCTACTTGGGTTAAAAGCAAGAATATAGTTCTCGGGTCATTGTAAAAGTTAACGGTTCCTAATTATGTCACAGAGATCAAGTGCATCAGGCATCCATGAGAACTGAGAAACTTATGAAGTTGGCTCCTTGCTTATCTACTTTTGTCACCCATGCAATATTCATACCACCACATGGGTGACTGTGAATATGCTGGTGTACTTTGGAATTTCAGAGTAAAACAGACTCTTCATATAGATGGCAGAAGAAAAACATTTATTCAGACACCAGAAATTCAAATCCCCAAACCAGAAAGCCAGATCAATCATAGTAGCCAAGAAGTCATGCATATTAGCATTGCAGGGGACAAAGTCATTCCCAAGCCTTTCCCCCACACCTGTTATGGTGTTCCCACAAACACTCACTCGCTTAGTGGTGCCTGCCTGTATCCTCTCCTCCCTCTACCCTAACTGCTCCCACTCTCTTCCTCCCAGTTCTGCTCTACCCTTCCAGCAAGCTCCTCCCACCACATGTAACTTGGGCATCTATGTGATTTAAGCAGGTCACATCAGCATATTAATGAATGGGAAAGATGTTCCCATTTAAATTATCATTATATTCCTCTAGGTAAGCCTCATTGCATATTTTCAATGTCACATGAATTCAAGGATAAAGAGTATCAGATAATCTAGGACATGTGGTAAATAGTTTTGAAACAGAATGAATATGTTTAGATGTGGTTTGAAACAGTTATGATAGGAGGCCACCTTAAATCCTACCTTTACCCAATTGTCTGTCTTATCTCATTCCATTCCTTTCCTTTTCCATGTTCTATGATATCAGAACAAAGGCAAAAAAAGATCAACCTGAAAAAAAGACTCTGAATTCCTCCTTCCAAAGAATAAACCCCACAGTTATCCAGAGGTGTAAGAGTGAGATCCAAGTGTGCATCCATCTGTGGAAAAGACTGCTCCCCCTAGCCCCCAGCAGGGAGATTGTCCTATGTGTTGCCTTAGCTTGAATGCCTTCCTTCACCCCTTTCTTGCCTGGACACTTCCTCCTCTTCTATTCTTGAACTCCCTGCTATGCTGTCTCAACACCGCCCCCCACAATGTCATTTGTCTCCGTGATATGTCCTCAACATCCAACCCCATAATACATACACAACTGAGTGTGCAGCAGGTACTGGTTCACTATGTCTATCTCTGCATCTATGCATTCATTCTTTTTCTCTTCTCTAAATCAGCACGTTCCTGAAGCCACTTATAATTTTTTTTTCTGATACTATTCATGAAGACCTTAAATGATCTCAATGTTAAATTGAAAGATCATTTTTATCTCATATAAGTTCTTCAACACTTTTTGATATATGGTCAGTCAGAAAGAAAAATGATCAAGCTAGCTATCTCATTTTATTAGATTTTTAATCTCCCAGAGATTGGACTAGCTTGTGTGTTTGCCAGGACAGACACATTTTCTTAACTGTTTTAATGGACACCAATTCACTTTTTCTAAGGTCTCTTTTTTCAGGTCTAAATCTATGATCTTATGTTATAGCTGAAACATCCATGTCCCTTTCTCTATCCCCAATTCTGTTTCCAGTAATGCAGAACCATCACTCAATCAACAAAGCAGTTATTAAGCATTTTCCCTGTGCCAATCATTTGTGCAAGGTGCTGGGAAGGTGAAGACAAAAGTGAGAAAATCTCTGCCCTCAAAGAGCTTCCATTTTCCTAGAATGTCAACAGATAATAGTATAAACAGATAATAGTATAGAGAAGATGGCAGCTTCTGTAATCCCACATTCTATCAGATATAGACGTAGTTTGAACATTAACTCACATCATTTTACTTTTACTGAAGCTAGTTGTTTTACATTATACAATTTGCAGTCTCAATTAAATCTTATCTCATACTATTTAAAAATTTAAAATCAACACATCTGGATAATTAAAATGATTAGTAAGCTTTTCTAGCTAGAATTCTTGAAGACTTGTGTTGCCTGGGATTTATAATGTGGAATTTCCCTTTTGAATAACCTACTATTTTGAGAAACCTTTTGAAACATAATTTTCACATCATTATCATGACACCAGTCTCCCTACTCTGTCAAGGATCATGAGCTATTTAGGAACAGATGTGAAGGAAACTCATTTCCTTAGGGTAATAGGTCTTGCAAGGGATTTCCTAAAACTTACAATTTTTCTTACCTTTGTGGTCAGGGTGGTCAAAAAAATATATCTTGTGTCTAAGAAAACACATCTCTTTGGGTATATGTTTCCCCAAGCTGTGCTTGATTTTTTTAAATCACTATTTGAATGCATGGAAGGCAAAGAGAAGGGTCATGAAGTAACTTACAGTCATACAACTAATTATTGGAAAAAATTGAAATTCAGTCCCTAATTGCCAATGTTCCTTTCTTTCATTGTGCTATTCTGCCTCGTATATTAACATTAAAAGGAACTTGGTATATTAGATTGCAAAAATTCAGGTACTGGTATAAGGTTCAAAGACCAAAGATAAGGCTATCAAAATAAAAAATATAAATAATAGCAGATTACATAATATATCACTAAACATGCCCATTCCATCAGTTCCATAGCACCTCCTCCCATCCCTGGCCAACATTTCCCCAATCTATATCTCATTTGGTACCTTTACAATGATGGCTTGACACAAATACTGTTTCATTTCACTCATATCATAACTTCTTACTGGAAGCTAGATTTTATGATAAAATATGCATCAAAACAGTGAAATTTCAGTTGATTGAAATTCCCTGTCACCTAGTAAGAACCCACCATAAGGTACTGAAGTCTGGATGACCAAGAGAAAGAAAGTAAATAATAATGAGAACATGGTCAGAAATAGACAAACTTGAATCCGTACAAGTATTACAAATTGGAACTTGATCCAGGTGAAGACAGGTAAGCAGCTCAGGTGAAAATATCAAGATATTGTTATAAATACATGCATATGTAGTTATAGGTATAGATTATAGACTGATATATACATACATACATAATGCTACATATAACCTTATAAAGGACCATATACCATTGGATCGTAAGTTTCTTAAAGGACCTTTTTTTTCCTCTTTTTGTATCCCCAGAGTTTAGCAGTGTATCTAAAACATAGTAGAACTTAATAAATGTTTACTGATTGATAGGAGTATGAATATGACTATATATATGTATGTATATGTGTATATATATATATATATATATATATATGTGTGTGTGTGTGTGTGTGTGTGTGTATGAGTGTGGATTTGTACAAGGCACTAAGCATACCTTCTGCATTCCTCATCATCCCAGCTTTCAAAGAATTAATATCAAGTTTTGCCTCATCCTCTTACTGTCAATGTTTTTCAAGCAGTCTGGATCTGTAATTCTGCCTGGGGTTTCTCAGTCTTATTCTCTGGGCACTCCAGTTACTGTCTGGGCTGCTATTCCTTTGGCAGTATTCTTCATTAAGGTCTGCCAGACTCTACTGGCATATTAGTATTCATGGCTACCATATGCATATATAGCAGGTGACAGGTGTTTTCAAAGGATTTCCTCAGCTTCCATGCATCACATTTTCAGGTCTTGGTGACTTGCAGTTTTGTAGGATCCCTGGAATTAAAGGCAGCTGTCTGAGTGCAATGTTAGCACACTTCAGTTGAAGATCGAAATGGATGTTTCCTCATCTTTGCTTTCTTGGTTCTACCTCCATGCCTGAGGGGTTCTTCAGAAGTACCATAATTCTCTCCACAAGATTTTAGTGTTTATTTTTATTGCCCAGAATAATTTGACCTTAACACATATTAACCCTAGGGTCCTATTATACAAGTATATTATAATTGCTGAAATGTAAATCTCCTACTGTCTTCTGAAATGGTATATGATAAATCCTTAGTTCCAGAGGATTTTCACATTCTTCCAATGTTAAAAAAAAAACTGTTACTGAAATAAATGCCTTTAATTTGGTCTCTTTTAATTTCCTCTTTGACCTCAGCACTTGACAAAGACATATACTTCTTTATATTTTCTACACTGAGCGGAAAAACACATATTTCCAAGTTGCACAGTGATATCAATTAGTTCTACTGAATTATCTGTTCTGTCTTATGGAAGGTAGCATAATATCGACACTGATTTTAGAGTCAAAGAACATGAGTTTCCATCCCAACACGTATTCTTGCTACTTATAAGACCTTGTACAATTCATTTAACTTCTCTGGCCCTCAGTTTCCTCATCTCTAAAATTAAGGAATTAGCTTGGATGAACTCCAAGCTCTCTTCCCAATTGAAAATCCTTAATCTTTTCTTTCCTTAGAGTATAAAAGAAGAATCAGAATTCGCTGATAGTTCATCCTAACATACTTCCTTTTATCCTATCCCAGTCATGGCAGCAATAATTCATGAAAGAATCCCATAAGAAAGTTCAATTATTGGATCCAAGAAAGGTTATTCTGTTTGACAGTTTGAAATAATGTGGCGATCATCAGATTAACTTTTTACCACAAACAACCCACATGTCTACTCTCTCTCTGAAAGCTGTTTCATTTTCTGTTATAGTCATATGCATCAAGTGTCATACTAGGGAATACCTTTGATATACCCTTTATCCTGCAATGGCACAAGGGACTGAGATTTTAAAATACGAAAGGCTTGTGGGACCTCAGATATGGGTACTCTTACATTAACTGCCAGAGGAAGCTCTATATATAATATATAGAGTCCTGGACCTGGCGTCAGGAAGTTTCAGTTGTTTCTAAGGCATGTCCAAGTCTTTGTGACCCCATATGGGGTTTTACTGGCAAAGATACTAGAGTGGTTCGTCATTTCCTTCTCTGACTCGTTTAACAGAAAAGGAACTGAGACAAACAGGAGAAAGTAATTTGCTTAGGGTCATAGAGCTGGCAAGTGTCTGAGGCTAGATTTGAACTCAGAAAGATGAGTCTTCCTGACTTCAGACCAGGCACTCTATACATGGTGCCACTTAGTTGCCTTCAGGAAGACTTGAAATCAAATCTGGTCTTGGAAAGTTTTTCTGCCTCAATTTCCTCAGCTACCAAAGGAGATTCATAGTAATACCTACTCCCAGCATTGTTGTGAACATAAACTGTGGTAACGTTTGTGAAGCATTTAGCACAGTGCCTGGCACATAGTACACAATTAATATATGTGTATTCCTTTCCCCTCTTCTATCAATTCCCCCCATCAAACACATATGCACACTTCAGACAATTCAATTACTTGATCAGCATATATAGCCCTTATTGTCTTACCATAACCTTATAATTGGCCCAGACTTGCTATCTGCTCTAGCCGTTCTAGCTTTTCAGTTTATCACACATTTGGGGTGAGGACTTTTCCGGACATGAACAGGTAGGCTAGTTCCTTGTCTTGTGCAAATTTCAGAAGGATTGCATCTTCCCTTCCTCTGCCCAGAGGTTCTGAATCATGAATTATATTGGAGAAGTCAACAGAAATATCAAATCCTGGTAGGGCCAAGCAGCAAAACAGCCGTGCATCATGCTACAATAAATCTGAATTCAACTCTTGTTTCTTTCTCCTCCAAGTAAGTCCCCAAAGTAGCCAAAGCCCACAATTATATATACTCAGTCCAAACGATCAAAGTAGTCTTAAGCAATTTAATCGGGTAATAAATCATTGCGAGGTGATGTGGATAGTGAATATAGCCAACTTTGGAATCATGAAGACCTAAGGTCAAATCCCGCCTGTGACTCATACTAGCCGTGTGACTATGGGCAAATCAATTAATCTTTCAATATCCCAGATGAATCTTTAACAAGGTTACTTATAGTTGAGTTACTTACATGCATTGCTTGAGGGTGTTTCCAGAGTGGAGGTTCTCTACAGTGATGAAACCTTGGATCTTTTCCCTTATCTCTCAATTTTACATCTAATTTTTTGATATTGCTCTTTTTTTCCATACACTGGTTAATTTTAGATGGTTACTCTTGGTCACCTGGGGGGACCAAAGAAGAGAATGTAGATGGATTGGCATAGTTTTATCACCACTACTGCAAAGCTACCTGGAGTGTACCTTCTACTGATAATTGTGTGCGGATATAGCATTCTATCACAATATGTAAGTGTTGGTATTCTGATACACCTGTGATATGGGGATATGGCTATGGGGATTCCCTCTAATGCTTAATATTACACCTCAACTGCAATCTCCTGTCTTCTCGCCTTCCTGTTCATGTTTTTTCCTCTTTCCTCTACAGTCCTTCACTGTGCATTCACTCAATGTACTAGGGCCTTTTCTAGCATCTCTTGACATTGTTTTGACATTAAAGGAGTATGAATACTATATATCCTTGTTCTCTTGCTATGACTGACATTTCTCCTTTTTCACAGTTATTTTTTGGTTTTTTCTGACAACATCCTTTACTTACCCTGTACAATTCTTTACTTACAATGTGTTAGCTTATTTAATTATACAATTTATAATTAAGTAACAGAAAGATATTCTAAATGGAGAGCTGCTCCCAGAGTTAGCAAGGTCTGGGTTCAAATTATATCACTGATGCATGACCTAAGCAAATTATTTGACCTCTCTGCTCTCAAGGCATCTCTCTAAGATAACAAATTGCTAAGCAGTTGCTTATCTGCATTGGCAGAGGGAGCTCCGTCTATCAGTCTTGGTAAAATCTCAACATAGTGGTTTGTATACTTTAAACACTTAATAGATTTTTTTCCTATTCATTTATTCATTCAAAAAGAAAATAATTGTGACCTTAATAATTACACTGTAGGATGATGATGATGGCTTTTTAAATTTAAACTAGAAGAAGAAAAATGTAATGTGGTCCAAAGGTTCTTTGGAATAATATGCCTAGCTGTACAATACTGAGTCACTTTAAACTCTGTAGTAACCAGATGGGGACAATCACAGTTTCCTGCTTCCAGCCCTGGAATATAATGGCTGCTCTTTCTCATGCCATAGCGTTAACACAGACAGATGGTTCAAAGGCAAACATATTTAGTTTTATTGTTTTCTTGAGTAGAGAAACAAAGAAGGAAGGAGGGTAAATGATGAAGACAAAGGAGATGATGTAGAGAGAGTACAGAAGGGCGAAAAATAGGCAGAATCTTCTTTGGGGCTGATTTAGCTTGCTCTGCAGGCTGTGATAACATCTTCTCCTGTTCCCCCTATATAGCTCTCCCCCCCAGTGTCCACATCCCTATGGAAAGAAAGAAAAAAAAGATGACAAAATCAAATGAAAGGTAGGGGCTCATGAGAGGGAAAAAAGGCAAAGCATCAAATGATTGGCAGGGTTGTTGTAACACAGTTCTTGTGTTAGAGGACTATGCGAGCAAAAGTGACCCAGAGGCTAGGCTCAGTCCTCATGTGAAATATTTGTTCCACTAGGACACAATCTAATTAAAGCTAATGGGGAAGAATACTGTTAGCATTTGGGTCCATTTCTCTGCAGTCCATGGTAGGTTTAAAGCCCTTATTCCTACACTCTGGCTGTGTTTGGATGTTGAAATGTTAAAGACATATTTGAACCCCAAAGTCCACTTCTTTATGACAGGAAATATGATCTTTCAGTAAAAAAAATTGCAGAAAAGTCCACGAAAATGAGGAGAGACCAGAGGAGAAAAGGACTACCAATTTTATGTTATCAGTATAATTAAAAGTTAGCTAAGAGATATGCAGGCCTTTTCAAACACCAGTTATTTGGAGTCACTTGAATTAGTTCAGGGAAAGAAGAGATGGAGAAATGAGGCTAGACCTAAAGGAAGGAAGTCAAGCTGTTAGCAAGGAAGAATTCTAATTAAAACAGAGAACAAGCATCACAGTATTGGCTGTTTCTTTCTTTAAGGGACAAATGGTCCCTGACATCAGAGGTGCCACCACTTGTGACAATAGAAAGCAAAGGAAGCTTTTATTTCTTTTTTTTTCTTTTCCATTTACTCCAGACATGGCAACCTACATGATGAATTCAGTATAAATTAAGGCTATTTCAGAGTTCAAGGTCTTTCCTTCAGGGAATCTTTTTTTTTTGCCTTTTCCTGAGCCCTAAAAATGGAGTTCTGCACAGCTTGTTTCCTTGACAGCTAGGTAACCAAGTGGTGCGGTGAATAGAACACTGGACCAAAGATGAGTTCAAGTCGACCCTCAGATATTCACTAGCTGTGTGACCCTAGGCAAGTCACCTAACCTCTGTCTGTCCCCGTTTTCCCAATTGTAAAACAAGATAAGAATAGTACCAATATTCCAGGGTTATTTTGAGGATAAAATGAGAAAACATTTGTAAGATGCTAAGGCACAGCAGCTATTACATAATAAGTGCCAAATAAAGTTTATCGACGGGTTGACTTCTTTGTGTCACACAGAACTTAGCTAATGGTCCAGGTGCCAAGTGTCTTATGAAGGACAGTAGATTACACCTACCAAGAAAATCTGATACTTATAAATTAGTGTTTTTGTTTCCTTTTTCACTATTTTCAGCTAGGAAGAAAATATGACTCCCAAATTACAGTACTCACATGCTTAGCACTGGTGAAATTTTGAATTTTCCAGGCCACAGATGGATTCTCTCTCAGATTTAGGGATTATAGAAACAAAATCGCAAGGTCACAGAAGATTTTCTTTTGTAGTTTCCAGGGATATTTTATAAACACACACACACACTCACACACACACATGTGTGCTGTAACAGCAAGGATTCCAGCATACACAGGAGGGTGTGTTATACAAGTTCTTGGATCTGCTTTTCTAAAAAGAAAGCAACTTTTAAGGAGTCAGTAATCACTTTAATCAAGCACATAGATCATTCACTTAGTTCAGGGGCAAAAAGCACCCTGAACTTCAGAGAAAATACAGAAATTACAAACAGAAAGACCAACAGACAGGGCTTCCAACTGTCTGACATCATCACCACAGAGAGAAGCACCGTCAGGGTTTTCAAAGCCAAGGGGTTCTTTGGCGACTTCGCAGAGTCTCAGTTGGCACACCAACCTTCTTCCAAAAAAAAAATACTCGCCAAAGAAAAACCTCACCTCAGAGTATACACACACTTTTCAGAGCTGAAGGGCATGACCTCCTGACCCTGTGCCTCAAAAGAAATTCACAAAATGTATCTGAGGCCTGTTAATGGATGGAAAAGATTTTTAACTCTTCTACCCACCCACCATAACCTTACATTAATAATACACTGGGCCCCAAGATCTTTCCTGTCCATTACGCAGACAACAGGCATTAATATTTCTTAAGTAAATGCAACATAATTCCCACAAACATGTTATGAACTTCACAATTGTAGAATATATAACATAACAAAACATCATTCTTTGGGAGTTATTCTTTTTTTTTTATTTTATTTTTTTATTTTTATTTTTTTTATTTTTTATTTTATTTTTATTTTTTATTTATTTATAAATGTTCTACAATCACTTTCTTAAAATTGAGATTTTATACCCCCACACCTTGCCCCC
>CM053771.1:290640862-290672110 GCA_028658325.1 Potorous gilbertii
AATAAAGTCTAGATGGGTACATGATTTAGGTATAAAGATTGATACCATGAATAAACTGGAGAAGCAAGGAATAGTGTATTTATCAGATTTATGGAGAGGAGAAGAATTTTTTTCTAAAGAAACGAGAGAATGCATTTTGAAATGCAAAAGGGAGTTATTCTTTAGGGAGTGAGTGACCAGCTTCTCCTTCCTTAATCTAAAACAAAAAGTCCAAATAAAGTTCTTCTTGGAGGTGTGTCCTTCTCCCCACACTGTCATTGCAGGCTTCCCTCTAGCGTTTTCAGGTGTGGTCTCTCATGAGTCAAGTCTCAGTCTTAACACTTCCCTAGCCACAACTTCTAAATCCTGAGGAACAGCTGGGCCACAAAGTCAGCAGAGTGAGGTCCAGAGGTTACGTGGCACTTCCCCCCACCCACCATTGACAACTCTAGCCCCTGGGTCTCAAACAGTCTCAGGAGAATGCTGCAACAAAGCACACAGTTATCCTGCCTTGCCTCTCAGTCTTTATCTTGCCCCAGGGCTGCATTCCAAGCTCTGTGGTTCCTACTCCTTCAGCAGGAGCCAGCTGCTCCTGGCCCTTGACTGTGTCTCTGTGCAGGCAGCTCTCTGTTCTCCAAGGCTGGTACCCAGGAAGCTCTCCGCTCCTGCTCCAGGGCTCTGCAGAACCATAGGTACCACAGCTGGGAAACAATGAACACTTATTCCAGCCCCCATAATTTAATTTGCAGATCCTGCCAACTATGCCATAATGTAACAGCAAGGACCCTGGAATACACAGGAGACTCTGCTGTACAGGTTCTTAGATCTGCTTTTCTAAAATGGAAGCAACTTTTGAAGGGTCAACAATTTAAGAACATGTATCATTCACCTAGTTCAGGGTGAAGAATCAGCACCTTGAACTTTAGAGAAAATACAAACAGAAAGATCAACAGATAGGGCTTCCGACTATCTGACCATTGATAATACATACATCATTACCAGAGAGAGAAGCATGAGAATCTAGGTCTTCAAAGCCAGGGGGCTCTTTAGGTTCCCAGAGTCTCATATGGCCAACAAATGAGTAATGAGTAAAGCCCCAAGTAAAACCTCACTTCAGAGTGTTTATACACTTTTCAGAGCGGGAGGGCAGGACCCTCTGACCCAGTGCTTCAGTAGAAATTAAGAAAAGGTTGAGGTCTATTAAGGGGCAGGGAAGATCTTTAACTCTTCCTGCTACCCACCATTAAACTTACATTAAAATTACACCTGTGCGCGCACACACACACACACACACACACGCGCGCGCTGGTAATTAAATATACTACTCTGGAGTTCCCCAGGCCCAGTAGGAACTGAGAAAATGCAGAGTGAGACAAAGTGGCAAATGCTGTCTTTGAAACAATTTTTTCCCCTTCTTCTTTCCTTTTAGATATCTCACAGGGCTTAAGGGGAAACAATGAGACAGAAAAATGAACTGATTCAAGCCAAGACATGGGATCCCAGATCTGGAAGCACCTCCTGGAACATCTAGGCTCTTCCATTTTACAGATGATGAAACTGAGGTCTAGAAAAAAAATAAATTGAATGACAAAGAATACATAGCTAGAAAAGTTCAGAAATGAGGTATCAACCTAGGTTCTCTGTTCCAAAGTCAACATTCTTCTCACTGTCCTGTAGTTCCTTACCCAATATATGAAGTATTTTTATAAATCCTCACATCCAAATCTAATCAATTTCATAGCCTGCCCTTTTTATCCCTAGTAGAAACAATCTAAAGACTTGCAGATGCAGAAGAACTACCCTAATTCTTCCAGAATTATAGAATGTTTTTCTCAGTTTCAAATCAGAATTTCTTTGATTTGATTATAGCACCCCAACAGTATGACACAGGAATGTAATCCAGGTTTAGAGAAAGGTGATGATGCTCCAACATCAGAGATTTAGGAAAGGAATTGCAGAGGTCATATAGTCCATTGTTTTACAGATATAGAAAACTGAGTTTGAAGAAGGTAAAGTCACTTTCCCAAGGTCACTCAATGGACAGCAGAAGTAGGATTTGAACCTAAGGGCCTCCCACTCTAAATCCAGTGTTCCTCCTTCCTTCCTTTCTTTCCTTTCTTCTTCCTTTTGGGGTTAAGTGACTTGCCCAGGGTCACACAACTAGTAAGTCCCTGGGGCTTGATTTGAACTCAGGTACTCCTAACTCAAGTGTCCGTGTTGTAGCCACTGTGCCACCTAGCTGCCCAGACAAGGTTTCTTTATATTGAATAAAGAATAAAATCCATATTCTTGTCCTTGTTAAACGACGACAATGACCACTGAGGAGTTGACACTTGATTCTCAAAGCATGGATTAAGACAAAGTCTCATAACTGAAGTTTTTAAGTTACCTGATGCTTCAATTTCTCTTAGTGTTGAACAGAAAAAAAAAATAATAACCAGTTTTGCAGTGACGATTTGGGAATAAATTGGGTGGGTGATTCACATGGAGTATGTTGAATGCCTTGGAATTCTTCATAAATAGGTGATATTTATCTGTGCCAACAACATGCAATGGGCAGTTCAGTATATATCCCAATACTGAAGTCATGCAGACATCTGGAGGCAAGAGCTCTCAGATACTTAATGAATGAACAGATTTTTCCACACTGATAGGATATCTACTGCCTTTTTCATGTGATTGTAGTAATATTGACCCATCTTCTTCAAGTCACTTGCCCTCTTTTGTTCAATACTTTCCCCTTCTCCTCCCTCTTTTTACATCTTCCTCTTTTTCTCATGACCTTTCTAACATATCTCTTCTTTTGCTTTTTGTTTTATCTCCTTTCTATCTTACAGTCTCCTGAATTTATTTTATTTTTGCATTTTTCTCTGTGCTATAATACTGTAGTCAAACTCACCACAAAATATAAGGAAATAAAATTCACAATTTTTCCTTTATTGGGCAATCTAGCACTAACCATGACCCAGTAGAAGGTTTCATGAAAAGTAAATCTATTAGGGCTTGCTTCAGTGTCCTCTCTCATTCAGTATCCCTTTTCTTTGTCAGAATAATGGTGACAGTTCTCTTACCTTCTCTGAGAGATGGAGAGGAATAGCAGAACTGGGTGTGAGCTTAAGTCTTTCTTAAGGGATGCAAAAGCTGCATCTTAGAAATGTCATTGGAATTTTTTTTACCCCCTCTATCATGACCGTTGGAGTTCCTTGGACTTCAGAACAAGAGATTCAGACCCACTTTGGAAATGCCAGGCTGTTCCTAAGGAAATTCCAAAAGAGGGAGCTTATAATTCATCTTTAATAATGCTACTTTAAAAAAATAAATCATATTTTATGACTCCAAACTTAGCCTTTCCAAATACATGAGCTTGTAGACTGCTGGTGATTAATCTATGGCACAGAAGCAAAGGCACCAAAGGGGCCTGATTAATAGCAGTGACATCATGACTTTTAAATATGCTATTAATGCCTGGAGCCCATGACAAATGTAAATGTGACCCATGAATTTCCATGGCATTTGCATAGGTGCAGTAAAAACTTTAAAACAAAGACCTTTCTCCCCTTAGATTAATCATTGATTTGTAAGGTAAGGACTAGGACCAGGGGGAAAAAGGAGAGAGGAAGCCCCTCCTCCTCTCTTGGGTATTATGAAATTAGGATTGTTTGGAATTTTGCAGTCTTTTCCTGTTGGTGTCCGAGCTCCTCCCTGCCTCACTGTGCGGGTGAATGAATGCATGCATGAATGCAGAAAATCATGTATTTTGTGCTTACTTGGTATAAAGCAATGGAAATGAAAATAGAAAAAAAAAAAGTTCCTGCTGTCAGGGAGTTCACATTCTAATAAGGCGGGACGACAGGTGTTTTTAACTACAAGTCAGATGGAAAGGCCCAGTGGTTCTTAAGGTACAGCAGCAAAGCAGACGATAATTCATCTCCATTTCCATTGATAAAATTGTTTGTGTTTCTGATGTTGAAGCATTTGATGATACCAAGGACTTCAGAGATAGTGAGCAATTTCTTGTTTTGGATATTCCATAGTTGTGGCTGATGAGGAAGGAGGAGGGGCAGTTCCCCACAGAGTTGCCAAAGTCACATCTTCACAACAATTTCCCCTGATAATGGCTTATTAGGTCAAGCCAGAAGCAGGGTTGAATTCCATAGCCCATGGGCACTTGGTACTGGGCTATCTCCACATGGATCAGAGGGGAGGATGGTGGTAGATGTGGCTGGAACACCTGGCACAAGCCTCCTCCTGTCTCACCCTCTGGGCACCTTGCTGCTTCTGCTAAACTGGCTTGTCCACCTTAACAGTAGCAGGTGATTGACAAATGGTTCTGGCAGTTGTAGAGGTGGCCAATTCTCTCCCCACATAGATTGATGCCCTGTAGGGTTAAAAACCTCATATGACCAATTCCTGAAAGTTCTGCCCTGTGCTGATAGAGAGTGTCAAGGGGAGGTAAAACAAAAACCCTTGGAACAAATATACATAGTCAAGCCAAACCAAATCCCCACATGGACCATGTTGAAAAAATATTTCTTGCTTTGCACTGCAACGCCATCTACTCCGTCTACCAGAAGGTAGATTGTAATGGATCTTATCATCAGGCTTCTGGAACCCTGGTCGATCACTGTGTTGATCGTAGTGATCTTGAGTCTTTCAAAGGTGTTTGTCATCATGATGTTGAATTGACCTAATTTCCATTGTTTGGATAAAACCCAAGATTAAATCCTGAATATACATATCTCCTCTCAGTAAATTCCATGTTCTGACCTCTCTCACCTCCTAATGGCTTTTCTTTTAGCGTCTATTCACTCTTGCACTGACTATAATTTTTAAGTGTCCTCATCGACCTGGCTAATAGACACATATTATTGTCAGTATTGCTCAGTCCTTTCAATCATGTCCAACTTGTCATGGGCCCATGTGGGGTTTTCTTGCAAAGGTACTGAAATGGTTTGCTATTTCCTTGTTCAGCTCATTTTAATGAGCTGAACAAGTAATGAAGCTAGAGTGACTTGCCCAAGGTCATACAACTAGTAATTGTCTGAGACTGGATTTGAACTCAGGTCTTCCTCCTTCCAGGCCTGGAACTCTGTGCACTGCTCTACTTAGTTGTCCTGGACACATATTGCTATAAGGAAAAAAAAAGCCGTGTGTGTGTGCGTGTGTGTGTGTGTACCATACCAGCGTAACAAAGAAGCCTTACTTCAGATTTTTGTAAATGGGTAGGAAGAGTTAGAAAAGACATGTGCAAAGTTAGGACTGTGTATCTGTAGGAACTAGAAAGGTAGGTAAGAAGGACAAGTAAACATCTTATTGCCCACAGGATATAACTTTTACAGAGAAGGATTTTTTCATTTAATGTCAGATGTTCTTTCTTAAAATTCAATATATTTTTGAGTTGGAAAAAACCTTAGAGGATATTTAGTGCAAACTACTCAATTCACAAAGGAAACTGAGGCCTAGTAGAGTTAATTCTAAGATAAGATATGAGGGTAAGAGCGAAAGACACATTTTAACTACATCTGAGGAGAAAATAGAGTTCTATTAACCAACAATGATAAGAATTACATATTAGAATGATAGAATGTTGGGGATCATTTGAGCCTTAGAGATAATCTAGCCTGTTTCTTTCTTTTATTGAGGAAACAATGCTTAAGAAATAGGGTACATGTTCCAGGTCCCACATGCATTATATGACCTCAAGTTGACACCTGAACCTAAGTCTCTGCCACATTCTTTTTTGCTGTCCTTGAGAATATACTTAAATTGTATTTTGGAATTTAAGTTGTTTTGAATGGGTTATTGATATCTTATTCAAATCAAGTCCATTTCACTTAGCTGCTTTTAAAAAGGGTTAAATATTTTTAAAAGACCTAAAACAGAATTATAAACAATGTTTTCATAAATACTTAACAACTGACTTTCAAGAGTAGAGGGGCAGTGATGTATGCAGGTGCATTTTTAAAGTCTAACCTGCATTATCAATATTTTCTCTATTACTTTCTTTAGGCTAGAAATCAACAAAACAATACAAAAATTCAAGCTCAGATTTTTAGTGTCTGGTGATTTCTAAGATGTTCAATGTTTCAACATTGAAAATTTAACAATAGACTCTCAGGAGATGGTACAAGCTGACTCTATCATATTCCTGATTACAAACAAATATCAATCCCTCAGGTATTCATATCTTTAGTTTAAATTAGCAAACCAAACCACAAAAGGAAGGCCCTTGTTGTCACTTGGTGGCAGTGTAACTTAAATGTAGATCCAAAGTAGATCTTTTAAATGGTGACTCTCCTTATTGATTCTGCAAACCTAAACATATATAATCACATCAGTAGATGTCACAAGTGTGGATATCTAAATATAAAAACCAAAAACATGGTCTGGATCACCAGGAATTAAATAGAAATATAATGCTAAACATAGTCACATATTATTTGAAATTAGATGCTTAATACACATTAATAAAGAAAATACATGAGCATATATGCATAAATAGTCCTTGTACATTTAAGAAGTCATGGATTGACTTTACTTGTATATAGTTAAGGCCATGTTTATTACACTGGCTGGATAAAAGCTCTAATTTTACAAAGAATTGCCTTTCAATTGTACACATAAAATTAGTGCCTTTGTCCATAGGCTTTAATAAAGGTATATACTAAATAGGGAATATGTCCATTTTCATGGGTGTGCTTACCTGAGATTTTAAAGTAGGAAAACAAGGTGGAAGGGGAATTTTTCTATGCAAGCATCCCTTATACTCCTAACTCATTTAATTATAGAAAGTAAGAACATTCCATCATTATTGAAATAATTATTTAAATGAATAAAACTGAATCTAAGAAGGTTGTCTTTTGTAGAATTACTTGATGTGATAGAAATGAAAAAAGTTTAGTAGTCACTTACAATTGCTATGTGTAAAAATAAACATAGAAAAAAAATTAAGAAGGTCCCTGTCCTCAAAGATCCTACTTGCTAATGGGGGAATAATGGTTAGGGAAGAGTATTTTAGTTTGGAAAGTTACAGGACGGTCACTAGGGAGCAATAGGGAAATAGGCCATTACACCTATTTCCATTAGCATTTGAAGTATTTATTGGAATTTGGTTCTAGGACTAGTAAGGGATTCAGGAACAGTGAAGAGGGTACATGTTCTCTGTAAGATGGTCGGTGAAAGGATGGGAGGGCAGTGAAACATGGCTGGAACAGCTAACCAGATATTGTAAGTCACATGGAATACATTGACCAGTGAGGAGTTCATGGACTTCATGAAAGCATCAATCACTACGTTGGAGAACCTAGTTGGAAGGAAACTTACAAGGCTTCTAGTCCAACCCTTTTTGTACAAGATGAATCCTATCCTTCTCCATCTCCAATAAGCAATCATCCAGCTGCTGTTGGAACACTTAAAAAGAGAATCGTGCCTGGCTTAATGAATGTTTGTTTATGTTATTCCCCATGAAGTAATCTATTTTTTGGGGGGAAACCTTAATTCTTAGGAAGTTACTTCTTGTGGTATAATGATACCTACTACAAATATTTGGGTCTTCTATTTATTGTTGTTAGTTGGGGATTCTTTATTCCCAAATTGAAAAATGTCTAGAATTTTAAAATGATCGAGCTATAAAGGGTATTAGGGATCATCTAGTTCAAATCCCTCATTTTATAGTTGAGAAAAATGGTGGCTCAGAGAAATAAATTATCTATCCCAAGGACAAAAAGCTAATTAATGACAGAACCTGAATTTTAGCCAAGGTTTTCTGACTCTGAGTCAGCTGTATTTTCCATTTCATCATGTTTCTTCCTCTTCCAGACAATGGCTCTTTAAATATATGAAGATAGCTATCATTCCCCTTCCAGGTCTTCTCTAAGCTAAAAATCCCCAGTTCTTTCAATGAGTATTTGCATGACATTTTGAGTGTCTTGGGTATCTTAGTCACCCTCCAGTTTGTCAAAGAGTTAGGGCTTCTCCCAAATGAAATGGACTATTTCATAAGAAAGAGAGTTAATGAACGCTTAGTAAGCCAAGCACTGTTTTCTTCTTTTTAAGTGTTCAAACACTGGCATTGCCATTCCAAAAATACAGCCCCCAAGACTAAACATAATACTTTATGTGTCTGTACAAAATGCAGTGGGAAGATTGCCATCCTTTCCTTTCCCTGACCTCTAATACTCACCCATCATTCTGGACACTATTTTTCTATTAAAGCAGATGAGAAAAATTGAGTTATCTTAGACCTTTGACATGGCCACAGTTTGGGGAAAACATTTAAAGGGTCTTTTTTTTTTCACCCGAGCCTTTAATATTGTTAACATTGTTAGACAAAATAAGATGTAACAAACTTATTTCTTTATTCTCTTATGTTCTTATTTCTTGAAATGAAAATATTATACAGATGGGGAAGTTTAAAAAGTTTGGAGCAAAGCACCTCCCTTATATCCTAGATACCAATAATGCATTTTGTGTATCCGTTGGCAAACATCCTGACCACTACCTTTTTAATACATGATGCTTCCCAAGTGAGCGGAGAAAAAAACTATGCCATGTTTCAAAGGAATTTGTCATTTTAATCACAGTCATAGATCCATCACAGATGACATCCTATTATATTCAGATGATATAATCCACCTCCCAATTCCTTACTACCCCAAATGTCCCTATCAAATAACACACCAAAAAAATATTCCAATGGATCTGAGAATATCTATATGTATATATACATATCCATACACATGTATATATACACACATTATATATACATACATATATATATATACATACATACATACATACATACACACAAATATACCCTGTTTCCATGAATGTTGCAACCCATTCAAAACTGACCATCCTATACTGCTCTTGTATATATCTCCTCCAATGCCTTCATGACTAGAGGTCCATCCAATACGTTGCTGAAGCTTTCTTGTCTTCTGTTTGTAGGGTATGCACGCTCTATGTAAAATTGACTTCATAATAGATCATCCAGCTTGTGAATAATTCTTTGCCCCTGCCAACCCATGAAAAACCATTGAATTAACAACATAAATGCTTCAGGGAAAAATGTAACCATTTTCATTCCTTTTAAAAATAATTTTTATTAACTAATGATATGATTTTCTTTTCTTATTCTGTACTTATGCTGTAAAAAAGGCCTTTTAGATTTCTGCACTCAGTTACAGGGTGGGGAGGGTTAATATTTAGTTCTTTTTAGTTTTTGATATTAAAATGCAGATAATGCCTCTTTCAAAGACACTTTTTTCTCAAGTAGGAATTTCAAAAATTTTTGTATATCCCTGCCGGTAGCCCATAGCATGTACCTGTATTGATAAGAACAATAATTTGGCATTCCTATTTTAATCCTAAACACTCCCATTCCAAACGCAACCTACCATATAAAAGCAGACATCTTTTTTTAATTAATCAACCTCCCCACCCCTAACTGTTCTGAAATTTCAATATTCTACTACCCTAGTGTTCTCATATTGTACCTTGGCTATCTAAGGTGATAAAGAATTCTGGTCTTTTTCCTATTCTTTCTCTCAATCTAAATATTTTTTTCCATTCCATTCTTAGTCTTTATCCTATTTTAGGGTACAGGTATGAACATCAGTTAATAATACCTCTTAACAGAAAACTGGTTGAAGTATTAACTCTTCTGAAGAAGCATGAGACAGATTTAATTGGCTGTTTAACCAAATCTAGATTCCCTGCTATGATATACAATAATGCATGGGAATGAAGGTGCCATGGCAGGTCAATGCAGGTTTTACTTTTGATGAAACAAGATCTGCTAGGTGCACACGGAAGAGGAGTAAACTCTGACCACATGTAACAGTCAAATGAACACGTGGTTCTATGGAAATAATATCAGTCAGGCAAAAAGTTTAAGTACTTATTTTATGCCAGACATGATGCAAACACTTTAGAAAGGATATGGATAAGCTAGAAAAGTCTAGAGAGGAGGTCAAGCAGGATGCTAAAGGATCTCAAAGTTTTCAATGTCTCAGTTGAAGGAAATGGGGATGGTTAGCCTAGAAAAAAGGTCAGAATTATTACCTTCAAGCATCACACCACAACATGAGGAAGGAAGAACTCATTCTGCTTTGATCTAGAGGGCAGAACTAGGAAGAATGGAAGGAAATTTTTGTTACATACTTTAAAAAAAGGACTTAGTAACACTAGTGCTATTCAAAATGACATGGGAGGCTTGCGAAGTAGTGGGTTTATCCTTCACTGGTGGGACTGGAAGCAAAGGCTAGTTGGCCATTTGTTACGTGTGTTAGAAAAGAGATATGTTTTCAGATTCTTGACCAGGAAAGCTCTGATGTCTCTTCCATCTCTGAGATTCTCCTTACAAAACACTGAGGCAGAACAGCTTTGTGGAAATAAGGGGGAAGAAATAAATTAATTTTCCTAATGAGGTAAGACTATAGGAGGAAAAAAGCTAAAAAGATGAAAAATGTGGTTTATGATTTGGCCAGGAATAAAATTGCTAAAGATACCATGTGATTGTTTAATGACTAGACATGGTGAAGACCTTTTCCTGTTCATTCTAGAGGGAGCATCTCTAGCTGCACATTAGTACTTCTCAGTGTTGTAGGGAAAACCTGATTTGGATTCTCTCATGATAGATCTTAACAATGAACTCTCATGATGCTATTTAAAAACCCAAGAATTTAAATGTTTCTTCAGGAAGGATTTTTTTATATGATTTTCCCCCATCTTCTGTCCCTAACCCCCACCTTTTTTCCATCAAGACTACATAAAATTGAAGCCATACTTTAATGTTAAGTTTTGTTCACAATCCTTTAAATTCAATGCTACCGCAGTAAAAGTAAATAGGACAAAATGATCCGTCACTCACAGTTAATAGCTATGAATGGTGGAAGACATTTTAATGTAAAGCAGGCTCTTTCCTTCTCAAGAAAATATTTACAAATGTGATTTTTAAAATCTGGTGTGTCATTCTCGATGAAGTTGATGACTCTTTAAGGAAGAAATCAGTTATATTTCTATTGCTACCTGTTGATTGCTCAAATTCCATACCAAACAGTCACTTTTAGGGTTCTAATATATACTCTCAGATAAACTTGCAGAGTATTTAGGATTAGACCATGAGATGAGAATCAATTTTTGCCAATATCTATTTTTAACTCTATCTCGAACTTGCTGTCACCTTGAACAAATCACTTAGCCCAGGTTTGCATGTCAAGATTTTTCACTTAAAAACTACTCCTTGTGAACATTTCTCATCTAGACAGTAGAAAGTAATTTCAGGAAGTGTTCAATTTAATTAGTTTACATCTACACATAAACCTCTGAGGCTGTACTTACATATCCCATCATGCAATCATACATTCATAATTCTCTGCCTCTTCTAGAAAGTAGACAGGCAGACTCATTTGTGTGGTTGTCAACTTCAGGTGGTGAGCTTAACTTCTGCCATTTTTCTCTACTTTTGAGGAAAGAGAGAGCAAAGTCTAACTTGAATCTAAATATTCTGCTAATTGCTAATTGTTGTTTCTTTATGCACCGCTACTATTTTTTTCTAATCTAAGCCAAGGTTGAATTTTAATGCAAGTTTTATGTCATAAGAATAAGCCAGCCTTTTCTCTATATTTCATTCATTAGTAGCCTAGCATGAATATGTTTATCTGAATAATATCTTATCAACTTATATTTCATCTCCTAAGGCAAGAAAGAACTGAAAAGATGAGATATAAGACAAATTTTATTGGAGAGAGTTGAGGAGACAAAGGGTAAAGGCAGCATTATAGGGGATTATGGGTGAAAAATTGGGCATTGTTGTCAAAAATGGCCAATATTTCATTTTGTTTTGGTTAACGGTTCTGGTTTACTAGTTTATTATCAGGACCTGGACTGTTAGGGAAGCTACAGTGATCCATTATTTATTTTAAAGTGCCAATAAGTAAGAGAAAGGGAGATTCAGAGAGACAAAGAGAGAAAGAGGGAGGGAGGGAGGAAGAGAGGGAGAGAGAGAGACATACAGTCATAGTGATAAAGTGACAGAATAACAGAGAGAAAGACAAGCTACCCAAATAAACTGGGGATAAGAAATAGATAGTAAGCTCACTTGATACAATACATAGATTCTTGTGACTATCCTTAGTGGTCACAAAGATGGAACAAGGGGAGAAGTCCCAAACATAGAAAACAAAAAACAACAAAAATACAAACATTATGAAGTTCTCTGACTCAACGCCTGCCATCCCCTTCCCCCTCCCCGCAACTCCAGTTCTTCTTAAGTAACTGACTGGAAGGTCTCTTGCAAAATCTGCTCTCATTTCTTTGATGTTTCCTGTTACCATTGTGCCAAAAGAATTTTTCAATTCATGAATACTAATATTTGCAAAGTGCATTCCAAATCCATTCTAGGGTGCTCTCTCATTCATATTGCCTTAAGTACCAACCCTATTGCTCCTCCAGCCCGGAAGTTGTCCATCTCTGTCATGCTTACGTAAATCTTTTATTTGCAAGTGGGTGAAGCTCCTAGGGAATTTGATGAAAGAAGATGAGCTTGGGTTGGTATCTAGTAAGAGAAAAACTCAGCAAGAGGGAAGCAAATGAAGATAAAACTTTTCCCATTTCTTAATTTTTCTCAGGCTTGACCCTTGGAATCCATAATAAGCATTTTTTTTTCCAGGAATGATGATTGCTTGTCACTGATCCACACCCTCTCTTGAAGGTTCCCCTTGTTTAGTGATAAGCAACAGCTGGCTGGGATTAGGAATGTACTCTTAAGTCATGGAGCAGAGCAAAGCTGTCACAACCATGACCTTAGCCTTGTTAGCATCCGCTCTAACTAATGGAATAAAGGAGCTTTGTTGGCAAAGTCAATAACACAGAGTAGCAGCTTGGCAGAAAGAGTAGAAAAGAGTGGAATCCTGGGACAGTCAAGTGACATGATAAAGCATTGTAGGCAGGTAATTAGTTCACATGCATATTCAAATATATATGATAAATAATGTCAAAGTCCCTCTGTATAATTTTGTCACATTCGAAAGTATTTAGAAGGTTATGTAGTCTATAACAGAGTAATGAATGACATTAAGCTACTTCCCATGGGTTTGAAGAAGCCTAAAAAACTGAAGCCCATCATGCAAGGGCAAAACTCATCTGCTTTTCTTGGTATTTTTCCTTTAAAATGGTAACAGGAATAAGTGACCAGTCCCATGTGGGAAATATAAAATCCATATAACCAAAACATACTAAAGTCTCTCTATGAATGCTTAAAAACTTTCTTTAGAGTGACTGCTAAATCTTTCCTATTTATGCTATCTATATGGATTACCAGATGAAATCAAAACCAGAAGTCCCTCTCGAATCAGAACCAGAGCTTATCATTAACTCCTCCAGCTTTATAGAACTGAAACTTTTCTGTTTCAGCTCCTCATGAACACCACCAAGGGAAATTCAGATTCCAGATTTAACTGGGGGCTACCTATTTCAGCTCAGTATGGATGTCCTCATCTGTAAAAAGGTGACATTGAAAAAAAACCAGTCCTGTTAAATATTTGAACTTGGTGGCTCAATAATTACTTTAGACTCATGAATACTAATATTTGTAAAGTGCTTTCCAAATCTTAAAGTACTATATAAATAAAAGCTATTTTTATCATTATTTCTACCATTATTAGGTGAAATCTTTCTTCTAAATAATCAGCGGGGACAATACACTCATCCGATAACCTATGAAACTCTTGTGTCTTCTTATGTTAAACATGATCTTCATAACCTTCTGTATATATCAAAGGGATATTAATCCTTTGTAATTGAGTTTCACAGTAGAAAGATCACTGGCTTTGGAAGAAGGGGGCATAGGATCAAATCTCTGCTTTCTTTACCTGCTTGACATTGGACAAATGACTTCAACTTTCTAGGCCTTGATTTCTTCATCAGTAAAATGGCGAAATTGAACTAGGTAACTTCTAAAACCCATCTCAGTTCTATATCTATAATTTTACAATCATAAATCAAGTCTTACTGTGGCTTGAACCTGAGGAATATCAGTAGTCAGTAAAATGGTGGATTATTTTGATAATCTGAGAGTTACATCAGTTCATCGGTATGGATTATGTCCTTCATGAATTCTTTCTTATCCTGTGTCTCTTGTTCATTTCTTTTATACGAATCCCTCCAATACAGTAGTGGCTTTTCTCCACTCCTTTTAATATCTGAAAGGTACAAATGTTTCATTGATCTCTCCATCTATTTTCTCTCATTCTCATGACATAACAGTAGATACAGAAGAAAACTTACTAGTCAGGACAAACTAGATTTGAAGCCTGCTTTGAATACACTATAGTTTGGGGGGCTTTTTGTATTTTTTGACAGAAATGAATCAGTTTACCTCTCTGAGCCTTCACTGACTCATTCTAAAGTGGGCATAATGGTAATACCTGTTGCTGTTCTGCTGTTTCATTCATTTTCTACTTGGTTATGATTCCATTTTGGAATTTTCTTGGCAAAGTTACTGGAGTGGTTTGCCATTTCCTTCTTCATATAATTTTACAGATGAGGAAACTGAGGAAAACAGGTTTGAGGGACTTGCTCAGGGTCATACAACTAGTAAGTGTCTGAGTCTGGATTTGAATTCAGGACTCTCAGTCCAGTGCTCTAGCCATAGCTCCACCTAGCTGCCTGATAACATCTACAGTACATAAAAAAGGTTCTAGGTATCTCTAATTATTGTTATTTTCATATGGGTTTATTACATATCATAATATGTGTTAAATACACATTTTACTATCTTTTTTGGTCCACTCTATGGATTGTTATTTGCCAAAATGATTACTTATTGGATGGTCAACCATCTTGTGATGAGAGCTATCATATGGTATGAGACAATGCACATAAATTGTTTGGCAAACCTTAGAATGCTACAGAAATATCAATTATTTCTATTATTATTCCACTCCTTTCTCTGTTCATGTGTATCTTTAATGATACCATTTATACCAATTTTCAAATACAAGTCATCATTGCTAATCTGCTGCAGCCTCATACCTAGAGAACTGGCTGGACACCAGGTAATTCATCTCTTGTTGGCTCTAGTAACTCACAAAATGGACAAAAATGGTGACATATATATTGTGGTACATACCATTCTATGAAGCAATACATTCCATTGCAGTAATCAATCACAGGTAAATAGAACCTTAAAAAAAAGGAAGAGTGCAATAAGGAAAGAAGCAACATGCAAAGACCTTGAAACTTAGAATTTTCATCTCCCACAGTTTAATTTTAGGAATTAGAAAACAACCACCAGGGAATATGCCCTCCAGGACACTTAAATTCCCTAGCTCTTTTGACCTTGGTTTGGATAAATATTTTTTCTTCTCTGATTTTTTTTCCAGCCATGACTAGGGATAATTGCTAGAAAAATAAAAGGGGAAAAAAGAAAATAAGAGAAACTATTAGTTTATAGACATATTAGCACAGATTTCTCACTTGATGAGAAATTTATCCACAATTTATCTACCTGTTAAATTGACTTGAGAGCACCCAGACTCATTAGACCTCAATACTATCTCTATCCTTCAATGAAGCACAGTTGTCATTTGTATTATCTGAACCTGTTCTGATTGTTGCTTATGCAGCGTGGTCACGACTGACCATGAGCCCGAATACCACAGCTGGACTCCTTCCTGAAGGTTTCCTCCAAAGACCTGGAATTGACCGTTGCCCTTCCCCTTTTCTTGTGTTCTAGCTTAGCTGTTGCACCTCCCTCTAAATACCTTTTTGGGTTGTGTGGGATGCCTCTAGTTTTTAACTCATCTAATGATCTGAGGTCACTGATATATACAAAATCCATTTTTTTCCAGCTCAAGGCACTGACTCTACTTCTTCTCTCAGGTGCTTTCCACAAAGGGAGTGACTTTTTCCAGCATCCTATAATCACAGGTTTAAAGTAGGAAAATATTTTTGACATAATAAAAATAATAAAAACAGCTGATTCCCAAGAACAATGAGTGAATACTTGAAAAAAATGCCTCTCGGGATATTTTGAAAGAATCATTGTAAATGCACCATTTTCAATAATGAATGAAAATGTAAAGGATAAAAAGCATTCAAATTCTATTTATATCTCTCTCATACACAATGCTATGACTCCTTCCCACACCCTGCCAAAGATGGAATTTTTCACTCTATGTGTAGAGAAAAAAATAAATATCTCTTTTCCATCAGGCATTTCTAGCTACCTTTAATATTGCATCACAGGACATTTTAAAATGTTATTTTCTCTAAAGTCCATTGAAGCCTCACATTGCATGCAACTTTTATAAACTACCTCTAACTTGAAACTTCCAGAATTGTTTTCTGAAAGGCCTGTATATTTTCTCCATTTTTATGTGAGATAATTGAGTCCTAAAGAAGTGAAGTGAGTTAGCTAAAATCACACTGAAGCCAGCTACATCTAGAATCAAATTCTCTTGAGTTTTGCTCTACTGTTCTTTCCATCAAAAAAATAAATAAAATAAAATTATTCAGTTGACCAAATAGTTGCTAAACCTTTGTGAGATAATGGAGGAAAGACAAAACATGTTTCCTACACTCATGCAATTTACACAACCCAGTAGGCCATATGATAAATTTGATACAGAATATGATGCAAGGTAATATGTGAAATGAGGTAAAATTGTTTTTGGTAAAAAGGAATTGAAAAAGGCCTGTGAACAAAAAGAAATGATTGAGGATGTTATAATCCATTTAAATAGTGTTTTTCAATAGCATGTCATTAAGGCCTTTATTAGAAATCTGAAAAAGGGAATAAATAGCATGTTAATGAAATGTACATTTAGATGACACTAAGTAGGTAGGTGTTGCAAGCACAGTGAAGCTTGAGCAAAGTATAAATTCACTTAAAGGTTTTAGTAATCTATGCCCAAGACTATAAAATGAGATTGAGTTTGGAAAGCTTTAGGCTAATGAATTAAGGGAAGGTAACTTGAAACAGGCTCACTGGGTCAAGAGACCTTGGGATGTCTTATGTCACGATCTAGAAGTGTTAATTAGAAAGAAGGAAGAGAATGTAGTCTTGTGCGGTTGAGAAAAGATGAATGTTAAATGGGCTATGTGACAGGGATCCATTTCTGTGGAGGGATTAGTTCCCAGTCTCAGTTAATTGGAGACCATCAGGCCAGAAAGATGGTATAAATCAGTTGATTAAATTCTAATATTTAAATGGAAGGCAAAGACCAAAGAAGGCAAGGGTAATGGGGCCCAACTGCTAGAATGACATGATGGTAAAAACTTTTTACATTTTCTGAATGAAATATTTTGGTCCTTAATAATTATGAGAGTAACCCTTCCTAGAGAGGAAAAAACTATAATACTGAACATAATTTAGTTATTCTTTTTACTATAAACTAGGAACTGTACTAAGAATTAGGGATACAAGAAAAGGTAAAAGAAACCATTGTCTTTAAGGAGATTAAATTTAATGGAGCGTACAATATGTAAATAAATAGTTAAATACAAACATCAAGAGTAAAATATTTAATTGGTGAATAGACTCAGAACCCAATGACATCTCTGCTAATTCTATAACCTAAGAAATCAAAGAAATAAATAGGTTCTTTATGTAAAAATGATACATTTAATAGCTCTTTTTTGGTGGCAAAAAATAGAAACTGAGGTAATTCCATCAATTGAAGAATGAATAATCATGACATAAAAATAGGATGGAGTGCTATTTTGCTGTAATAAATAAGGAAATAGATGTAGAGAAGGAGAAATAACTGAGATTAAAATGTAAGAAAGATCTAGTGTGACCATCAACTTTAACTCAGGGCTTCTTGACCCTGACACCGGCTCTTCCTGCACTACGACATTGATTGCAGGCTCTGAAACTGAATTACTAGGGCCACTAACTGATTCCTAAGGATCCCCTACAGGTCACATATTTACTTAATTTTAAAATGTAATATTACATATGTCTAATTGTATTTTTATTTTGCTAAATATTTCCAAATAGTTTCCAATTTTTATCTGCTTTAAGCTGCACTGATAGTGTTATGAGTCACAGTGGGCTATGCATTTGACATCTCAACCCTACAGTATGTTGCTTGGGGAAAAAAAAATTTAACAAATATATAGATAGATAACTACATAGACAGATGAATATGTAGGAATATGCATGTCAAACAAAACAAGGGCCCACATTACTCATGACAAAAAAATGTTTATTTTTTTTCTCTATCTTGAGCATATCATCTGCCTGATAATAAGGTGAATATCATGCTTCATCTTCATTGCTCTGGAACTGAGGTTGGTCATTGCATCAGTCAGCATCTTTAAGGCTTTCAAAGTTGTTTTTCTTAACAGTATTGTTGGAATCATGTGAATTTTTCTCCCAGTTCTTTCTCTATTAGTTCGTATAAGTCTTCTCAGACTTCTCTGAAAATGTCTCTTCCACTATTTATTAGGATACAATAATATTCCAGTATATTCACATATCATAATTTGTTCTAACATTTTCCAATTTATAGATACCCTCTTAATTTCCTTTTCTTGGTTATATTTTTTTAAAGCTGCTATAAAACTGTTCACACATATGAGTCTTTTTACTTTTCTATGTTTTTTGTCTCTAGGCATACTTGTGGTGTCACTGGGTCAAAGAATGTAAATGTTTCTGTGACATTTTGTCCATAGTTCTAAATTCCTTTCCAGAATTGCCACAGCAATTCATACCCCATGAAAAGTATATCAATGTGCATTTTTATCACATCTCTTGCAACTGATATCATTTTTCTTTCTTGTCACCTTTGCAAAAATCAAACTGTAAAATCAAACTTCAGATTTTCTTTAATTTGTATTCTTAATCTTTTAGTCTCTGGGAACACTTTAAATTATTATTGACAATGTGGTTTTCTTCCTTTGAAAACTATCTGTTTACTTCTATTGTTAACAAAAAGCATTTTTCCAATAAATGAATTTTGGACCATTCTCAATGGGTAAAACTTTGTGCTAGGCGGTGAGAATGCAAAAATAAGCAAAACAATTTCACCCATCTTCAAGGATTCTAAATCTAGTGCATTCATTTATTAACTGTGTTCGAGTGGCACAGTCAGTCGCTGAATTCATAAAATAAATGTTTCCATTCCTGAAGCTCGAAACTATAAAAGTGAGTTTGTGGAGTAGAAACTGAGACCTAATTGTTGTTCCTAAAGTTTTGATATTGTCCGAAAGTTCTTGCCCCCTAGAATCTCAACTCTTTCAGAGTTTGTTCCTGAGCTAAATCTTACTAAATATTTTTAGGAAAAATTAATGAATCCTACTGTTACCACATCTGAGTGTGGACCTAAATTTAAGAAATCCTCCAAAATTTCCTATTACACATTCCTTGAGGAACATCATTTTTAATCACAGAATAATTTGCATAAATTATTCAGAGTACTCAGATACATCATGAAATTAATGAAGAAATTGATCCAAAGTAATGTATTAAATAAATTTGTACAAACTAGAATCAAGAGGTGAGCTTAGAGAGGTGCCTACAGTGGAGATTTTAGTAAGACAGCTAGGTCCCAATTAATGATCATAATGAATCCCATCAAGTGGTCACATTATTTGAATTCAAACTGCATATTTCCATGGGCTTTGAATCAGTAGCCATATTTTACATCATTATAACTTTGAAAAGTACACATTTTAATAATGCAAACATTTCAGGATATTCATTACTTTCATTAATCAGGATCTAAATGTAGGTGGAATTTTCAACTGCCAAAGGAGGGAAATTATAAAATTAGGCATAAGGGGGCAGAGCTGGGTACAAAGAAGAAAAAATAATAGTTGATGGATTAGGATTGAACTCTTCTGATGAAAGGAGCAGTAGGATGAATAATTGCATCTTAGCTTTGCAAGACATTTATGTAGCCATTTATGGGGAACTCAAACTGCTTTATAGATTCCCCTCCCACTTCCAAATGAATTTTCAATGAGGAAAACATTTTAGTCCTTGTTTTATAGTAGAGGCATCTGAGGTACAGAAAGATGATTATCTGTCGAAGGTCATCGAGGATTCGAATGAAGATATCTTGACCCTGGAATCTGCTGTTCAGACCACTAGACTTTGCTGCTTTTTTTCAGATGCATAGCTAAATATATTGGCCAGATATTGTCCCTGCCCTAGAGAGGATGCAACTTAATAGGGGAAGACAGGAGCGACATTCATAAAAAAGCCTAGGGTATATACTTATTTATTCAATTATTCATTCTTGCAAAAAACATGTAATTTAAAAATATAAACTCATACAGCTAGAAGGATTTGTGTAAAGACAAGTGCCGACAGAAAGCTTGGATGAATACAGTTATCAGAGACAGGTAGCGTTAGTCGGGAATGGCTTAATAGAGCAGGTGAATTTTGAGCAGGGCTCTAAAGGTGAGGAGAAAGATGACTCAACAGAGACAGATCCTTCTCCAAGACTGGGAGAACAAGGTACTGTCACCTCTTCATTTTACCTCACATTGTTTTCTCACTTTAGATTCCCATCCCATAGGTAATTAGGTAGAGGAGGGCAACTAAATTCTTGACTTCAACTCCCTTGCTTAAGCATGCTGAGTCACAGCAACTTCCTCCCCCCATCCCTTTTCTGCCCATAGTAAACTTCATAATTTATTAACTTAGGGTAGATAAAAAGACTGAACAATTCTCCCATGACCCCAATCTACAGCCTCATAGCCCTTGCATTCTAAGGCCCACGGCAACATCCTTGATCTATTGAAGTGGACCCGCTGATATATGGTATACTTTGCTTTAACATGTGGTTTGCATGGACATTTTTCAAGCCCTGAAGACAATCTAAGAGCATCCACTGGGAACTGGCTGCTGACTTGCCTTACTCCTTTTTATTACAGGTCGAGTTTAAATCTAGCTGCAAACACTAATGCTTAAAAATAGCATCATTTTATTACAGAATTGATTGTGTTGGAGGATAGCTAATGTATAACACTTATAGAAAGAAAAAAATGATCACAGGTTTGTCATCCAGGAAAGGGAATTTTCATAAAACCATAAAGGAATGCCCTTGGATTTCCATCTCTGTCTTGTTCCCCTTCCTCCCCACATCATATACACATGTACTGGCAGAGGTATTTAAATCTTGACATTGCATCAGTTCACATGACAGACATATAGGAGCAATCTTGGCAACAGCAGCAATGGTCATGATAGAAGACAAATAGATGAGACATCCTGATTCTTGCTCAAGTAAGTCACACTGCTTTTTGGTGAATGTGGCTAAAAAAAATAGCTCTACTAGGGGCCAGATAGCTCTTTCTGTAAACTGAAGATGATTGTGAAACATAGAGAGGTAAAGAAAATCTTTCCTTCTCTCATTGCCCAATGTCTTCCCAAATGAAATCTATGATATCCAATGAAATAAGTAATGCATTACAAATTAATGACAGGAATTTAGGTGAGATGAATATAGGTAGAATGACTGTCTAGCATGACAAAGAATCGATAAATTTTGAAATATACATCTGTATTTTCCTATGAATAGGCAGAATAGGTGTGGCATGTAGAAGAACCTAAAGGCATATAAAATAACTAAATTAAACTGAACTGTTTCAAAATTTTTTAAATTTTGCAGTCTGTTTTGCTAGTTTTCGAATACAGAGAATGAGTGATGGTTTTGTAAGAGTGAGAGGTTAGAAATGTTATGATTGCTACTAGTAGAAGGTAGGAATTTTTTTTCAATATTCGAAAATATCTGTTATTTCAATAATCTAATTGCTTCTTCCAAAGATTGCAGCGACTTTGCAGCCTAGTAGAGTCTTCATTAGATGCCATAACCCAAGTTGGTTTGTTATCTAATAACTGGCCCTGTGATATGTGTCTCTGAGTTTAGCTCTACAGATGCTCAGGTGACAAAGATGCAATCCAGCTCATCAGGAGTCCCAAACTCCCAACCTTTCCAGCTCAGTAGAACTGCAAGAGCTTGAGTTCTATTAGAATTCCTTTTAAGTTACCAATCACCTCAATGGAATGAGGACTTTAATAGAGGGAGTAGGAAAAGGACATAATAAAACTGGCTGAGGACCAGGTCCCTTATATTGGATGAGATCTTTCTACCCTTCTCTTTTGCACTATCTGGGCAGTGGTTCAGGGAGGCAGGGAAATAATCAACATTTAAGAAACATCTGTTATGTGTTAGGTACTGTACTAGGCACTGGAGATATAAATGTAAAAGTGAGGCAGTAAAGGAAGGCAGTTCGACCACCTAGCAGTTTCAAAAAAATTACTCACAATGAACCTAAGGCTGATAAATTCAACCTACCCACCAAAGCTAAGGCAAAACAAGTGGGGCTTCATGTTACCATTTTCTAATTTCCTTCTATCTTAAATGATGCTCTCTATGCTCATTTTAGACTAATTTCACCTCTATAAAAATGTAGTGGGGAGGGAGGGAGGTGGAGAGAGAACATTTTGGGATTTGCCCTGGACAAATTCCACTTCACAGATCTCTTAAAAACATATCCCAGTTTTGAAAGAATCTGATGTGATAAGGGCAAAGTAAGTGGAAATGGAACAAGGACAGAACTATATTTACCTCTCGTCAATTCCAGCCATAGTAGCAGTTTATTAAATGGTGAAACTACATAGCCCCAAATGCAAATTACAATACCTGGAATTTTGCCTTTTGCCCTTACTTAAGAGAATGGATACTAGTGGGAAAGGGAACTGATCCAAGTATCAGTAAACCTAGATTGTACCAAACCTGTGAAAGCACATTGCTTCAGTTTATAGAAGTGTTATACAATTTTGTTAATCATTTTATTATTAGGTAGCATGGATGATACTATATTTTCTAACAAATTTTGAACAAGAAGATACTTTGTTGATTGCAGCAATGGCATTGTAAAGAACATAGTACCCTTCCGATGTTTTCAGGACTTCAAGCAATCTAATATATAATATACTTAATAAAACCTATTTTGCTTTAAAAATGGTGTACTTTTGATGAAGAAAAGAGATTTAAAATAAAAATACCCTATTGTCTTTTTGTTTTTACATCAAAATCATTTCCCAGTTTCTCCCCCATTTATCTAACCAAGAGGAGATTTTTTAAATAGCTATTTTTCTTTAAGAATTGGTGGAGGAAGTAACAGAAGAAAATTTTATATATATATATATATATATATATATATATATATATATATATATATACACACACACACACACAAATATAAGCACACACACATATATATATACACATATACATGTGTGTATATACACATACATGTTGTATATACATAGCTATATGCCTATACAGATATGTGTGTATGTACATATGTGTGTTTGTATACACACACAGAATATGATAGGATGTAGATTGTTCTATACGTTGATCTTCACTGAGGCAGTATGGAATAGAGCTGAGAACTCAAGTACTGAGTCTAAGTTCCATCTCTGATTATGGCTTAATGAAGTCACTAAACTTTCCGAGGATTCAGTTTCCTCTTCTATTAAAAAAAATGAGCCTAATAATGGTGGTACTACCTATCCTATAGGTTATTTATGAAAATCAGAAGTTACTAGTATCATTTCACTGCTTTGATAACCTGTCTTTGAACAGGTCACCTGCCTGCCTTTTAGTTTACAGATAGATAAGGAGGTCTAAACTTGGGGCAGTAATGGAACACTCTCTTGAACTATTGAATTAAGTTGTCAGGGAAGGTGGTAGAGGAGAAAAATGAATTTCTAATTCTACAGCACAACCATTCCTATTCATCTTCTCTCCAGTTTGTTTGGCCATAGCCTGAGGTGAGGTAAGGAAAGAACACAGCTTTTTTAGAGCATGAAGGTATCATAAGGTCTAACCCACTTTCTTTTATGGATGAGGGACCTGAAATTCAGAAGAAAAGACTAAATGAGTTATCCAAAGTCTTATAGGTAGTATACAGAAGTCACAATTTGAACTCAACCTTTCAAACTACACATTCAGCAATCTTGCCATAGTCACAATACCAAACTTCCATTCATAATTTGGTACCTTATAAATGAGTGCCCTGGGAGTGCTTCAGAGCAGAGTATTCCAATTCAGAAAGAGACTGGAGTCTCACTTCATCTTGTTCTTTTAATGAGGGCAATTCTCTCTGTCTCCCTCAGACTCTATTTTTTCTCTTACTCCTCATTGCTTCACCTCAAACTTTACCCTTGCATTCATTCATAGATCCAGTCAATAAACATTTGAGGCATCAAACATGCTAATCTTGGAGGCACTGTGCTAGGCACCAAGCACTGGTGCATAAGAATTTAAAGTTTTGTATGTACTTTGTCAGCATCTAGGGTTATGGTGGCCATGGAAATGAGGAAAGAAGGTCTCAAATAGCCAAATTAAATGAACTTATCTGAATACTGGGGAATATAGCCTTGTGTAAATAGTAAGATACAGAGAACACAGAGATTGTGTTAGAGTGAAGGGAAGATAATGAATCAACCAAGTTTTTCCTCCCATTAATATTGTCCATATCACCACAAATCCTATATTAGAATAAATAGAAGCAAACTATGCAACAAACTTATAGTTAACTCCTCCCCTTCTCCTCAATTCCTTTCTGTGCCAAATTCAAAATTAAGATTCCTCATATTTTGCTCCTGGGAGATCTGCATGCCTGAGACCTAATGAGCTATTTTTTCATTAAATTGTATGGCATGTACTGGTCTTTGCCCTTGTGATTAGAATCAGACCATAGAATACCATCTTAGGAAAACAGAGTCCAAAGGGAGTATTCTTATGTGCCTACCAGTGCACACAAATACCATCCTCCTATCACCACCGTAACATTTTTTTAAAATGTCAAGTGTAATTAAGAATATTTAACATTGTATAGATATGCAAATGTAGTTATAGTACATAAACACCAATGGCATAGCTTCTTCATTAAACAAATTTGCTGTTAATTGGTCAGGGACTTGTAAAAATATCTGCTTTATAGCAATGCAAATTCTGTTGTGCCCACATCATTAAAATATTGTGGGTTGTTGACTAGGATATGTAAATAGCCCCTTTTATATAGAGATGGAATATACTGTAACTACTGGTACTCCATTTAACTTCAGATGATGTGTTAAGCTGAGGTCCCTTCCAGGTATAAGTTGATGACAGAATACTCTAGTTCAACCATCTTATTTTGTAAATCATGAAGATCTAGCAAATAGTGACTAAATGATTTGTTCTGGGTCAAAGAAATACTGTCAGAAGCAGGATTTGAACCAGTCTCCTCTGATTCCAAACTCAGCACTCTTGATTCCAACAACAGTTGTATGAATAGTGTTCCGCTTGGAACTGATGAATCATCAAAAAAAATTCAAAGTATCTGAAAAAAATTTTCATCCTAATGATGCATCAAGAAAGCATATATGGTCAAAACAAAGATGAGCAAGTCATACAATAAAAATTATAAGCAACATTCGAATGCTTCATTGGTAGTGTATTTATTGAGATTAATAATATTATATCCTTTTCAGAATTGTTTCAAGGATCAAATGAGATAATATTTGTCAATAATATTTGTGATGTTTGTGCCGATATTAATAGGTAATGTACTGATCTTTGAAGCCACTTTTTTCATGGATACAGTGTACTGTTGAAGGAATGAGACTCGGGCTTATGGATATTTTGTAGCAACTGTTTTTACCTTGCTATCTTAGTAACTACCTCTATAAAGAGATATTCTTTTTTCTGGCTGATTGATAATGGGAAGCAAATCCATGTGGAACTTCTGAGCTATAGTAGTAAGCGTGGCTATACACAGAGTTAGAACCTGAGTGTTCCAGAGAGAACACTCTATAAACCCAACCTCTTAATGTGAATCTAGGTATGGAAGTAAGGAAAGTATTCTTGAAGGGCTACAATAAAAAGAATGAAAGAAGTCTTCCAATATATTGAGCTGATCCAGTGTGTGGGATTAATAATGATAGCGTGTATTTATATAGTTCCTACTAAGTGTTATTCTATGTCCTTTAAAATACCTCATTTGGTCATCACCACAGTCCTGGAGTGAGGGGTTGTTATTAGCCTTAGGTTACAGCTGAGGAAAATGAGGCAAACAGAGGTTAAGTAGCAAGGTTATAGAGCTAGTCGGTATCTTGGGCCTGGTTTGATGTCAGGTAGCCCTGACTCCAGGATCAGGGCTCTATCCATTGCTGCACTGAGCTGCCTATAAGAAGGCATAAACAGTCACAGAAATGGAAAGTCATAGATGAGTCATGGCCTCCATCAGTGGAAGAAATGCTAATATTAATGACATCGTGGATCCATCCAAGTGTGTTTGAAAACATTATTGTGTCCAGCAATCATTTTCCTTACAAAACACATATAGAATCATATAGCAATAAGTGAGATGGAACCTTGATGATCATTTCATCCAAAGCCCTCATTTATAGAAAAAGAAATGGAGGTACAGAGCATTGCCCAAGGTTATACAACTAATTAGGTATGGGGCCAAGATTAGAACACAAACCTCCTGATTCTTAACTCTGTTACCAGACAGTAGCAATTTATTTTCAATTTGTCTCTGTTTCCCTGTCTCTGTCTCCCTATTCTGCCTCCCTGTCCCTATCTCTCTCTGTCTCTCTTTCTGTCTCTCTTTTCTCTCTCTGTGTCTCCCTCTCTATCTCTCTCTCTGTTTCTATCTCTCTCTGTGTGTCTCTGTCTCTGTCTCTCTGTCTCTCTTTCTCTCTCTCTCTCTCTCTCTCTGCCTCAATCATTGGGAGCTTCTAAGGAGGAATTATGTCTAGAAGAAAACAAGTTGATGATGGTTTTCTTGCAGAATAATACCTCTAATACTCTTTATTTTGTGTCCCCAGTTTTCCTACCTGATTGAAGCTATTTACAGAAATTAAGTTCCATTGCTTATATGTAAGAATTCTTTATCTAATTCCCTTTTTAAAGTTGTATTGATATGTTTTATTTTTACTTTACAAGTAGTTACCCACTTTGGGAGAATTCTCTTGTAACAAAGTAAAAAAAAAGTAATGTTGTGACCCCAACTTGAAGTGCATGCAGCATTTCACATTTGAAACACCCCCCATTTCCATTTTTTAAATGGATATGTATATTTTCTCTCCTTTCCACTCCCCCATTCTACTGAAAAAATAAAAGGTAAACCAATTTCCTGTAAAAAAAATATGCATAGTCATACAAAGGAAATTCCCTCAATGGATGTATACAAATGTATGTCTCATTCTACACACTAAACTTATGAGAAAAAGAACAATTCCCTAACTCACAAATGGTCTTAAAGTACACAGGAGAAAGGAACCCATACTATCTACGGATATATTTTTTAAAAAAATGCTTCAAATCATCACTAATGTAAACTAAAGCAATTCTGAGATTCCAGCTCATAATCATCAGAGAAACAAAGAGAACAGAAAAAGGAAAATTAAGTCTAAGGAACTGTGGGAAAACACACACTGATAAATGACTGGTGGGCTTGGGAATGGGTACAGTCTTATTGGAAAACAATTTAGAATTATACACAAATTTTTAATAAACAGTGCATGCTCTTTGAGTCAGCTCTATCACTACCACATCCATAACCAAAGAAATCAAAGAGCAGTAGACTTTTTATGTAAAAGTAATATACACAACCCATCTTTTCATGGTGTCAAAATCTAGAAACTAAGGGGATTCCATCAAGGGAAGAACAACTGAGTAAGTTGTGCTACATGAGTGTGATGGCACATATTATGCTGTAATAAATAAGGAAAGAGATGATTTCAAAAAGACACAGATTTGCATGAACTGATGCAAAGTAAAATAAAAAGAGGCAGAAGAAGAATATTTTTTCTATAAATGAGGGCTTTGGATGAAATGATCATTAAGGTTCCATCTCACTTTATCGCTCTGTGATTCTGTAGGTGTTTTGCAAGGAAAATGATGGCGAGACACAGGAATATTTTCAAAGACACATGGATGAACCCATGATGTCATTAATATTAGCATTTCTTCTACAATCTACACTATAACATTCATGTTATAAAAATAAGCTATTTTAGGCACTTTTTATACATTGATGAAGAGTGAAATGCGTAGGAGCACAACAAGCTGTATGGTGACATCAATACTGAAAAACAGTTGAGTGCTGTAAGAACTATGATATATACAATGACTTTTCATGATTTCACATGAATATTGATTAACATGCTATCCATCCCTTCTTCAGATATCTAAACTTATTACCTCTTGATTTTGCCATTCTCAAAAAGTCTTGCAATCTCTCTAAAAGCAACTTAGATGGTACAGTGGATAAAAGAATGACTTGAAGTCAGGAAGATGTCAGTTCAAACCCAATGTTCAGAAATTTATTAGCTATGTGATCCTTGCCAAGTCACTTACCCTCTGCTGACTCAGTTTCTTCTGCTGTAAAATGAGGTTAATAATATTATCTACTTTTCAGAATTGTTTCAAGGATAAAATGAGATAATATTTGTAAATAATATTTATAATATTTGTGCCAGGCAAACAGTAAGTGTTAATAAATCCTTCCTTCCTTCCTGGGGTTTCTCAGGTGCATACCATTGTGAAAAGATACTTGAATTTATTTAGTGTATCTTAGACAATTTAGATAAGAAAAAATTCTATAGTCAGGTTATGTGGCCTATTGGATAGAGTGCCAACTTGGAGTCAGGAAGAGTCATCTTTGTGTTCAAATCAGGCTTCAAACATTTACAAATGTGTGACCCTAGACAACTCACTTAACCCTGTTTGCCTCAGTTCTTCATCTATGGAATGAATTGGAGAAGGACATGGCAAACCACTCCTGTGTCTTTGTCAAGAAAATCCCAAAGGGGTCACAGAGACATGACCAAAATGACTCAATCATAAAAGGATAAGAAGGGTATATGGAAGTCATTGATGCTTCAGATTCAATTCATAGAATGAGAGATCTAGCTTTGGAAGGGAGTCTGGAGGTCATCTAATCCAAACCCTACATTTTGCAGATATGTAATTGAAACCTAGTGATTTAAGTGATTTGCTTAAGGACCAGAGTCAGGATTCAATCTGATGTCCTACAACGCAAATTTTTAAGTCCCTACAACATCTAAAATATTGTGGGAAGTAATGGAATAGAATGAGCATGAGTCCTGACCTCAGTGAGCATATAATTTATTCAGAAGCTTTGTGATATCAAATAATCTCATGTGTAAATGGATGTATACATTAAATATAGAATTGTTGGGGGAAATTCCATGTTGAAGAATGTCCCAGCTTTTAAAAGGAACAAGACAATGTCACATAGTAGCAGGGAATACTAGTTTTAGAGTCACAGGGTCTGTCATCAAATAGCAATTCAATTCAGCTCTGTGTAACCTTAGGAAAGTCACTAACTTCAAAAGAATTCTGTTCCATCATCAGTAAAATGAGGCAGTTGAAATAAATGATCTCAAAGGCCCTTCCAGTTTCAACATTCTCTGATTATATAATTAAATTAGTATCTTTAATATTGTTGTTAGGGGGTCTCAAGTAGGTTAGACACATTTGGGAAACTTTATAGAGCATCACTAAAAGACCTGTTGAGGTATTTCAAAAGTGTCATTTGTGAGATTGATAGGGACAAGGCAGTGGTATTTCTAAGAAAGGCCATACACAAGTGAATGTCAGTGCTAATAAATAAAAACACAACAAACACCTCACAATTTTGGAATCTTGATTACCTGCATGAAAGGTTTTACTGAACCACTTTCATTCCTAAAAGAAAGGAAACCATGGGCTTCTAATAAAATTATTTTTTAAAAATAAAGGAAACAAACATAAATCAAAGACACTCAACTTAATCAACAGGCTAGGTATTGGAATTGAAGTGTGAGGGGGATAAAAGACCTTTTTAATGACTACAAAACAGCATACTTTATGTTTTCAATCCTTTTTTTTTGGGTCACTGCTATGAACAAAGACTTCTATTCATTACAGTTAGCCTGTCCTTCTAAGTCCTTAAAATCAATGTCAATGACCCTCCATTATTCATTCAGCAATCAACAATATTTACTAAGTCATGACCCAAATAATGAAATGTTTTGTCCTGACTTCTGAATGGTGATGCTACTGGAGAAAAAAGAAAAAAAAACCTTTTGTAGTCATAGAACATTAGGGGTAGGCAGAATTTTAAGGATTACAAACTTGCCAAACTCCTCATTTGAAAGTGAGGAAGTTAAGATGATCTCATTTTATATTCACTTACTTTGATAGAAAATTCATTAAAAATATTATTTAGTGCTTCTCTGTCAGGCAGTGTTCTAAGCATTTTATAAACATTATCTTATTTGACAGACATGAAAGTTTCTGCACTCAGGGAGTTTATATTTCCAGGTGGGAAACAATATAAGCCCAGATAAATATACAATATATTCAAAATAGATGAAAGTAATTTCTGGGGTAATTAGAAGCCTACAATAATAGGGAAACAGTCATTGTGCAAGAAATGACACTTGTCATGGGTTTGTAAGGAAAGCACAGTATTCTTTAAGGTAGAAGTGAGAAGAGGCTACATCTTAGGCATGAAGGTCAGTCTTACAAAGACACAGAGATGGAAGATGCCAGCAACCATGCTAGTATTTCTGGGAGGTAGAATTTTTAAAGAGGAGTAATATTCAACCTTGAAAGGCAGGCTAGAGACAGATTGCAGAGGGTTTTAAATGCCTAACAAAGAAGTCTATATTTTATCCTAGAGGAAATAGGGAGCCACTGAACTATTTTGCATAGGGAAGTGATATGATAAATGGATCAATAAACATTCATTAACCGCCTGTGCCATTGAAATTTGCTTTCAGAGCTGTGTGGAAGATGATTACACAGGGGAGAGATTGAAAGCAAGATCAATTAGGAGTGAATAAAAATAGTCCAGGCAAGAAATTATGAGGATTTAAAATAAGGTGATTGTGTTATGAGTAGAGAGAATGGGATAGATGTTAGGTGTGGTGGAAATGGAATTGACAAGACTTGCCAAGTGATTGACAAGGGGATATGGGTAAGGGGACAACCCAAAATCATAGGGGTAGGAGGGACTAAGGGGAGGATAAAGAATAACTTTTTTAAAAATTTTTATTTATTTTTAATTATTTTTTATTTTTTTTCTATTTTATTTTTTTATTTCAATATAAATTTATTTAACTTTTTACATTCATTTTCACAAAATTTTGGGTTCCAAATTTTCTCCCCATTTGTCCCCTCCCCCCACCCCAGTACACTGAGCATTCTAATTTCCCCTATCATCAATCTGCCC
>CM053771.1:290672610-290713848 GCA_028658325.1 Potorous gilbertii
TTCTGTAATGGAGCTGCTGCTGAGCTCCTGCCTGCTCTGGGAGCCTCTGGCCACCTGCCCGCTGCCTCTGCTGCTGCCTCCCAAGGGTGTCTGAGTTATGGAGACACCCTGCTCCCCTCTTGGCCAGCCCAGAAGTCTCTCTCACTGACCTGTGTGTCTGTGGGTAGAGGGACCTTCACGGCCACTGGTGATTCTGTCCCTGAAGTCTGCCCCGATCTGCTCCTCTCTTTGCCACGTGGCCAGTGAAGGGCTGGGCTCTGAGGCTCCTGTGCGGTGTGCAATGACCTTTGGGGTCAGTTTTTCAGGGCTCTCTGGAACAGAAATCTCCTATATTCTGTTTCTGTGAGACTTCCACTTCTCCAGAATTTGTTGGGAGTTCTTTTTACAGGAGATCCATGGGCTGTGGGTTTGGAGCTAGCATATGTGAGTCTTTCTACTCCACCACCTTGGCTCCTCCCCCTGGATAAAGAATAACTTTAAGAGAGGTGAGATATGGGGAGACATGACAGATAGAAGGTCAGAAATTTCCTCATTCTGTATTGGATGCCTAAAATTTCTAGGTTATGGGGAGGTTGACAGTAAGAACATCCCTTTGTGTGATTAAGGTTGATTGAAGACCTAAGTTATGTTGGTTGAAATGATTGAGTAGTATTTGAGCTAACAATATATATACTTGAGTTTCCAAACATAAGGAAAAGGTGGAAGTGGAGGCTAAGACTGTAAGCCAGGCACTCAACTGTGAGAAAGGAGGAGAATGACTGGAGCCTCTGGGATACCACTAGATTCCAGATAAGGTGAAGCATATAACTGGAGTGAATCACAAAGGAGGAGAGGTCAGTGAGGGTTGACTAAAGGAGTGTCTGGAAGTAAGAGTGGGAAGTGAGGAAGATGGTTCTTCCTCCCCCTATCTAGTGCCTTATGAGTGAAGTTAGGAGAAAAGGTACAACCCATACTGGATGTGATTAGGAATGCATTATCTCCTGTGAGGAATGAATCATGTCTGAACTCCAGAAGGTGGAAGTCTGCATGAGGAAAGTCTACAGTAAAGGCTAGTTTTAGATTTGGTAGGTTTCTCATCTAAAATCTGACCCAGGATTAAAAATAATCATTCAATCTCCCTCCTTCCTTTTGTTTTCTATTGCCAGTCAGTAGAAAATGACTTTGTTCACTATAATTTTTTTGGCTTAAGTTCATCATATTCCATAAGTATGATTACTATGGAAAAGGTTGTTTCACACAGATACGCATCCCTAGTTTTGAAAATCCATCAAGTTTATATAGAAGAATTCAAAGTTCTGTTTACACTTCTTTAATTAAAGTGAAGATTTCATCGTCATTCTATGTATCAGATTTAGAAGTGGTTGAATGACCAAATGGAAATTTCCAAATTAGATTGATTTGTCTCAGCCCTCATGGTTTTCTGACCATCTATTCCATTTGACAATATTAGCCATGCTTTCTGCCCTCCACCTAGATATTCACTCCTTTCTGATGTTTTTGTGACACTCCTCAGCTGCCTCTTAGATGTATGAGTATTTCGTTTCAGCCTTTGATGTCTTGTCATCTATAACATTCTGCTAAACTGTAGGCATTCCCAAAGTTCCTATCCTAGTCCACTTTCTCTTCTTTTAAACTCTCCCATTGTGACCTCACCAGCCCCCATGTGCATGACTAATCTCTCTATACAGATGCCTCATATACAGCTATACATGATATAGTGTGTGTATATTTGTATATCTATGTATATCTATCTATATATTTACGATGTGTATATCTATATGTGTATAAGCATGAAGGTGTATATGTATGTATATTTCTCACCTCAGTCCTTTCCCTTAACTTCAGTCCTACCTACATCACAAATCACTAAGTAGTCATTTGCAACTGGATATCCAGAATTAATTCAGACTCAGCATATTCAAAACTGAACTGATTATCTGTTCCTTTAAACCCTTTCCCTTCCATACTTCACCGTTTTTGCCAGACACCACCATTCTTCCAGTCTTAGAAGTGCCTAGATTCTCCCTTACCTCATATATCCATATTTCTATCATTACCTAGATCTTGCTGCTTCAACCTTCACAATATCTTTCATATCTGACCCCCTCTCTAACTTAACTACCACCTCAGTTCAGGATCTCATCATTTCTCATCAAAATTGTTGGAAGAGCCTGTCTTCCTGTCTCATATCTCTCTCCATTCCACTCCTTTCTATATATTATAGCCAAAGTGATTTTTCCTTCAGTCCACATCTGACCATGTGACTTCTTTCCTTAATCAACTCACTGAGTTGTTCAGGGTCACATAGCTAGCAAATACTGAGGCCGAATTTGAACTCAGGTTTCTGTAATTCTAGACCCATCACTTTATCCACTATACAACCTGTTTTAAAGGAACATTTTTTCCTGCATAGAACTCTAGTATTAATTGAACATTACCTTTTAGATAGCTTTTTTGTTTTGTTTTAAATTTTGGCATGTCTAGCTATTCCCTGGGAATAAGCCAAGATCTTCCCTTAGTACAAAGGTTTGTATATATAAGTGAAAATACCTTCTAACACAAAGCTAAGCATTTTACAAATATAATCTAATTTGATACAACAACCCTGCAATATAGGTTTGTTTATATAATTATGATTTCTCTCCCATGAGTATTATTTTCTTTCTGAGACTGAATAGCAAACAGAAACTTCTCTTTTAACATGAAGGTACCAAAGGCAGAACACTCAAACTGAATAGAAGCTAGTTTTCCATGAAATGTCCATTAGAATTTAAGATTTTTGAAAGAGAGAAATATCCAGAAATAGAAAAACAAAAGTCTTCAACAAAATTTTAAACACATTCTCACAAATGAAATGAGAAAATCTTACTATCCTCTTCTGCTTGTATTTCCAAAGATGTAACTATCTTAGATATATTTAGGAAGCATAAGGAATGCCCCTGTGTATCATTAAAATGGAGAAAAACCAACAAAAAAAGTTTTCTTGCATAAGAAGGCTCTGGAGGAAAGTTTAAGAGATTTGTTCTGTGAGTTGGGCTGAATAAAGGAAAGTTGAGTGAAACTATCTTCAGGCTCAAGAAGTACACTGTAAAAAGATAGGCAACCAATTAATCTCATGAGTCCATGAAAACATCCAAATAAAATGTGCATGGACCTCAATTATCAAATACCTCCTGAAAATAGGTCATAGGAAAAAAAGGTCATATTGTGAGACTAGCAATACATGCAAGCTTGTTTCAGGTTTGTGAAATAACTTATTAGAAATACCTGCTATACTCATTCTACTCCTTATCTTTCTGCTTGCTCTCAAGGCAAGTGACTGAACAGTGAAGTGCCGAGGGATAAGTTTGCGTCATTTGTAGTGCTTTAGGACTATTGTACCCTGTTACTGAGTAGATTATAAGCTTCTTGAAGTCATTGGCCATGTCTTATGAATCATTGTAGACAATTAGGTGGCAAAATGGATAAAGCACAAAGCCCAGAGTCATGAAGACTCATCTTCCTGAGTTCAAATCTGGCCCCAGACACTTAATTGCTGTGAGATCCTGGGCAAGTCACTTAACCCTGTTTGCCTCAGTTTCTCCTCTCTAAAATGAGCTGGAGAAGAAAATGGCAAACTATTCTTGTATCTCTATGAAGGAAATCCCCATAAAAGGGTCACAAAGAGTCAAACATCACTGAACACCAACACCAAATCAGAATCATTTCATTGCCCCTACTTTGCTGCATTTGAACTATTTAGTGAGTATCTACTGAATTCTTTAATAAAGGAGAAGGACAAGGGAATAAGCATTTACATAGTAGTTACTATGTATTAGGCACTTTACAAATATGATCTTTTGATCATACAACAACCCTTAAAGATAAATACTATAATTATCCCAATTTTAAAGTTGAAGAAAGTTTAAGTGCTGTTCGGGGTCAAATAGTTAGCAAATGTCTGAGGCTGGATTTGAACTCAAGTTTTTATGATACCCAGCACTTTATTCCCTGCACAGCCTATTTTACAATATTTTTATAGAGAGAAATCTAACATTAGTTAAATCTTAATCTCTATATAGCTTTTTTGTTCTTTAAAATTTTGACATACTTTATTCACAGTGAATACACCAATGCCTTGCCTTAACACAAAGATTTGTTTATATAATTGTGATTTCTCTCCCAAGAGTATTATTTTCTTTCCTGAAGTTAAATAGCAAGTGGAAGTTTCTCTTGTAATGTTGACGGACCAAAGGTAGAGCATTCAAGCTGAACAGAAAGTTAGTTTTCCATGAAACATCCGTTAGGATTCATTTAAGATTTTATGAGAGAGAGAAATATCTAGAGGGAAGGAAGGAGACGGGGATATTGGCAAGTTATTTTGGTGTTGAAAAACGAAAGTCCTTAACAAAACATTAAACACACACACACACACACACACACACACACACGTAAAGCGCTCTATCAAAGAAAGCAGTTGTTCATATGGCAGCTATTAGAGGTACTCATCTCTTGTAAAAAAAAGAGTCCTTATAGAAATTATTATGTCATTCAATTCATGATATATCATCTTAAAGAAAGAGAAAATAATTCTTTTTCAGGAGCTCTTTTGTTGAAAGGGGGAATAACTGGCTTTATCTTGAATAATAAAGTGTTACTTATATGGACCAGTGACCAAATCTGATTACTGAAAGGCGGGGAAATGTCTATTGATATAATTGAGAAATTGCTAAACTTACTGAAGTTCAAGCATTTTCATTTTTAAAAATTAGACTTTGAGTATGAAGAAGTAGGATAATTTGCAATAATAAGCTATTATCGGATGTCACTTATATAGTGCTATAAGGTTAGCAAAGTCCTTCACATGGGTTATCTTTTTTTGGTTATCATAATGCCCCCATGAGAGAAGTGCTATTGTTGTTCCCGTTGCACATCTGGGGAAATAAGACTAACAGAAGTTACATGTCCTGTCCAGGGTCACCCAGCTAGTGAATGTGTGAGGTTGGACTCAAAATCCATTCTTCCTGACTCCATGACTGGTTCTCCATCTACCACATATCAATACATTTATGTGACATTAGACCATAAAAAAAGGACTATGAAGAGTCGTAGGAACCTTGAGAAATATTGGGAAACCAAGATATTTATAGAGGACAGGCAAATTTGAGACCACACCAAAAAAAAGGAGACTTAAAAATGGGTACATAAGAAGAGTATAAAGAAGATATTGGAAGAAGTAAATAATAAGAATAATAGACACAAACTGGAAAGGGAAATGGATTAAGATGGGAGCTATATAAATAACTGGGGGGAACCATCTTTTTTTAAAGAAAGAAAGGGATAAAAAAAAGAAAAAAGAGAGACACAGAGGACAAACTCAAAGTCTTCAGACACTTAAAAGGCAATAGACTTTTGTATTTTGTATGGTATTACAAAGACTGCCCCCATGATTTTAGGTCTGACTATGTTCCCTACCAGAACTATAAATGAGATTGTTCACCAATTTTTAAAAACAGAACCAGCCTGCTAAGCCTTGAGACCAGACCCCTGAACAAAGGTAATCTCTTTCTCCTCAAGTTTTCTTTGAGCTACTCAATCTTTCCTTTATTCTGTCACATTCTACATCGAATTTATGTACATGTTTTATCTTATCTATTAGATTGTAAACTCCTTGACAGCACAGGCTGTGTCATTTTTCATCCTTGTGTCCCCAGTGTTTAGCACAGTGCCTTGTCCATAGTAAGATGAGAGTAATGGTAGCAATCATAGGCATGTACATAGTTGAATCATAGCATGGGATTGAATTTGGATGTTATCACAATTGACAACAGTCTGGATAGATATTACAGGCATGAAAGAAGGTTCTGGAGGAAGTAACCAAATCAGTGAGATCACAGATCCACGAAACACCAAAGTATAGCACTGAAAGCCATGATGAATGCTCATTGAAAATAGACATGAATATTTACCAAACATATAAAACAAATGTGAATGATATATACCTTGAAGACTGCAGAAAATTTAGCTCATGAGTCACTTTTTACATGGGCAAGATGAACATTAATTCAAAACCCTAAAAATGTCTTCCTACAAACATGCACATGAAAAGTGGTGGAAGTGAGATTGTAGGAGGAATTCTTTCTTTTGGGTCTGGAATGTTTTACATATTGCCTTTCAATATAACTAATTTCCTCTGATTCACTAATTTCTACGTATTTTATTTTGTGCATTTGAAAATATTATTCTGATAAGGGGTCTGTAGGCTTCATCAGACTGCTAGAGGGATCCATGGGAGAAAAAAATGGATAAAGGTCCCTGGATTATATCTTTCCAAAGTTCTGATGAGTTTTTTGGACAGCATGCCCAGAAATATAAAAGTTTCAAAGAGTTTAGTGCTCAGCACAAAAAACCTCACTGCCTCTCAAAGAAAAAACAGTCTCCAAACAAACTAGAGGAGAGAGGCCTCTAGAATAAGAAACCCAACAACAAAAGTATCATTGAGGATCCTGGTTTGAAAAAGGGAGACATCCTTCTGTTCAGTTGTTTCATTCTTTAATTTCCAGCATGCAATATCATCCATGTATTTCTTCTACTAATTTCCACTCACACCTTTGGCAAGAGCAATATATTTAACCTTTCCCAGTACTTCTGGTTCAACAAAAGTCAACACAACTTATACCATCTTGAGATGTCCCCAGTGGAGAGGGTCATCTCTTCATAAAATTTAGAACTGAAAGAAAACTTCGAAATAGTCTACAGATTTCACTTGACAGAAACCCAGGGACCTTAAATGATTTGCCTGAGTTCCTATAGTCAGAAAACATCTAAAACCATCTTCTCTTACCTTCTTTTATTATTCTTTCATTTCACTTCTTTCCTTCTAATGTCCTATTGATGCCTTACAAGTCTCAAGGTGGGGTGGTGAGGGAAGAATTTCTGAATCACAGAACAGAATTTAAGTTGTTAGGGATCTCAGCAACCATCTAGTCTAACTTAGACATCAAAGGAAAATCTGCTAAAAGATTATATCCTTTATTCTTTATTGGGATTCTCTCCATTCAGCTAAGTAAGTGGTTTATTAGGTTATAAAGTACACTGTTGCCCCTCCAGAAACTGGGTTATCTGGGATCACAGGACAACTTTCCCCATTGTGAAGAGAGAACAAATTCTCCAATCCAGTCTCACTGCTTGAATGACCATAATGTAAAAACTTAATTCTATTACAGCAAACACCATTAACCAAAGTTCATTCATAGATACACTAGATATGTATCTGCTAATAGCAGAAAATGAATTATATCTACTTTGTCAGTCTTCAGAAGTTAAAAGTAGAGGAAATGGGTATAAGATAGAAGGGAAAATTGGTATAAAAAGGAATTTCTTAAAAATAGGAGTTGTCAAGAAAATAGAAATGAGCTGCCTCATGAACTGGTGAGTTTTCTTTCCCACGAGTACCACCATAGGACACCTGGAAGATGAAGCAACCCTAACACAAATCTTCATTCCTATAATTGTTCATGGTCTTTGTCCTCCTCTAATTAGTGTGCATATGTGTGTATGTGGTATATCTCCATGCTTGTGTGCATGTACTATTTCATTTTTTGTGTCTTTATTATCACAATGCCTTGCACACAACAGGAATTTAATAAATGCTTACTGAATATTGTACAAATGAATATAATTATGGACTGATGAAATTGGACTAAAAGAAAATAGAATGGAAAAATAACTTTTAGGAGAATGATTTTTATTGAAAATTTTATTTATTTTTCTTCTTTTCTCTCTCATATATTATCTCATCAGCACTGAAAATTTCATTAAAGTGACTTCCCCATTTCAGCCATGAAATTAACCCACACAAAACAGGGAAAATACACAACACATACATATGCACACACACACGCACACACATACACACAGAAGTGACATCAGAATGAGTCATGAAATATTTGAATACATATATGAATAATACTACATATTTAATGCACTGTATAATAAGGCTTAAAGTGAATTAGCCAGTCTGGTCATATATTTTATGATACAGGACACTGTATCATAAATTTAGCAGACAAAAGATATTGAGGATACATGTGCCTGACAAACTCATTGCTATCTGGAGTTTTGATACTGATTTTGGTTTTGACAGATGAAGTAGTGCTTGGGATAGTCCAAAGCTATCAGCCCTGCCCCAGACTTTCCAGCTATACATGCTGGTACTGGATGGCCTGAATACATTTGGACCTTTTCCCCCTGAGGTAGATAAAAGGAATTAGAGACCTTTACAAATGTAGCAATCTAGAGTAATCAGACCCCAGCCACCTTTGGCGCACCAATCATGAGTAGACTAGATAGGGAGAAAAGCATGAGTTGGCAGAATTCCTTTTGAGTCAGAGGCTGCACTTAATGGGCTCATCAGTTTTTCCAGATGTTACTTTCTACAAGTCTTCCTTCTTCTCTTTGAGGGAAGGGGCTGCCTGACCAGAATGCATCAATGAGTATGGGGAGGATATGGAGGTCGGAAGGACCCTGGTGATAATATCACGTTAAAATTGTGATAGGCAAACAAGATTTGGGTGAAAAATAGCTGATCTGTGGTATATCTTTATAAGGAATCAAGAGTAATTGCCTGTGTGGACAAGAGATGAAAACTATTGGGTTAAAAAATTGTCCTCACTCTTTGAAATGATATAAATATACTAGAAGGGGAAAAAACCTGAAAAATTTACTAAGAAAAAAACTAATAGGTCTTTACAATGATTCCCTTAAACTTTCTTCCTACCACATTATCTAAAAACCAGGGAAGAGGTTTCCTAGACTGCATTAAGTCACTCTTTTGCACTTCATAGTTAATATTCATCTTGTTCTCTATCCTTCTTGGAGTGTTCCAAATATGCTTATGTGTTTCTTGCTTCCCTAGATATTTCAACAGATCCTCAGAACCTCTTTCCTATGAATACACATGCCTTACTTAGTTATGCCAGACTCCCCAAAATAGCAGATTCAAACTGCCCATGTATTCTTTATTTATGTGGGCATTTTCAGGAACCTGGTCATAAAGTTGTGATTGACTAGGAGATTACAAACTATTGTTCTCTTCTATTTTTAATCATTCCTATGTAATGAAAGCTTTGTGTTTCATATTATTGCAGCGACTAAATTCATTGACATAATTAAACTTTGGAGACCCAAAACTGCAAACAAAAAAAATTTTCTCTTTGACTTCATAAATACTAATTTATATTTAGATAGAGCTATATGATTATTTCAATGCTGGTTGAAACCTACTTCACAGGAATTTGTCTCCAAGCGATCAGGACATTCCACTGTCATTCTCATTACTAGGATAAGGAAGGTTTTTCTATTGGTTTATGACAGCAGCCCTTTAACTTTTATCCACTGAGACTCAAACAGGGATTGTACATTGATGGAGGGCTAAGTATTCTAGAACTAGGTCATTTTAGGTCTTGTATTGATATGAAAATTTGTATTGACATAAGGTGAAACAACTAAACTCTAATAAGAAATACATACATGTGTACATACACACACACACACACACACACACACACACACACACACATATATATATATCAGAGAACAGACCTCTGAAATCAGAGTCCAACCTATACCTAAACAAGGATGCTCTCTATGTCATACCTAGCAAAATGGTCTTCTAGACTTTCTTGATGATCTCTAGCAAACGGAAACCCACTTCCTCCCAATGTAGCCCCTTCCATATTTGGACAGCTATAATCACATTGGTTATATTAATGCTCCATCTAGAATTGTCACACTAAAGTAAGTCAAGTGGAGAGATCAACAGAATGGGAGTCAAGAAATTGAGATTCTATTCATAGTCTACTAGGACACTAACTAGTTTTGTGATCATGCACAAATTATATTGAGTTCTGTAGCCTCCCATTTCTTCGTCTATAAATGAAGGGTTGGGTTAGGTGATTTCTACACCAGCTTTCTGTTCTCAATACAAGTCTATAATTCTATGATTTGACCATGGTAAGTCAAATTCCTTGAGTTTCCTGAGCTTTGTTTGATGCATAGAAATACAGACTCTGAATGGAAAGTGGATCCAAGTAATGAAAGGTGTCATCAGTAATTAGTAGAAGAGACAAAATGCTGAGGTAGTATTTTTGAGATTCCATTTTCCTGCCTCTGTTTTGTTAGAGAAAGAATTTTCTGAAAAAAAAACCTGTAGGCTTCATATTTTCTTCACTGGTGGAGATTAACTACTCAGTGTTCCATGTTTGTATGAGGGGCAGAGTTGGTGAACATTAGAGAGAAACAGACATCCTGATCTTTTGCTTCCTGCTTTGAGAAGAAGTCACAAAGTTCCAATCTCTTCAGATCCCTGAATGAGGAGAAAGGCTTTTTGGAAGAAGCTGGCATGATAGAAATTGTCAATTTCTCTATATGTTTGCTTATCCCAAGAGTCTCCCTCCCTTCAGGAACATAAAGAAAGATGAGAACCTTGTGTTTTCTCTCTCATGCCTGAAGTTTGAAAATCAGAATGTCTTTTTTCTGTTTACCACCATCTCTGCCCCTCATGCAAGTGGAGAACACTAAATAATGAATTATTTTATGCTAATGAAGAGAGTCTCATTACAAGTGGGTTTTGAAACTCGGGTTACACTGTATAATTGACTTTGATCCTTCAAACCTTGAATGATAATATGGTACAATGGAAAAGAGGACAACTGTGAATACTTAGATTAAAGGGGGGAAAATTCTGGAGGGTTGTGAAAGGCTGTGGAGGGCTTGTCCCAGAATGAAGAAGCAAAGGTATTGCAGAGAGTTTATTTTTTCAATTGAGAAAAAAATCATGAAATTTAAGTTGATCAAAAGTGGAATAGGCTGCCCAAGGCAGTAAAGGGTCTGCCATCACTAAACCTCTTTACGTGGAGGTAACAGGACTATTTGTCAGGGCTATCATAGAGAGAATTCTTGTTTAGGTGCAGATTGAACTAGAAGCCTTTTGGGAATCCTTCCAACTTTGATAGATTTTAAATATTGACCCTAGAATCAAGAGGCCTAGGTCCTATTATTAAAAGTTAATACGATGTGTAGCAGTAAAAAAAAAAAATGCTTCTTTTTTTTGGATAACAATTTTTTGTCCGTCAAGTAAAAGATTTGGATAAGTTGACTTCTAAGAGAAGGTGCCTTCTATTTCTGGAATATCATTTTCTGCTTCATAAATTATCTAGGTAACTTGTTTTTATTTCTCCTATTTTGGGGACCTGCCTTTAAGTCATGTTACTATATACTGGAGTTTTTACTACAAGTATAAGAGAAACCAACTTCTTTTGATTTGTTGAATTGCTTTGTGAAAAAAATTTGATAAATATTGGAGTCATTAGCTAAGGGGGGATTTAGAATTAGTTGTGGACTTTGCTTACATATATTCCCTCTATTACTCAGTATGTTGGTTTAAAAAAAATTAAATTATAGTCTGGACCAGTAATACAAATATATTTTAGTGACTAGATCTGAATTTAGTCCAAGAAAAAATTTAAGGAGGAATTTGGGGTTATGGGCAATGTGACAATGGTGATATCAGGGCTAGAGATTTTAAATTATTATAACCAACACTGAATATATAATTAATCAATTGATGTCTTTGAACATTTTGACTTTTAAGGCAAATCTCTAATCAAATTTCCTAATTAAAGTGCTATAATTTTATTATGGATTTATGTATTTCAGTTAACCTGTAATTTATATAACTATATACATATTTTATTAGTAAAGAAAATTATTTAGTGTAACTATTGTCAAGACTACTTGCTTCTGTTTCATCTTTATCATTTAGTAAATCATTTGTATCACAATCATTGAGAAAGAAAGCACATATATAAGGCTTACACAAAACTTTGACTAGCAATTTTTGAGCCCAGGGTGAGGTTCTCAGAATGTGATCCAAGGCAATTAATACTAAACATCCTCTCAAGTCATTTGTTTTAAGATGTATTCATTTGGGAAGTAGAGTGTGAACACCCTGGATACCATCCTATGGTCAGAAGATAGAGATTTTTCTTCATGTGGATATGGATGCATAGGGAGGAATGGTGAAGAACTAGACCATAAGGTAGCTTCCTTTTTCCAGTACTTATTCTTGGTAGTTTTGCTTCTAACATCTAAACAATATCAGAAATGCTTCAGATTTCATTACCTTGGGGTAAACGTCTAGTAATTCCACCAAAGTTACAGCTATGGCTTTACATCAGAATATTATCAGAATTTTTAAAAGTTGAAACAAGAAAGAACTGGGGAAAAAGGCCAAAGTAAGACTGTATTTTTCTCTGTATTTCTGTAGTACTAAAGACAGAGATTCATGTCAGTTATTTCTTAATATGCAGTCATCTCAGAATACTTTTTCCACAGCTTATGAGCACATACAACAAACTCAATCAGCTTCCCAACATTATCATTTATCCCCTCTGGTTTCATTCCCTTTCTTCTGGACTCCTATGGCATTTTATATCACCCTTATGACATTTGTTATGTCTTGCCTTGTACAGGAGTGATAAAGATTCATTTCTTACCTTCTTTCTACTATATTAGAATCTCCTTGAAGTCAACAGTGATGTTTTCTTTGTCTTTACAAACTCAACATCGATTGATTCAATGTCTTGCAAATGAAAATTGCTCAATAAATGAGTTTTCATTTATGATATAATGACATCAAGATTCAAAAAGAATAACTTTTCAAGACTACTATGGACCTGGTAGAAACAACGCTCGATTTAAGATTAAAGGGTCCAGGTCTAAAACTCAGCTTTACACTTACCTAAGTGACCTTGGTCAATCATGTAATTTCAAGGAGGCTTGATTTCTGCATCAGTTAAATGAGGTGGTTGAAGTAAACAGTCTGATATTTTCTCCAGCTCCAGCTCTATAATCCATATTTCATCCTCTGCAAGCATATATGGGATACAACAAAGTGGTGGAAAGGTAAAACTGTATAGAGAGCAGAGGGATCTTGATACGCACAACAATTCTCTTTGACCTTATCAGCCCTGCATCAAATGAGTTCCAGATAGACCATCTGTGAGTGCTATCTGCAAGCTACTGCCTGTTAGCTACCAATTCTCAACCATTGTGCCTCAAGAACACAGACAAAAGGATCCATCAAAAAGCCTGGAGATGAGTTTGATTTATGCAGTTCATTCTTCATTTTCCAGCATCACTGCCAGTCATGTACACACAGCTGTGGGGGATTTTGTTCAGTTTATAGCACCTACAACATTGCTACATAAGTTTTCATAATCTGACTGTCAGAAGGATCTCAGGGTGAATATTGCATGCAGGAAAGATTGGCACAGCATCGCTAGGGAAATGGCAAGTGATACATATGGAACAACAACGTTTGATATCCAGCTATTTCTGAAACAGAATTGGGCTTTTGTCCCCTACATAATAAGGTCCAGTACAAAGGTGGACCTGGTATCAGACTCATTCCTTCTGGTTCAGAACATTTTTTTCCTTCTGCTATTGTGATGTACTTTATCAATTTGTTCTTTTAGAGACATTTGGAAAGCACAGTGAGGATTTTGAAGACAAGCTTGGAGGGGAAGAATTCTGGAAGGTTCTCACTGTTCCTTACTGGGCCTTAAAAGGTTATCTTGGGAATTAATCACTGGGAAAAAGAAAACCAATAAATTCTCATTTCATCTTTAGCCCTGCAGCTTCTAGGCATCTTGATCTTCCATGGAGATATGAAAACAACATGTGGTAATGCAATTATATTATGGGGCTACAGTAGGAGATGCTATCCAAGCCAGGGGTGGGGAACCTGCAGTCTCAAGACCACATGTGGTCCTCTAGTTCTTCAAATGCAGCTCCTTGAATGTCAGTCACAATTGATATATTCAGTTGGAAAGTTGAATGTGAACACCCTGAATACCATCCTGTGGTCAGAAGATAGAGACTGGTCTACATAAGGATATGGCTGGGTAGAGAGAGATGATGGGACAGTAGGCCATGAAGTAGCTTCCTGTTTTCAGTGATTATTCTTTGTAGTTCTGCTTCTAACATATAAATATCAGAAACCATTTACATTCCATTACCCTGAAGTAAAATCCTAGTTAGTCAGACCACACTTGAGGACCTAGAGGGCCATATGTGGTCTTGAGGCTGCAGGTTCCCCATCCATAATCCAGGATGATAGATAATCCTTTTGAAAAATGGATGACTATATCTCTTGGGCTAGACTCAGAGGAAGAACTCAGATCTAAGTCTGTCAATTCTGCAGATCCTAGATATTTGTTACTTACTTCCCTCAGATTATCAAAGTCAAATATCTCATACATAGAAGGCATTGAATCCTTTTGTTGAATTGATTTGGACTGAATTTCACATATGCCTCTTCAATGCCTACTAAATGTCACACAGGGGGGTACAAAGACAAATACCACCCTATCCCTGTCCTCATGGAGCTTATATTCTTTAGAAAGGAACTAAAAAATAATACTTAAGTACCTCCTATGTGCTAAATGTTCTACTTATTTTGTCCTAACATAACCCTGGTTCTTTTGAGGGCTAATATTATCCCTACTCTACAGTTGAAGAAAATGAGACAGAGTTTAAGTGTCTTTAAAGATCACATGGATAGTTAAGTATCGGAGACTGAATTCAGAGGTCTTCTTAAAGTCAAGATAAGTGTTCTCTCTCCTTCCTGGGGAGGTAGCTGTTTAAGGAGGAAGCAGTATGCACAAACTTAAATTAATACAAACACATTCAAAGCAAATGCAGAGTAATTGGAGTGAGTGGAGCAAGCCAGAAAGAAGACCAGAGGGTAGCTGATGGTACTTGAGCTCAGCCTTGAGGAGAGCTAAAGATTCTAAGGCACCACAATAAAGAAAGAATGCATTTTAATCATAGCGGACAGTCTACACAAAAGTGCAGAGATGAAAGACATTTCATCCTAAAGGCAGAAAGGAGAGTGAGGCTAGAGCTTTTTGAGGACAGCTTGTTAATAGAATACTTGGCCTTGAGTCAGGAAGAATCACCTTCAAATACTTACCAGCTGTGTGACCCTGGGTAAGTCATTTAACCCTGTTTCCTCATCTATAAAATGAACTGAAGAAGGAAATGGCAAACCACTCCAGTATCTTTACCAAGAGAACCTCAAAAAGGGTCATGAAGACAAGACAACATGACTGAAGAAGAATGACAACAGCAAAAACCCTTTTGAACCAGGAAGTGACATCATCGGACCTGTGCTTTAAGAATATTATTCAGCAGCTAAGTGGAGGATAGATGAATAGGAAGAGGCACTGGAGGCAGGGAAGTCAATTAAGAGTCTGCTCGAATAGTGCAAGGGAGAGTCAATAAGGATGTGATCTTATGTGGTGGCATGTTTCAGAGAGATGCTAGGAAAGTGGACTTCCCAAGACCTTGCATCTGATTATATCTGGGGAGGGAGGGAGAGAGGGTGGGTAAAGGAAAAGCTACAGATGACCGGAACACCAATGCCTCTTAGTCACACGCATTCTCCATTCTTGTCTTCCACCTGATGTGTGGCCTTTCCTGGATCACCCACTCAGTATTATAATAGCTTTCCCACTGGGACATCACTGCTGCCATAACAAACACTACCTCGTTTCAGTAAGATGAATGAAGAGTTTTAATGAAACTGGCCCAAACCACTCTGGCAAGCTGCCTTATTTTTGTGTTTTAAATGGGAGTGATCCATCAGCTGAGTGCAGCATCTCTATCTCAGTCTCCTTTTACAGTGTATTCTGCCTGTCTTCTCTGTATTTTCCTTTGCTACGACCTTTCTCTAGTCACATGGTCCCTTTAGCCTTTCGTGCTTCCCTTCCATAACACTATAGTGTTGTATCCTCCCCTGGTCCTAACTCTAATCCAATTCAGCAGAGCAGAGAGGTGCAGAGATCCAGGCAGGTGTGTTCTAACTCCATCATTCCCCCAGACACAGGAGATAGGCAATGCACACACTGGAAAGTCTGGCAGGTATTAATTACACTTGCAGGCTGTTCACTCATTAGAGTTGCCTGTCTCCCTTTAGAGAGGTTGTAAATCATACCATGATTCATGACTTTTTAAAAATGAGAGAGAAAAAAAAAAGCAAACACCAAAGGAAGGTGGGGGAGAACTTCCTCCAAATAACAAATATAAATGAAGAGGAGAAATGATACCTTAATCAGGCTGACTAGTAATGACACCCAGCTCATCATTCTACTAGAACGGAGAAGTTGTGAATAAACATTTCTTTATTTTAAAAAAAAGAGATAGATACACAGATACATATACATATGTATGTGTATGTATACATATGTGTGTATATGGAAATAATTTTGTTTGGGAGGTTGTTAAGGAAGGGCATAAAGTGAAAAGGCACAACTGGTAATATAAATCTTAATGAATGAGAAGCATGTGGATTGGGATTTCTTTTTAAGAAAAGAGCCTAAGGTCTTGGCATGGTGACACTTAAGTGTAATCCCTGCTTCCTAGGAGGTTGGTCTTGGTGGATGACGTCAGATCTGGAGTTCTGTGTTTTAGTGGGCTAAACTCAGCAGGAATCCATATAAAGTAAAATATCAATATGGTGACTCCCCCCCACCCCCGAAGGGAAAGTCATCAGGTTGGCTAAGGAAAGAGGCACCAGCCCATATCAGAAATGGAGCAAGTCAAAGTTCTATATTCATGAGAGTTAATTTGTGCTGGAAGGAAGGAAGGAAGGAAGAGAAAAGAAAGAAAGAAAGAAAGAAAGAAAAGGAAGGAAGGGGATAAAATGAAAAGAGAGAAAGAAAGAAGTGAAGAAAGAGAAGGAAAGAAGGAAAAGAAGGAAGGATGGAAGAAAGAAAGAAGAAAAGAGAGATAGAAAGGAAGGAAGGAAAAAAGAAATAACTGTAAAAATGGAAGTTGCTTTCTCATTGGAATTTCATAATAAAATCACCAAGTCTTTAGAAATAGAACCAGAACAACCCCAGACACTATTTAGCCCATGCCTTTGCCTCTGGGCATGCTTTATCTAAAATCTTCCATACTCCTCTAAAAGGATCCACAGAGGGAAGAAGATTCTAAAATTCCCTCAGTAACAGCCTAATAGGAACAAAAGAATTTTGTTCAATGAAAGTAAAAAAGGCTATGCCACCCCTCCCCACCCCCATCAACTGTGTTTTTAATCTTTCTTAAATTCCTGCTGCTATAGTTTAAACCCCCTTATTTTCTTCATATCCTTTGGAACTTTGATGAATCTGTGATCCCAACTATGAAGGTATTCCCTCTCATGGTAAAGAGAACAACCCCTCCATTTCTTCATATCCTCTTTTGCAACTCTTGTCTAAACCTTTCCATAAACCTTCCACAAGGGGTATATCCAATGTAGGGGAAGGAAGGGGATTTCTTAAGATCTCAAAAATGCTAAGGCATTTGGAGCTGGTGGGATATCTTTCTCCTTCTAATAGGGACAATGGAGCATCTGAGGTAGCTACTGTAACTCCTCTCTTTTGTTATGTGACCTGGCCAACACCTTTTCCATCACACTTCTCCTCGTGATGTCCTTTACCCTGCTTCCCCTTCACAATTCTTCAAGTAAAATATATTGCAGCCTACTCACACCCACCTGTTCTGGACACTTACTAGTTATGTGACCCTGGGCAAGTTATTTAACCTCCATTTCTCCTTCTGTCAATGCTATTCATAATAGTACCTGCCAGTCACTGGGTTGTTGTAAGGATAAACTCAGGTAATATATTTAAAATGTTGCATAAGGTTTAACTAACATTATTCTCATAAAAATGCAAAGAAACCATTGGTAAAAACAAAAAACCCAAAAAAACCCCCAAAAAACATGACAACTGGATAAAAGAAAAAAACAGTGACACACACCAACATGGATTAGTCCATTATCTTAGGAAATTTAACCAATGGAAATCAATCACCATGGTGAAGACATTACAATAATCCAGAAATCATTTCAGCCAACAAATACCCTATTTTTTTACTTAATTCAGAGATATGAAAGAGTAAAAGTACAAGCTCATTTAAAATTTTTGTGAGGAAAGATAGAGAGCTATAACTAGTATCACCTCATAAAAGGGGAAAAAGCAGGGAAATGAAAAAATCATTTTTTACAAAATTTAAAGAGAGACTAAATGAAGCCAGGTAATTTCATTTTCATTTAAGATTGAAGTTATAAGGAGGCTACAGAATAGATGAAAAGTGGAAAAGATCTATCAAAATTCTATAAGAAATTCCTTTCTCCATCAATGGTGGTGGAACTACCATATCTGGATATTTAACATCGCATTCTCTGATGTACTACATGAAGAAGAAATGGCTTATAAAAGCAAATGGGAAAAGCACCTGGACAAGACTAAGTACATATATAAACAGGAATTGAAAAATGCTTTTTCATGATATTTGAAAGAGGTAACTATATCAAATGTTGAAAATAATTATATGCCTTTTTAAAAATCATAGAATTTATTACTACAGAGATTGAGGTTCCACTAACAACTGCCACCCCATATGCCTACTTTCCTATCATTAAAAAAAATACTTTTCTTCCAACAGTAAAATTTGTCACCACCTGTCGTAAAATTCAATTCCAAATAATGAATGTTTATTGCCATTTACTGTGCACCCAACTTAGTGTCAGGTGCTGTGGGATATACAAAAGAAATATGAGTCACTGTCCTTAAAAGAACTTATAATCTCCTTGAGAAGACAAGAATAACAGCCAAATTTTATTTATCATTTTATCTCCCTCAGCTCCTAGCACAGTGCAGTGCTTACTGGGAACTGGATAAATGTCTGTGAATGAATGAATGAAAGCATATAAGACTAGAAAATAATAAAAGGCTATATCATTGTGTCAAAATGATTGGTAGTAAGTACCAATAAGCACAATAGGTTTTTTAGAACAGAAAGCAATCAATGTGGGCCATTATAGGCCCAAACAGCACAAGGGACTAGAGCTAGACCTTAAAGGATAGGAACTATTTGAACAGGCAAAGAGATCATTTCAGGTAGGTACAATAACTATGAAAGTGTTAATTTTTGGAGGGGGAGAGGATAAGGAAAATTCTATCATTGAGAGGAGTGAAATATACATTAGAGTAGGTAAGTGGAGGGATTCAAGATAATGACTGAATAATTTATGAGCATAGAGAGTTTTACATATAGAGAAGGTAAGTAGTTATCTATACCTGAAGGAATGAAACAAAACAAAACAAAACAAAAAAACAAAGTCATATGCAAGTCATGTCATTATTTCTCCAATGACATTGTCTTCTTCGTCAATGAAGGACAAACATACACATCTAGGGAAAAAGACAAGGAGGGATCGTGGACTCTATTTGCAATTTGTCATCAGACATAGGCTTATGCTGGTTGTAGTGGCAAGAGCAGTATGCTTTTGTCTTGGTTGTGATTTGGTGTTTGAGGGATCTACTGAGTCTTCCATCTCCACAACCTTGTATTCTACTACCCTGTTTTGTCTCAAATCCCTTGTTCATATTGTGGTGGCTAGGAGTAGACACTAGGGTCAGAATGGACATATTCCTTCCTATTTGGACTTAGATCAAAATCAGTATCTACTCAGTCCTTGGGAGAGTGCTAGAAAACACTTAAGAGTACTAGGTGTAGACCAAAGTCATCATTGGAGATGAGGGAAATCAAATGACGAATAAAACTTGGTTGTTAACCTTTTCTCCTCAAGACTTCTTCCTCTGAAGTAGCCTATGGAAAAGTCAAGGGAAACTGTTGTGGCACAATAGTTGTGCCCCAAGCTAGTAAGTCTTGGACTAATATTTTTCTTCCAAAGAAGTCAAGTGAACTCCAGATTAATTTAGACATTTTACTTCTCAGTACCCTAGTGCTTCATTTTGAGAGGATAGAGGAAGAAGGTACTAGAACAAGTCTCATTCTAAGTTTATGACAGGTGCAGTAGATAGTTTTCTTCGGGTTCTCTCTTAATCTCTGCTATGGACGAAAAGAATTTTTTTTAAAAGATAGATACATGGTGTGGTATTTATTGGTGGTCTTTCAATTGATAATCTGTCTTTCCAGTATGGCTATCATAGATTGAGAAGAATAGTTCACCACTTTTGAAAATCCATGATCTGTAATTCCACATTCCAAGTTACTGACAGCATAATATCAATCAACCAACCTTTAGTAAGCATTTAGTTAGGGCCTACTGTGTGCCACGCATTATAATAGGTACTAGGGATATAACTATAATGAAGGAATAAAATAGTCTGAGAAGAAGGGGACAATTAGTACATATACAAGTATGTACAGAATAAATATAAAGACAACAGATACATTCAAATCCACTTAGGAAGTATGCTTGTACTTAAGAGTATTGTGAAAGGCTTCAAAGATTGCACCTGAGCAGAATTTTGAATTATCAGGGGATTCAATGAAGTAGAGGGCAGAAGGGAATGCATTTAAGATATAGAGAACAAACAGCCCTTGCTTTATATAAGTGGACCTTTCAGCAGACCGCTATGTAAAGCAAATTTGTCTCCTATGCACCAACTTCACTTAGCCTATATAAGAAAAGCATACACAGAATAATACCTTTACACAAGTCATAAAATATACTAAAATATGGACATATCAAATATTGTACTATGATGATAAACAGAATTATGGAATGAAAGGTAGTTAATGATAAAGTATAGGTGTACCCTGTGTTGTCCTTTCTCCATCACTGCACCTGGCTGGCTTCTCAACATTTTTATGAAGCTATTGAGAGATGTTTGGACAGAGGTTTACTTCTTTTCCTCCCATATGAGATGGTAGAAAACAATATTGTCTTCAACTAGTCTTTGAATTTTTAAAAATATTCAAGTATTTGGATCCCTCTTTTCAATACAAGAAAAACATTACTTTTCTAATGTGGAATTTGCTTAAAGTGAACTTATATAAAGTAAGAACTATCTGTTTATGCATGGCCACCTTAAGGAGAATGTCTTTGATCTGTGGAATAGGAGGTCAGATAAAGCTGAATTGTCTTAATTCCATATTTACCTCCATAAGATTCATCAGTCATTTTCCTAGCTCTTCAATTACCTAGGAATCACCATAGTTCTATTTTGAGGATCTGAGTCAGCTTAAAATAGTCATAAAGGAACAGGGAGAGAAAAGGAATGGAAATTTTGTATGCTTCCAAAGAAGCCAGTAGTAACAATGCCTGTGGGTCCTGATGCATTTTAGACTGATTCACTGTTTCCAGACTTGACCCTCAATCTCCTCATCTCAGTGGTTTCTTCCAAGCTTGAAATGTACTTTCTCCTCAAGTTCACATTTGGAACCATTTGTTTCTTTTGATATTCAGCTTAAATTTCCAGCCTTCACTGAGCTTTCTTTTGCCCCCAGTGCTACTCCCTCTGTAAATTGTCTCGTATTTTCTTAACTGTTTGCAAATAGTATCCTTCCAGAGAATCTAACTTACTTAAGTATTAAAACTTTCTTCTCCTCTTTCTCCTTCTCCTTCTCCTCCTCCTTTTTCTCCTTCTCCTTTTTCTTCTTCTTCCTCTTCTCCTCCTCCTTATTCTTCTTCTCTTCCTCTTCCTTTGTCTTCTCCTTCTTCTTCCTCTCCTCCTCCTCTTTCCTCTCCCTCTCCTCCTTCTATTTCTACTGCTCCTCCTCCTCCTCTTCTTTTCCTTAGCACGTACTCAAATTGCCTTACCCACAGTGAACATTTAATAAATGCCTCCTGAATGGGAAGCCACCAGCTATTTAGGCACAATTTCTGGGTCATTTTTCTGCAACACATTTAGCAATTTACTCCATGCTGAATATTGTTGAATGATGATAATTAGGAAGAGGTGAACTCATTTTTCAGGACCTTTGAACAGGAGAATGTTAGTTCCAATTATATTTTGTTCAGAGGAAGTACTGTCAAAACATGTAATTACCTCTGGAATTATTAGTCAAAACATGTTTCAAGCATTTTCATACATTTCCGCCAGGGGGTGCTCCCCCATAGAAAGTAACATGTTGAAACCTTTTCAAAACGAAATATTTTGGTTATATGGACAGCCCCAGAGAAAATATTTGTTTTCACCAAAATTATGGAAACAAACCTTTTCCCCAGAAAATAACACTATTAATTAATAAAGGCATGGCGAAGTGAAATTGCTTAATCCTGAAATATTCAAAATATTGTTGTCTTTGAAAACTCACCCGTGCACTAGAAGTTGACTAAGACTGAAGCCATTTTAAGGATAGGAAAACAACATCTAAGAGGAGGAGAAAGAATAGGCAGAATACAAATTTCCTTGTCTTTCATTGCTCTCTTACTCATTTTCAAGCCAAATGAAATAAGTTTTTTTTAAAAAATGTATTAAATGTCTTTTTATGTTTTAAAACACTGTGCTATTTGCTAGTGATATAAAACCATGATCTTAGAATTGGTGCAAGGATGGAATGACATGTCTACAAATGAAGTTTTATATATATGTGTGTATATATGTATATGTATATATATACATATATACACACATATATATATGTGTGTGTGTGTGTGTGTGTGAATAATATATATTAAATGGACAGTTAAGTGGGACAGTGAATAGAGTGCTCTGGGCCTAAAGTAAAGACCTGAGTTCAAATTCACCCTCAGACACTTAATAGCTGTGTGACCCTGGGCAAGTCACTTAACCTTATTTGCCTCACTTTTCTCGTCCTTAAAACGAACTGGAGAAGGAAATGGGAAACCACTCCAGTAACTTTACCAAGAAAACCCCAAGTGAAGTCACGAAATGTTGGACAAGACTAAGTGACAAATACATAAAATACTGTTTTATATTTGAAAGGCCACATAAAGTCATTGGTAGAGATCTGCCAGCCTCAGAGTCAGAGAGAGCAAGGTTTATATCCAATGTCTGCAAATACTGTCTCTAAAACATACTGACTGTGTGATCCTGGTCAAGTCACTTAATATTTTGTTGCCCCAGGCAATATTCTGAGACTATAAATTGTACAGGGATTACTGATTTGCATTGGTTGGAAAGCATCTCTCTCTAGGAGTTCCTTAGACAAGAGAGCTCATAAACAAAAGCTTGTTCACCAAATCCATCCCAGAATTTTGTTTTTAACATATTAAAAGAATTCTGTTTTTAACATATTAAAATATAATACAATCTTATTTGAAAACATAAAAGCTATTGTTAAATGGAGGGACAGGATTTGGCCCAAAGGCCATAGTAGCTTTCTGACACCTGCCTTAGATCGCTAAAATCATAAGTCCAGGTAAAAACAGAACGAAATAAAATTATATAATGTAATTTCCAGAGGGCAAGAAGAGAGTTCATGACAGGAAGTCTGGAAAGGTCTCATGTATAACTACCACTTCAGCTGTGTTGTGAAGGAAGATTGGCATGCTAAGAAATGAGAAATGGATGCATTTTAGGTAAATACGTGAACTCTACGAGGTCAAATAATACTTCGAAAAAATACTTCAGTTTCCATGTAGGACCTCCTATTTGAAGCATCCTGAAATTTGTGATACTATGTCCAGTGAAGCAAACACATTCATATAAAGCAATTTAAGCTTTACATAAGACTTTCTTAACAATATTACTACTTGTGTATCATTCGACATATCGTTTCACTTTTTGGGGACTCATTTTTTCATCTGAAAGGCAGAGCTAACTTCAAGGTCTCTGCCTCTAAGATGTCTTTCAGCCCTAAATCTATGTTCCTAACTTTGTGTGGTAAGTAGTAAAAGTGTTATTCCTCCTATTCTCAGACCAAAAAACTGACACATTGAGAGGCTGAGTCATAAAATCTAATGCCTGTAGGAATCAGGATTTGAACGCAAGTCTTCTGTACCTCTTTCTTTACATTATACCATTCTGTTGGTCTAAGCAATTCTAAGTATATATGCATCATAAGGGGGTTAGTCATTTGGGGATACTGGATCCCCAGATTGAAGATTCTTCCATTCCCAAGTACTTTTTTCCCCTATAACAATTTTCCCTATAACAAATTACTTTGTACTATAAGGTATACTTATTTTGAATATTGTCTAGGGGAGGTTCTTAATCAAATAATAATAAAAAAAAACCTTTGTAATAACTTTTTCATCTACCTAAAATACAGGCCAAAGGCAGGGACTCTGAGAACAGCTTTATAATAAGGCTCTATAATCTTGGAGTTTTTCCTTTGTAAGTACATATGGTCCACACGGTGGACTTCATTATTTATGATATATGGAATATATTTCATTCAAGGGATATGAAAACATTTCCTTTTCTGCTACTGGCAAATATTCCTGTAGTCTTGTTTCTTTTTACTTCTGAAAAATTAATTCCAGAGAGGCTAATTTACTTACCCAGAGGTCTGATTTTTGTCTGTGGCAGAAAATGGAATATATCTTCTAACCTCTAGCCAGTGTACCACACTTTTTCAGTCTCTTTTCTCTGTGGCTCACCTATACCCATGTTTTCCTACCTCCAGATCAACAGGAGGGAAGAGAGGGGAAGGAGGTATGAAGATTTTTTAACGGCTAAAATAGCCTTGAGCTTCCTTTGCTACTCGTAGCAAAATGTATTGAAAAATTCTGTTTCTTCTGGTCTTGATCTCTTTCATTCCACTACTTGTTTATATAAGGGTACTGAAATCATCACCAGCCCTGCATAGGGCTTTACATTTTCTATGAAATTCACATAAGCAATCACACTATAGTAAGTAGCCTGGAGTCACTAAACTGATTTGTTTTTCTGGGGAAGACCAATACCAGAGGGGAGCCCTGGGCTTGAACTCACAAAAGGACAATTCTATATTAGCCTATTGCCTGAAAAATTATAACTGAAGACTATTTCATGACCTGCTTTTTATTGAATTGTGCTGGCTAAAATCAGAACCGAGATAGGTGTGTGAGGGGAACAGACAGGTTAGCGTGAGGAAGGAATCTTAATTCTGTATAGTGGTTGTGACAGTTTGCTTTTTACAGCACCTGCTTAAATAAGCTTGAAAATAAAACCATGGATCAATGGGTCTGATATGTGTCATTACTGAAAATACAACCCTGGGATTAACTTAGCCTTTCTCTCTTCCAGACAGTGAACAAAGCTTGTCCTCAGAATCTGAAACATATGTTGTGACCTACTCTGGCCCCATAGTATATTTCTCTCACTCCACAAAGGGCAAACATGAAGGACTATACACAACAGTGAAAAAAAAATGTATTTCCTTTCTCCAATCTCTCTCTCTCTTTCTCTCTCTTCCTCTCCCTCCCCTTCTCCTTCTCCCTCTCCCTCTCTCTCCAGTTACCTACCTAGCAAATTAATAATAGCCCATTCTTGCATAACACCCTCATGAGGCAACTAGTGCAAGATTGTTATCAATTTTCCTGTTTTGCAGGTAAGGCTGAGTTTATTTGACTTACTTACTCAATATTACCCTTCTTACAAATGCCAGACCCAAGTCTCAAACCTAGTCTGATATGCACAACTCAGAATAAGTTGGAAGGCTGGCAAATATACAAGGGATGACCTACATAGAGAGCCAAAATTGATCAAAGCAAAAAAGAGAATTCACTGATCATACTAACAATAATTTTCAATTTCTATAGAAAGGTATTTGAAAGTATTCTCGTTTTATGTTATGTAGCTCGTGAGTTCAAATCTAGCCTCAGACCCATACTACTATGTGACCCCTGGACAAGTCACTTAACCCTGTTTGCCTCAGTTCCTCATCTGTAAAATGAGTTAGAGAAGGAAATGGCAAACCACTCCAGTATCTTTGCCAAGAAAATCCAAAATGGAGTCATAAAGATCTGGATGCAATAGAAACAACTCAACAGCAATAACGAACCTATCTGTACCTCTCCTTACTTCCAACAGAACACCTACTAAGTAGACTCTTTTAGACTTATACTAGAGAACTTACAGATACCAAAAAAAAAACCACTAAAAAAAACCAGACCAGAGTTAGTGTCATGCTTAGACAAGAGAAAAGAACATTAGCATGATATTTTTATTCATAACGTAAGCTTGAAATATTGAATATCCTCACACATTTCCTGAAGTGTAACAATTTCTCTTCCTCCTGATCTGTGTTCTTTCTATAGACATCATATTTGCCATTCTAAAAGGTTTTCTGCACTTATTCCCTTTGCTCACTTGCTGCATACTTAGAGATTCATGAGAAGTCCACACTGAAATTTCATTTATTGGCATCAATAAATGTATGTGCAGATTGTATACATACATACAATTATATTGCATCAGAAACACTATTATGAATCATTCTTCATTCATTTCACTTCCAGCAGTAATGATAATATTCTTTAAAAGCTCAGAAGCCTTAACATCTAAGCTCAAATTTTGTATTGTAGAACTTATCACAAACAATAGTGAATGACGTTATGGTTGCGCACTATCATGTCTTTTTTTGAATATCCAGAGTTCGTTAAATCTTTAAAAAGGCAGGAATCATGGATTTATGTCAACTTCTACCTTTATGTGTTCCTGAACTTGTCCCTTTGGTTAACCAAAAGGCAGCTAGTGTAATGGGTATAACAGCAAGAACCCCAGCACACACAGGAAGCCCTGCTGTACACATTCTTAGATCTGCTTTTCTAAAAGGAAAGGAACTTTTGAGGGGTCAGCAATCTACTTTAATCAAGCAAACATATCATTCACTTAGTCCAGAGGGAAAAGTCTGCCCCTTGAATTTCAGAGAAAGTACCAATAGAGAAATAAGGCAACAGACAGGGCTTCCAAATGTCTGATTATAAACAATACACATATCGCAGGTCAACAGATAGATCCAACTGTCTATTACATGCATACATAGTTACCAGAGAAAGAGAGGCACTAATGTCTGGGTTTCAAAGCTGGTGGCTCCTTAGCAGATTCCCAGAGTCTTATCTGGTACACAAACCTTCTTCCAAAAACCAAGCCCCAAAACAAAACCTCAATTCAGAGTATTTAATCACTTTTCAGGGCCAGAAGGCAGAACTCTCTGACCCAGTGCCTCAATAGAAATTGACAAAAGGTATTGAGCCCTTTTAATGGGCAGGGAAGATCTTTAACTCTTACCCCCACCCACCATTAACCTTAAATTGTCATTACAACTGGTTTTCCTGATTTTTATTAGAAGATTATTACAAAGACCAAAATATCACTATATGTCTGGGATTAGAATGAAGCCTTATCATACATATTCCTATTTATTTCCAAGGCTGAAATAATAATATTCACTAAAAACCAAGAACTGATTGTGCTAAGCACAGGGAAATATTGTGGTGTGACTGCGGATTCACCCCCTCCCTGTTTCATAATAATTCCCCATTCTAAAATACTGGCACAATATTCTAGCCCTGTTTCCTATGTCAAATCCTAATTTACCTCTCTTGAGGTTTCACCATTTAGCATTATCCTGAAGCATCTATGTTACCATTTTCTCACAGAGAAATTCCGTACTTCTTCCAGGGAACACAGCCCTTGTAATTCCATAAGGATGTACCCATGTGAATTTGTCTCTGACCAGCTCTAAATTATGCCTGCTTGCTCTAAGAGTCCTGTGTCCGATGTCAATACTTTCAGCTCTGCCAAGTGCTTCATGGAATTATGGAATACTAGAGCAAAAAGTGATCTTAGATTTTATCTGCTCCGGATTCTTAACCGAGGGGAGTTTTTAAAATTTTGTACGTGTGTGTGTGTGTGTGTGTGTGTGTGTGTGTGTGTGTGTAACTCTGTCAATATAGCTATTTTGCTTTATAATCTTTTTTAAAATTTTATGTATGTGAAAATACTCTGAGAAAGGTTCCATGGGGCTTCATCAGACTGTCTAAGGCATCAGTGCCTTCCCCCCCAAAAAAAGTTTAGAATATCTGACCTAGTATTCTTTCTCTCAGTTCATAATGAGGCAACTAAGTCCTGAAGAAGAAAATTCAGACAGCTAGTTAAAAGCAGAGGTGGGAATATAGCCAAGACCTGCTGACCTTACCTTCTCCCCCCAATAATTTAGTCCTTTTTCCATTATACACACTGTGTTGTTATCAATAGCAGTCCTCTCTCTCCCTCTCTCTGCCTCCTTCCCTCCCTTTTTTTATTCCCTCTCTCCCTTCCTCTTTCCCTTTCCCTCTCCCTCTGTATCTGTTTCTGTCTGTCGCTCCTTTATCTATTTCTTGTGCTTACACCTACAGAGTTTCCCAAAGTAGCATTGATAACCCACAAACCTACTATACTTAAAATCCTCTTCACAACTGGACTCTAAGAAGGCAGTTGCTGTCTCTCTGCTATATTTTGAAGTCAGTGGGAAGCCCCTTTTTAAACAATCTCTCCTCAAAACCAGTTGCTAATTACCAAAACTGAAAGGCCCTTTGTACACTATAAGAGCATTTTTATGGAAATTTTTAAATTTCAGAGTTTGGGGGAAATAGTAAAGTGTGTTTACATAACACTTTTCACTTAAGAATCTTTTTTCACTTTAGAAGTACAAAGTAATTGAACCTGTAAAATTTGACATATTTTAGGGAGAAATATTGAGGATTGGTGACAGTGTAGAACTTGGGGCAAGAAGGGATTAAGAAATAAAATGAAGTGAATTTGTTCATTTCTATACAGGTTGTCAATGCAAGGAGTAATCTTCAGAGATATCTAGAATAGGATCATGCACTATACCTTATTACTTATTTATTAGATGTAGAAAAAAATGATACCTCTACTGCTTGAAGGCTTTTGTGCTCATGCATAAAAGTTTGAAAATACACACACACACACACACACACACACACACACATGCACACGCACATCTAAACACATTCTCTAACTAAATGGTGCCTAAGGAAAAGAAAGCTGCAAGGGCTCTGCACGTCTGGTAATGTGATTTGTGTTGTAACTAAGAGTGTTTCTACCTGAGGCATGCTCCAAAAAAATGAGAGGAGTTGGAGAGATATGGGACAGAGGGGATGGCTTGGAGGCAGCAAAATCATTAGGCACAAGGCCATGGAAACATTAGCATGTTTAATAAAGGAAAGATGAATTCTAATGCTTTCTGGTACAATCCGTGGCCAGTCACTAATCTGGAAAGAGCAGGGAATCTCTCCAAAGAGTGAAACCTCTGTTACCCTGAAGTCATGTGTGTGCACGCACACACACACAGACACACACACACACACACAGCGTTGCAGACCTTTCCTTGTTCCCAGAGCTGGAGCCTAATGAGCTATCTCAGGTAGCCATGTTACAGGTTCCATGGATAGAATGGAATGAAGCATCTTACAGACTAGGCTACAAACTCTGTTGTCCTCAACCACACATCCTTCCTTACCTCCGCAACAGTTGCATTAGCGAGACTCAGATTTACAAGCATCATTCAAGCAATTTAACTTACAAGCGCTTGAACGGACAACATTTTAACATGGGCAAAAGACCAAGGGAAATTGTACATGACAGAAAGATATTTAGAGGACAATGCCTACACACACATTAATCTATCTCTTTCAGTGAGCCCAGGAGGAGCTGGGAATTCAGTCAAAATGAACTGCCCATGGACAACACACACTTTACCTGCTGTTACCTGACATGCTAGTCTGGAATTCACTTGCCATTCAGTGAATAGATACTCACTGTGTTTACTTCTATAATTTCCCTCTGGTTTTGTAGCTGTTTATTGCTAAGACAGGTAAATTGTACGGTGAAGAGAACACAGGGGAGTGGGGTTTAAGCAGGAAATCTGTGGTATTGGAGCTCTGGTTGTGAGGAACCTGGGCAGATCATAATTTCCCTTGTGGTGGTAAACTAAGCTCTTAGCAACAGTTCCTACTTAGCACAGCCTTTGAAAGTTTTTGAAGACCTGATGACAGTCAAAATCCTACTTTCTACAAGAACTCTTTCCCAAACCTTCTTAATGCTAGTGTCTGCCCTCTTTTTATTTCCAATTTATCTTACATATGGCTTGTTTGCTCGTGGTTGTTTAAATATCATCTCCCCTATTAGGTAATGTACATCTTGAGAACAAGAACTTTTTGTTTTGGTATCTCTGACATGTGTAGTCATAGAGAATCTCCTGGAGCTTGCAATACATTATTGAGATAAGATATGAATCCAAGTCTTAACTAACTCAGAGAGCAGCTTTCTTCTAGCCATTTCATTATGATTCCTCTCAAAGTGTGTGTGTGTGTGTGTGTGTGTGTGTGTGTGTGTGTGTGTGTATTTGAGAGAGACAGAGAGTACTTTCTTAAAAAAAAGAAATTTATTATGCATAATCCTCAAGGGATATAAAAGAAAAGCAAATTTTTAAAAATCCTAGATTTTTACTGAAGGAGTAAATACAAATTTTAAAAGGAAGCTTCAGGCATTCTGAAACACTAATTGCTATTAGGGCATATCAAGTGTGTATGCATGCTTATTTACATGAAAAGCTTCAAAATGTCTACTGTCAGGCTATAGCTCCAGAGAAGACAAGCTAATATTTGTCATTTTTTTCTGTGTCAAAGGGACTTTCTCACTTAGGGTGATAGATAGATAGATTTTAGTTATTTTCTTGGGAGCCTTAAATATGCCTTCCACTTGAATTCATTCTTTTTACTTGCAGGCAAAAAAAAAAATATAGAAAAATAAACTTTTTATTTTTTGTTCAAACTCTAAAGTGTGTTTTGGAACTAGATATGGCATTTCCTGGAATTTGTGCTAAAACAATGAGGGAAAAGCCATTTACTGGAGGAAGAAGTTAGAATGACAGCCATAGCTCATATTTATTAAGTGTGCAAGGCACTAAGGGACAGGGATGCAAAGATGACAAATGAAACAGCCCTTTCCTTCAAGGAAGTTCTTATAATCTTATTGGGAAAGAGGAGGGGATGGGGATTGGAGAATATTGTATGTATAGAAATTGGTTAGACACAGAATTTGATAAGGACTGAGGAAAAATCCAGACAAAATACTGTAGGACATTTGAGGAAGGAGAAAATGTTTTCCTATGAGGAGGTCCAAGAAACTTCCGTAGAGAAAATAGAACCTGAACTGAGCCATAAAAGTACAGTGGGTAGTCTGAATGAATACACAGAGGTGGGAAACACCAAGTCGGGATTATAGAGAGTGTGCTTAGAGAATGTAGTTTATGAAGGATAATAGAGTGCAATATATACTGGGAAGATGGATTGGAGCTAGAGTTTTTGTGGGGTGGAGGAAATAAAAGGAGGGCTTATAGGATCCTAGATTTAGATCTGATTTTGGAGGCCATCTAGACCAAAGTTCGTATTTTATTGATAAGTAAACTCTGAGACTCAGAGACGTTCAGTGCCCAAGGTTATAAGTATCAAGTGGCAAACTATGATTCAAACCCAGGTCATCTGATTTGAAATCTAATACCTTTTCTACTGTGGCACACTAATGAGTTTGAATGTAAGACATATTGAGGTTGTAAAATGAACAGGACTTGATTATTTGTTGATTTTGGGGGATGAAGGAAAGAGAAGACTCAAAGAAAACTCCAATATTTTGAGTGTGGGAGACAGGCATGATGATGATCCCATTAAAATAGGATAATTGAGAAGAGGGACAGCTTTTCAGGAGATGAATAATTCAATCTGAGCCATGTTAATTTTTATTAGTCAATGGAATATCCAGATGGAGATATGGGTATTTCATTTTCTCCTCAAATTGGAGGGGAGAAGGATAGAAAATGGTAGATACATTAATGGATGTAATATTTAACAACTCTAGACTTTTGTTCTTTGTTGCTGTTTTATAACCTTGTGAACTGTGAGGTCAAATGTGTGAGTTTTGACATCATTCAGGGCCTTTATTTATTAAAGTCATCATTTTAATGGAGCTAAATTGGAGTATACATAATGTTCAGAGGATTAGAGTTGTTTTGCTAAAATGTCTTAAGGATAGACACATAAAACCATAGACTTATAGAAAACCTACTCTGCTGGAAATTTAGAGGTCGTGTAATAGGCAGGTGAAAATGTATATTTGGAGTTCTGGAGAAAGATTGAGTTTAAAATCTCATTCTCATGTGGATAGAGGTGTTGACCGAAATTATAGAAAAGGACAAGATCATCAAGGGGGAAGAAGGCACCTGACATCCACACTTAGAGGACAGCAGAAGGATGAATTGAAGGAAGAACAGTCAGAGAGTGTGAAGTAAAATAAAAGAGAAATTGGTGTCTGTGATGGTAAGGGAGAAGAAAATATCTGTAAGGAGGGAGCAGTAAACAGTGGCCTCTACCATTGAAAGGTCTAAGAAGATAAGGATTGAAAAATAATATTGAATTTGACAATTAAGAAAACACTGGTGACCTTGGAGATAGCAGTTTAGATAGAGAGAGACAAAATAGATTGCCTGAAAGAGTGGGCAGGTGGTAAGGCTATAAAGGCAATGGATGTAGGTAGACTGGTCTTTCAAGGAGTTTAGCAATGAAAGGAAGGAGAGCTAGAATAATACCTTAAGGAGAGTGAGAGGATATAGTAAAATTTGTGTTTTATATATATATACATATATGTATATATATATCATTTGCTATTATCATTCTAATTTTTACAGATGGAGAAATTGAATTTAAGAGGATAAGTGACTTGTCCAAAGTGATACAGCTAGTAAGTGTGCCAGATGCTATTTGAATTCAGGTAGTCAGGTATGCCTTCCAGATTTAAATATATCCATAATACCCACCTAGCTGCCCCTATTACATACATACATATATATACACACACACATATACATACATATATACACACATACACACAGATATATATTGCATATATGTGTATATGTAAGTACCCAATATATATTGTGTGTGCACACACATATGTATATATATATATATAGTATGAGTACATACATTAATAAATATAAAATACATTGTATTATATAAATATAACATGTATATGTACATAATTTCTACATAAAATGGCAAGACCATTTTTTCTGGTATACGCCTGAGCACATAGCAACAAATCTGAACTTCTCTGTTGGTCTGGTCTGAGAAAACCATAAAATTTATTCAAATCTAGTACTGTGTCAACAGCAGCATGCCTCCGGTAGTAATCTTGGAAGTGTGAGGTAAGGGAGGTATTTTATTTTCTCCTCAAATTTTTGTTTGAGCAGAAGGAAGAATGAGAATACATGAATAAAAACAATATTTAGCAGCCACGGGAGTGCTATGCTTGCTTTTTATTACTGTTTTACATTCTAGTGAAATGCAAGATCAAAAGTATCAGATTTGAAGGCATTTGGGGGCCTTTTACTTATTAAAATCATCACGCTAATGGAGCTAATTAGGAGATTTCCTATTGAGGACCAGTTGTTCTACCAATACCCCCTGACCACTGGTACATACTGCAGCATTACAGACTCATAGAAAATTAGAATAGAAAGAGCCCTTTGAGATCTGCTAGCCCAGCCTCCTCATTTTGCAGATGGAGACACCAAAGAGCTTCTAAATGACTTTCTGCGGAATCCTCCGTAGAGAATACGACAATTGTTTAATCCTGAAATTCTAAGCAGAACAAACATTAGAGAATGATTTTGTTAGAGAAAAAAAAATATCCCCAAGCTTTTCCAGGAAAGCTTTCTAGATTCACTCTATTCCGTTTGAATAACCTTTATCCCTTCAACATTGAAATATTCAGTTTGTGGAATTTTGTTTCGTTTTTCTTGAAGGTCTGCTTTGTCATTTTTCTAAAATCATATTACTTGTGGCATAGCGGATAGAAGCTAAATTTGGAGTCAAAGTAATCTTGGGCTCCAATCTCACCTCTGATGCTCGAGGGTTTATATGTGGTCACAGAAAATCTCGGAACTTCAGTTTCCTCACCTGTGCCAGAAGAACTAACACTTAGGATGCTTTAAAGCATTCTACCTACTTCCCAAATGTTACCGCATTTGTACCTCCTGAAGTAAAACATTTCAGGTAATATTATTTCCATTTTATAGCTAAGGAAACTGAGGCTAAGGAAGACTAATGTGACTTACTTGTGATCACCCAGTTATTCAATGTCAGGGGAACTATTAGAAACCAGGTCTTCAAACACTAGGTTAATGGTTCTGCCTTCCATTTCAATTTCATTACAGCACCTAGCATGTAGTGGGGACTCAATAATTTCCTATTTGGAGATTGCAAAGTGGTTCAGTACAAACAATACTAGGTTTGAATTCAGAGGACCTTAGTTTACCACTTATTATTTGTCCTTGAGCAAGTTGCCTGACATCTCTGGGCCTCCGAGAAACTCTGTAAATGAAAAGTATGAACTTTATGACCACCTACATCCCTTCCACCTCTACATCGTTGATCCCCCAGGGTCATGACATAGGTATCTATTTTGTGCTTTACCATTTACAAAAGTCATTTTCATTCCATCATCATGCATTCTTTCCAACAATTTTAAACACAAAGAGCATGTGCTATGGTCCTCATTTCAAAGACGAAAAAGGATATTGTAACTATACAGAGATAAACATATTTGCTGAGACTCAAAAGGTTTAATTGAAGGGTAAGAATCTGATTCCAGATCCAGGGTTTTTCTCCTGTACGTCCCTGCTGTGAGAATGACGGCCTTGAGGTTTGTCATAAATGCACATTGTAAGCTTATAGAACGCGCTTGTGATGGAATCATATTTTTGTTTTATTCTACTATGTTGTGGAATTACTTGCTTTGTTGCATAAATTAAAAATAAAATTGATTTAATTAAAAAGAAAAATATAGAAATAACATTTTTCAAAGGTTAGAACAGCTGTCCCATAATAATATTTTATCTACCATCAGCTTGTTTTTTCTCCCTGATAACCAACTCCCAAAATGATATTTCCCCTAACTCCTGACATGCAAATTGACCACCTTTGGGGCTCCGATTGGGTAGGGGGGCACCCAAAATGTGAGTAGGAGAATCCTAGGCTTAGGAGAGTACTTTGGAGCATATCTTGCCCTTTAGCAAGAGTACCTCTTCCTTATCACTAAAGCATACCTTCTCCTATAGTATGATGACCTCCCCTACATCAGGAACATACCCTCCACTCTAGCAGGTGCACTCCTTGCTGCTGGAATACACCCATCTCTCCAGCAGAAGCAAACCTTCCTGCTAGAGCATTCCTTTCTCCGAACAAATCTGTGTCTCTGTGCTCCTCAAGACAAAGTTGTCCCTTCTTGAGTCGTTCACTGTTAGTCTATATACCTGAGAAGTCAGTTCACCTTTCCCTCTTTCCCCTCCCCCTCTTCTCCATTGCTTGCAATAGAACTTTGCATTGTACTGACTCGTTTTAGTTTACCTATTATTCACCTCACAGTAACTCCTTACAGGGTTGTTTCCACTGATATTTCTGGCAGGCCCCCAGGGTCTTTTCTTACACGTGAACTATATCCAGAGGAGTACTTCACCTATTGACAGCTGCACCTACACTGGGGGAGTATGACATTATGAACCCAGTTGTAGAAAGCAAGGGTCAATAGGGGAAGCCAAGAGGCTTTCTCTTGTGCCAGATGACTTTCTCAAAACGATCACTAAATGAATGATTGATTTATTAAAAGTAATAAGCACTAGAATACAAGATCATTTTGAGTAAAGATTATTGTCTTTATTTTTTTTTTGGATCCCCAGTGCTTATCACAGTTCCTAATTCACTGTAAGTCCTTAATTTTAATATATATTTGTCAATTTAATAACAACCAAAATTTATGTAAGGCTTTATGGTTTGTAAAAGAGTTTTCATATTTCATGTCAACGAATGAATATACATGAAAAAATGAAATGAAGGCATGAAGAAATGAAAGATTCCTGGGGAATAGATTAAAATTGGAATTCCTAAAGGGGTTACTCACATGCTGTTTTCATCTAGTGCAGTGATCTCCCCAACGTACATGCTCAGTTGGTATTTATTTTCTAATATATCTGGAAAACTAGACTAAAGAAGGAGGAGGAAAAGAAGGAGATGGAGAAGAAGAAGAAGAAGAAGAAGAAGAAGAAGAAGAAGAAGAAGAAGAAGAAGAAGAAGAAGAAGAAGAAGAAGAAGAAGATGGTGATTCTCCTAGTTATATTCTCTAACTGTAATTCTAATTACAAAATTACATGTCTACCCTTGAATCATGAGATTACCAAGTTTAAGATTTAGTAAACTGTTATTGATTCATTGGCCCTTTTTTTATTCACTTTTTTTTTCGGCTCCCTATGTGGATGGAAGTGCTTGTTACCTTCCCCATTAGAAGGTCAGCTCCCTTCACACAGAGACTGTTTCATTCTTCTTTTTGTATCTTCAGGGTCTGTCAGTAGCTTCTGGTGTACACTAGATACTTTACACAGACACGTGCTGCTGATTGATTGAAAGACCAGATCAGACAAGATCGAATCTCTCATGTAGTTACTTGGCTATCCTTTCAGTTCAAAAGCCCTCTGATGTCATATACTTTCCAATTTCAGTTCCTTTCCCCAAAGTAAAAGTGATCCATATCCCTTGAGTCCATCCTTTGCATCTGTCTCTATTATGACATAAGCTGCAGAATAATCTGAGTCAGTGTGCATGGGACCTGTGGCTTCCAAGAGAGGTTGAGAAACACACATCGTGGACCATGAGCCAGATGATGCGGCCCCCCACCATCTGGCTTCCCCTCTTCTCGGAGAAGTAGTACAAGTCCAGGAGAGGGGGACAGAGAGCTCATTGGCTTTTTCTTATACAACTAATTCTCCATAGTCATGCAAAGACCCTAAAAAGCTACAATATATGGTAGGTAGATTCCTAAGTCATTTTTATAAGTGTGGAATGCTCTTGAATGTTAGAGAAGGCTAGTTCTCATATAGACTTGCTTGTTTTCATCTATTTGTTGTTGCCTCCATTCTAATAATTGTTGGACAGAATTGCCTCTGTCCCAAGAGTCTTGAAGAAAGAATTGATGAGGAAATGCAGAAATCTTGCTTTATTAGTAAGAGGGGAAAATGTTTTATGGTTTCTTCCTTTTCCTTTTGTTCTAAACTATGAAAGCAAAGGACAGACAGTAATTAGTTTGTTTCTCCATCTCAGCTCATCCAGGCAGTCTGGACACCTGAAAAGAGACTGGCAGGTGTTTTTGTTCTGTTTGTTTTCTTCTGTTGAAGTATCCTGCATCATTTCTCCACACATACACTTCTCAATGAGATAAATTCTACAATCTGTGTCATCATTTTCCCTAAATTTGTCAGGGATTTTAACTTGAAACATATTTATTTGTTCTATGGGCTTCATCAGCATGTTGGAATTAGCTCATCCTCGGAAAGAAAGTAACTCTAAAAAAAATTCTAATTCTTTCCTGGAAATTCAAGAACAGGAAATGCTACCACTAAATTAATGTTAACTGCTCACTACTAGTTGTGACAATTTCTCCAGAGGGTTGTGTTGGAAAAAAAGAATCTTATTTTCCTTATTTGTGATCAAAGCATATTAGAGTATCTAACAATTTTAGACATATTTTGGAACATGCAGCGCCCCCATTAAACATGCTGGGCACATCTGAATGCCTGGCATGGTGCACTTGACAACTTTCATCTGATTAAACAACTTTTGCTGTCTGGTAACTGGGATATAGCAATTGCCCTATAAGAATCATTGCTCATTTGTTTATATCTTCATCATCTAAGGTCCAAGAATGGGTGCTGATGTTAAGAGAAAAATATTTTATTGGTCTGAATATAGCCTGTATACCCCCAAAATAAGATACCTTTAGAAGAAAATAGCACCATGTATAGTGGTAGGGGAAGGTAGGTGCTGCGGTGAATAGAGGGCCAGGCCTGGAGGCAGGAAGATTCATCTGCCTGAGTTCAAATCTGGCTAGTCGTATGACCCTGGGCAAGTTACTTAACCCTGTTTACCTCTGTTTCTTCATCTGTAAAATGAGCTGGAAAAGGAAATGGCAAGCTACTCTGGTATATTTGCCAAGAAAACCCCAAATGGGGTAACAAAGAGTTGGACATAGATGAAAAACAATAAATATAGAATCTTAGACTTTGAGGTAGGTAGACCTGAATTCTAGTTCTTCCTTAAACATTTGCTGGTTGTTTAATCTGGGGCAATTCACTTTAATGATCTTATTTTCAGTTTTCTCTTCTGTAAAATGCAGTCAATAATAGAACCTACCTCACTGGGATGGTATGAATGCCACAAAACTGCACAAAGACTTTTGGAACATCTTGTTTGTACTTAGGTATGAACATGTACAACATATGTATCCACATGCATACAAAAGCAGGTTGAGCTGGCTGTAGCACACTATTGCTAACATAGATACCTTAGTCTACACCATTAACTGAGAACAGAGACATTAGGCATAAGACTGGAGTCTGTTACCCTTAAATTTCCATCATGGAGTTTACTATCAGTAATCCAAGGCAGTTCATGGCTGAGCTAGAACTCAAGCCCAGGCACATTCGGAAACCAGGAAACACAACTAAAAGTCATGTACTCTTGAAATATCTACACTTTAATTAGTGAAATGGAATTTTATTATAATACGTGTATTAATACCCTGTGTTCATGTCTGAAATATGAAAGAATGAGAAAGTTAATGAAATTTTTCTCCTGTTAATATGTATCTTATAGGAAGAAAACAAGATACTGTAGCTGGTGAAAGTTTTGCTGACACTTACTCTCTTATGTAAAACCTAAGATGCAGAGTTAATTCAGATGTCCTTGCAGAGCTACCAGCACCTTTGCATTTCCTGATCTCTTTGCAGTTGAGGCAAAGGGTTTTTATTAAGGCTTTACCTTTGGGATGAAAAGTATAATTCATGGATTTGTTATTTGCTCTTTCTGGTTGTAGTCATTAGCCAGCTTTGGATCCTTCATGGTAGCAAGTATATTGCTAGAGGTAAAATTCACCTTTGGGGCAGAGTGAAAGGCCAGGAATGAGAGGATGTAAGAAATGGGAATTTAGGGCCTTTTGGGGGCTTATACATTCCTCCTCCTCTGGCAAGAATTGTTCTGATGGGTAAAGTGAAAATGGCAGGAGTTGTAAGTTGAAGGACAATTGTTTTTCACTGCTTTCTAAGCAAAAGGAAATAGTTATGATGACCTCAGCTGTAATTCCTCTTATTCACTTGTTAATGAAAATTAAAATGCAAACCCAGACCAGAGGAATGTTCCTTAAAAATGTTAAGAAGAGCTCTTATCGTATAGGGAGCCACAGAGTCATGTACTTTCCTTTAAAGTGGTACAATATGCATCTTCTCCAATTCATCTCAATCACAGTCATTGTCTAAGGGCCCCATGGTACAATAGAAAGAATATTGACTTTCAGCATAGAGGAAATGGGTTCAAATCCTCTCTCTGTCATTATTTGTGTGAACTGCCCCTCCCTGTTTGACTGAAGCCCTTTGGGCCATCATTTCCTCATGTTGGGCTAGAAGGCATCCCTTCTAGTTCGAAATTTATTATCCTATGATATATACTTTTACATAATAAAAATAACAACTAATATTTGGAGACTATTTTAAGACTTGAAAATATATAAATCCCTATCTCATTTGAGCTTCACAACAATCCTGTACTTATTCTTATTTTAGAGATGAAGCATCTGAGATTAAAAGAGATGAACATGACTTGCCCAGGGTCATATAGCAAGTGTCTGAGGCAGGACTGGAAACTCAGTTCTTTCTAATTCTATGTCTTGTGTTTTGTCCATTGCACTTCCTAGCAAGCCATTGAAGACAAGAAAACAAGAGAATTATTATTAAATCAGAATGCTTAATGGATTATGTTAAATAAGTTTAGGCTGAGCAGATGTTATATACCCAGGAATATGCTAACAAGGACAGAAAATGAAAAGACATTCCAGCACCTAGGTGTCACGGTCCATAGAGTGTTAAAATAAGTGCATTGGACAAAAATAGGTCATCTCTGGCATCAAAAATTTGGGAAGACATATGAACTGATGCAAAGTTAAGTTACTGGAGCTAGGAGAACCATGACAGTTCCAAATAACCCCTGCTGAAATGTCCTATCCATGTTCAATTAGAGAATTGTTAGACTTTGAGAGTACAGATTAAAAGGTATTTTATTTTCTCTGATTTGAACCTTTGACTTTACAATTCCTGTTGTCCTCTAATTTACATTTTCCCCCCATTTATCACTGTCCTTCCTCAGGGCAGCTAAGTATAGAACTGAAATCAGGAAGACCTGAATTCAAATGTGGCTTTAGATATTTGCCTAGGGATCTTAGACAGCTCACTTAACCTCTATTTACCTCAGTTTTCTTAACTCTAAAATGGGAACAATAACAGTATCTACCTTAAGGTTGTTGAGGACCAAATAAGATCATATTTCCCAGCCCAACTTACAGTCTAATGAAGGAAGCAAAACCATACACATAAAAACAATTAAAAACCACCAAGTGTCATCAGGTTGTATACTATTGGCTGTAAGGGCAAGAGTAGATCAGAGGAGAGAGAAGTCACTTTGGGTCAGAGCAGTTAGAGTGAAATTTCCATAGAGGAAGTGGGACTTAATCAAGTCTGGAAGGGAAGGAAGGATTTAGATAGTTTGAAGAGAATAAAAGGAACATTCCAGAGTGAGGTGAGAATGAATGGATCTGATGCCCACCTTGGTAGTGTGAGGAGAAGAACCTGAGGAGTAGAGTTAGAGTGAGATAGATGGGAATTAGCCCTTGGTTCTGAATTTAGTGGGAGGGACAACATGTGCAGCTGAGCTTCTTTAGAAGCATTACTTGAGCTTAGCATCTAATTAGCAAGGATAATTACTCAAAACAAAAATTTCTTTTCTTTTTATTTTCAGTTCCAAATTCTCTCCTTACCTCTACCCTCTTCCTTACCCACTTAGAAGGCAAGAAATAAGATATCATTTAAAAAAATACATATGTATATATATATATATATAAACATATTTTTGCATTAACCCTATTGTAAGAGACATTTTTTTAAAAGAGAAAATAAAATATCCTTTAATCTGTACTCTCAGAGTCTAACAATTCTCTAATTGAACATGGATAGGCTATTTTAACATGAGTCATTTGGAACTGTTGTGGTTCTCCTAGCTCCGGTAACTTAACTTTGCATCAGTTCATATAAATCTTCCCAAATTATTGTTTTATCTTCTCTTTATAATTTCTTGCAGCACAAAAGTTTTCCGTTATAACCATATGCTATAGACCCACATGTACAAAAATATTTATAGGAGCACTCTTTGTGGTAGCCAAGAACTGGAAATCAAGGAGATGCCCATCAATTGGGGAATGGCTTAATAAATTATGGTATATGAACATAATGAAGTACTATTGCTCCATAAGAAATGATGAACAAGAAGACTTCAGGGAGGCCTGGAAGGAC
>CM053771.1:290714348-290745232 GCA_028658325.1 Potorous gilbertii
CATCTCTCTCATTTCTCTTCCCAGTTTTTCCTCCACCTCTCTAACTTGATTTTCAAAATCCTTTTTGAGCTCTTCCATGGCCTGAGCCCATTGGATATCTATTTCAGATGTTTGGGATACAGAGGCCTTGACTCCTATGTCTTTCCCTGAGGGTAAGCATTGTTCTTCCTCATCAGAAAGGAAAGGAGCTAACATCTGTTCCCCAAGAAAGTAACCTTCTATATTTTTTTTTCCCTTTTCTGGGCATTTTCCCAGCCACTTACTTGACTTCTGAGATTCCTCTCCACCCCTGCCTAGATCTGCCCAACTAGTGCTTGGGGTCTGAAATTCAAATGCTGCTCCCCAGCCTCAGGGCTTTCAGTGGCAGGCCTGGCTGCTATTCAGGGTAAGATTAAATTCAGGTTCTCAGGTGGGGGCAAGGCTCCCTCCCAGGCTCAGTTCCCTGGGGGAGCTTATGTGGAGACCTTCCACAATGGAGCAGAGGTCCTGCCTGCTCTAGGAGCCTCTGGTTGCCCGCTGCCTCTGCAGCTGCCTCCCGAGGTGGCCTGAGTTATGGAGACACCCCGCACCCCTCTTGGCCTGCCCAGAACTCTCTCTCACTGACCTGTATCATCTGTGGGTGGAGGGACCTTTGTGGCCACCTGAGATTCCGTCCCTGAAGCCTGCTCAGATCTGCTCCTCTCAGTGCCACGTGCCCAGGGAAGGGCTGGGCTCTGCTCCTGTCTGGTGCATGATGAACCCTTGAGGTCAGTTTTTCAGGAAATCTCCTTCATTCCATTGCCACGTGGCTTACACTGCTCCAGAATTTGTTGGGAGTTCTTTTTACAGGAAATCCATGGGCTGTTGGTTTGGAGCTAGCATATGTGAATCTTTCTACTCTGCCATCTTGGCTTCTCCCCTGGGGCTGATCTTTAATATAATCCCCCTTATAACCAAGGGAAAACATTCATAAAGTAACTGACCTAGGTAGGAGCACAGTCAGTACCATGCAAGTGAGTAAAGCTAACACATAGTGCTGACATTTATGTATATAGCTATTTAAATTTTGTAAAATGTTTTACTTTTTATCTCCCTTGGTCTCTATAGGAAATGAATGTATGACCCTGACCTCATCAGTTCTACTTTGCTACTTCCACAACAAAGCATTTGCTTAGCACTATAATCAGGTAATGGACTTCTTAAACATAGATTCCTTAACTCTGTTATGCAGAATCTTGGCTTCTCCATTATTAGAACAGAGGTTTTGTGAAATAATGTTAATGTTCAGCTAAATATTTGATAAGGTAAGTATTAAATATTTACTCCCCTGAAGTCCTATCTTTCCTCCTTCATCATGGTATGTATGGGGTTCTGGGTTCTCAAAGACTATGCCTTAGGGTAAGAGTCCCGGTAGATTCTTCTAAGATTTAAAGACTTAGAATTTATGGTCAAAGATAAATGATATTATGTCTATTGGAGCATCCACCTAATAATTTGATATAGATTTGCTACAAGGTGATATTTTTTTCCACATGTTTTGAAGCCCATCTGTTAAATTATAAAGGGCCTGTAATCTATCTCTAGAAAAGCACTTGATTAATGAACCCAAAGATTTTTAAAGTATTCAACCAGGTTTTACAAACAATAACTTTGTATTTGTTTCCTTTTCTTTAAGAATGAAAATGACCTTTTTCCCTTCATTTATTTTGTTAATCATTTCTCCTTAACTACAATTTATGTATTTCAAAACACAAAATTAATGAATGAGAAAACAAGACTACAGAAGAAATCTTTTTGTGAGTCTCATCTCACCCAGATCATTCTTAGAGTATTCATAAATCAAATTGGAACAAGGACAACAAATACATTTGAAATGGAACAGATCTTCCATTTTGTTTGTTTAGAAATGTCTCCCTGCACCTAATACTACTAGAATAATCACACTTGAACACCACCCCTCCAGTATTTGCTTTATTATGTAAAGAAATGGAAACACTTTTTAAAATAAGATCAAGTCGACTATATAAATTATATACAAATATGTACAGAAAAATAAATTATATACAGAAGACAGTTATGCTAAAGAAGTCACAATTTTTAAAGTTACCCAAACATCAATTTTCAAGATAGCCTGAAGGAAGAATTTCACAGGATTGAAGAATCTTTGGGGTATTGTTATCATGATTATTTTTTTAATAACTGAGAAATTATCAAAAATGACTCATCTATGAATCTATTTTCTCACCTGGTATTGATTTCTACACATTGCATTTAACTCTGCATAAATGATCATTATATTCCCTGGAGTCTATGGGTAATGATGATGATTATTCATAAAGGAAGGTGGGTATGGAAATAGTATTGGCAAGAAATAAGCTATTTCGAAACAACTTTCAAAAACACATTATAAATTTTTCAATGTGAGGATTTTCACATCAGAAATTGACAATGATGGACTGAGCCAAGAGGGTGGAGTAAAAGCAAGGACCTGCCTGAACTCTCCCCCTAAACCCTTCAAAATACCTGTAAACATAACTCTAAACAAATTCTAGAGCAGCAGACACTACAAAATGACAGAGTGAAACAGATTTCCAGCCCAAGACAATCTGGAAGACTAACAGGAAGGGACTATTGCACCCAGTGTGGGTTCAGCCAGTTAAGCCCAGTGTGGGCCTGGAGCATGCCTCAGGACACTGAATCACTGCAGCTCTAATAGTTTCCAGAATTCTCAACTGATAAACCCCAAAGACAGCTTCAAAGGGCAGTGGGAAAGCTCTCTCACCTGGGTGAAAGAGGAATATGGTCGCACCCCACTCCCAGCCCCAGCCCCAGGACAACTGCAGCAGAGGCTGCTTCTGGAATTCTTGGCCTACAAATTGTGGGGAATCAAGTAGCTGGTCTGGATTGCAGTCCTGGGTGATAGTCCTGGGGTGAGGAGGAGCTCAGGCATAGCAGAACTGGTGGCAGCTGTGGACAGGGAATCGTACTGGTAATTACAGGGCAGAAAAGAGTGCTTGTGGCTCACAGACGAGAGTGCAGGTCAGGAGAGGAATAAACACCTCTCCTTTGATTATACCACTTTGGAGGAACTGAGAATCTATAGGTCCCTAGAGATATCTCTGCACAAGCCACCTGAAATTTGGGGTAGTGCACCCCCTAGGAAACAAAGAGCTCAAAATTGAAGTAACTTACTGGGAAAATGATCATAAAGGGAAAAAACAAGACTATAGAAGGCTACATTTATTGGTGAAAAGGTCTCAGGACTAAAGAGGTCAAAAAGTGTTTTGAAAATCAAGTAAGAGAGGTAGAAGAAAAATTGGGAAGAAAAATGAGAGCAAGGCAAGAAAATCATGAAGAATGAGGTAGCATCTTGCTAAGGGAGACCCCTCAAACTGCTGAAGAAAATTATACCTTAAAAATAGGCTAACCCAATTGGCAAAAGAGATTAAAAAGTCAGTGAGGAGAAGAATGCCTTAAAAAGCAGAATTGGCCAAATGAAAAAAGAGGCCTAAAAGGTCACTGAAGAAAATAATTCCTTAAAAGTCAGAATGAAGCAAATGAAAGCTAATGACTACATGAGGAATTAAGAAATTATAAAAGAAAACCAAAAAAAGAAAAAAGAAAAAACAAAAGACAATGTAAAGGATCTCATTGGAAAAATAACTGACCTTGAAAGTGATCCAGGAGAGATAGTTTAAAATTATGGCCTGAAAACCATGATTAAAAAAAAGCCTAGATATCATCTTTCAAGAAATTATCAAAGAAAATTTCACTGATATTCCAGAATGAGAGGGTAAGATAGAAATGGAAAGAATCCACTAATCAGATCCTGAAAGAAATCCCAAAAGGAAAACTCCAAGGAATATTGTAGCCAAATTCCAGAGTTTCCAGGTCAAGGAGAAAACATTACCAGCTGGTAGAAATAAACAATTCAAGTATTGTGGAAACATAATCAGGATAATACTAGATTTAGCAGCTTCTATACTAAGGGATTGGTGGGCTTGAAATATGGTATTTCTGAGGTCAAACAAGCTAGAATTAAAAGCAAGAATCACCTACCTTGCAAAACTGAGTATAATACTTCAGGGGGAAAAATGTTCATTCAATGAAACAGAGGACTTTCAAGCATTCTTGTTGAGAAGACCAGAGCTGAATGGAAAATTTGACCTTCAAATACAAGCATCAAGAGAAACATGAAAAAGTATATAGGAAAGAGAAGCCAAACTCATTAAAGTTGAACTGCTTCCATTTCTACATGGAACTATGCTATTTGTAACTCTTGAGAATATTCTTTCTCAGTAATAGGGTAGTTACAGGGAATATATATAATATATATGTATGTATATATGCATATATGTGTATGTGTGTATATATTATATACGTGTATGTATATGTGTGTGTCTATGTATATGTATGTGTGTATATACATATTGAGAGACAGAGAGAGAGAGAAGAGAGAGAGATGGCACAGGGTGAGCTGAATATGAAGGGGAATAGCCAAAAAATATAATTAAGTGTAGAGAGGAATGTACTGGGAGAAAGGGAAAGGAAGAGGTAGAATGCAGTAACTATCTCACAGAAAAGAGGCAAGAAAGAGCTTTCACAATGCAGGGGAAAAGGGGGGAGGTGAAAGGGAATAAGTGAACCTAATTCTCACTGGATTTGGCTTAATCGAGTACGAAAATCTATCTTACCCTGCAGGAAGGTGAGGGGGAAAGGAATGGGAGAGGAAGGATAATAGAAAGAACAGCAGATTTATGGAAAGGGATAATCAGAAGCAAACACTATTGGGGGCAGGGGACAGGTCAAGGGAAAGAAAGGAATAAATGCAGGGCAGGGCAGGACAGTGAGAAATATGATTAGTCTTTTGCAATATTACTTATAGAAGTGTTTTGCATGGGTACACACATATGACTTGTATGGAATTGCATGCTTTCTCAATGAGGGTGGGTGGGGAGGGAGGAAGGAAGAGAAAGTGGAACTCAAAGCTTTAAGAATGAATGTTAAAAGGTTATTTTTTGCATGAAACTGGGAAATAAGTGGTATAGGCAATAGGTTATAGAAATCTATCTTGCCCTACAGGAAAATAGAGGGGAAGGGGAAGAGAAGAGGGGGTAGATAGAAGGTAAGGCAGATTGGGGAAAGGGGTTGTTGGGGTACACGCTGTCCTGGGGTGGGGGAATGTGCGAGGGAGAAAATTTGGAATTCAAAATCTTGTGGAAGTGAATGTTGAAAAATGAAAATAAATAAATTATATTTAAAACACGAAAAAAAATAGAAATTGACCATTATTACAAATCAGAATTTGTTTTATATTTTGTCATTTTTCTAAACTTAAGAAACTGTTAGCATTGTAGATTAAATTTTAAAATGTGTTTATATTATCATTTCTTCTGGAGAAGCTGTTATCAAACCTTTGTCTGCCCATCCCTGGCAAGAAGACACAAGAGAGGGCATGGTATCAACAAGATTTGCACACAGAGAAATGGGTATAGAGATCCCATTTTCTTTCTCTTACCTTTGAATCTAAGACTTTCTGGTTGACAAGAAGAGAAGAGAGATGTTGCAAGCTAAATGAGGCTCCCTGCTCATGAGGCAGTCAAATGGTGGTTGATATGAGAATTGGAGATTACTGGACAGGTTACTATGGCCCAAGACTACCTGTGACGACTGGAGCATGAAAAGGAGAAAAAGTCACAAGTACCAGAGACTGTCATTTCTTGTAAATTGTGGTTTGTTGAGGCATCAAAGCGGGTAGACCTATTTTCCCTTTGCACAGTTCCCCTGCCTTATCTTCTTCATACTCTGTGCTATAAAGTCAGGTTCTCCTACACACATCCTTGCTCCCTACTTCCCTTATTCCTTTTTCTATAATCTGTGGTCATTTTCATCTAGGGAACTTCTTGGCTACCTTTGAAAAATGGGTTGGTGCAATAGCTTAGGACTCCATATGGGTATGATTATAAATTTTCCTTTCATTTTCACAAGGTTCAATAACTACACTGTCACAATGTGTTGAGTGTCTCTTTCCCGTGGATGTGAGAGATGTTGACAGAGAAAGGAAGTTCCTCAAATAAAATAAATGCTGGATCCATAGGCTTCCTATTTTAAAAAAAGCATTCCAAGAAGTGTTCTCTATAATCAGAAGCCCCCTAAAGACAATGGAAAATATATAGGGGGCTCTAGGAAATGACCACAAATTGCTAATATGGAAAAAGTGACATAAAAGACACCCCTAAAGGCAAGGAAAACAAAAAAGGCAAGTGAATTGTAGAAGTGAGGGATGACAGATGAGCATGTCAAGGATGGCACAAATGCCAGAGGAAAATCTTTGAAATAATGGGCCAATCCTCTATGAAGAACTAGTAGAAAGACGTAATCAAGAATTGTGCAGAAAGAGATCACATAGAAGGGTGGCTATCTGTAATGATAGAGATAGTATCTACATTGATGAGAGAAGAGGACCTTAAAGGTATTCACATTCTTCTACTGAAATCATTAAAACTTGCTAAAAGTTGTGAGTTTTTGTTTTGGTTTGTGTTAAGACTGAGTCCTCACATCTCATCTGGGGAAGTACGAGGGTGCTGCCCATCTCTTCCCCACTGTATTCATCATGGGAAACTTGACCTGCTTTACTGGTCCAGTTCACCTTTACTCAGGCAACCTGGTGGCTCCCTGATCCCCTGGCTTATCATATGAATCCCACAATGCTTCTTAGAACTCTGGAGCTCAAGAGATCCACCAGCCACAGCCTCCCTGGTAGCAGGGTTTACATTGTGTGTCCTCAGGTTCAACTTTCTTTTTCTGTGAAGTCAGGTGAAACACAAAGGCTCAGTGGGAGGAAAAGGAAGCTTGTATTTCAGATAGTTTTCTATCATGTTCTTTATAGAGACCTAAATGAACACTGATGTTCTGCAAACTAACCATGCTAGTTTTTTCATCTTGAAAAAGTTCCCTTAATAAGTAGGATTATATACGATGCAATCAGTTGCATTGCTCAGGATAAAGAAATACTGAACAGATTTGAAATTAGGCCAGTCCGAAGTTTAATCAACAGACACCTACAGACATTCAAGAGAAATTAAGTTATTGCCACAAGCCTAAATATGTATAATGATAGTAATTGTATTTATTCAAAATTTTTTTCAAATATATACAACCTCATTATTCACAAAGAATGGAGAGGCACTAATTAATTCTGATAATTGAGTTTTGCTTAGATACATTTTTAATGGAAGAGATGCACATTTGAGGGGCTATAACCTCATTTTACATGATAGAGGTCAAGATAATCAAGACTTGATGGCAACAACTGATTAGAGTGTGTTTCCTTTTCTATCATGTAGCATTTATTGCATTTATAAACCACCCTTTCACAAAGTCTCAGGGCACACATCAAAAATAGCATTTAAAAAAGCTTAACCTCTATTCTACATAATTTTTTATGCCACTTGGGCCAAGTTGGTATTAGCAAGTTCTGATTTTCATCTAGGAGTTGTCCTTGGGTAATACATTGCCTAGAGAATTATACTAAATTATAGATACTTTTCAATTCCAAAGTTCATCTAACAGAATACAACTCAGGTTATATAAGGTTTTAGAGACTAAAATCAATACTTCGAATTGCACTCAGGAGGGGTTAGGATAAAGGAAGGATGCTACATGCCCGGTGAATACTTTTTAAGAATACCCTCAAACAAACAGAAAGCTGGCTAATGCTCACTGGCTAACACTATGTAATTAATATTTGTAAACATTCTGAAAAGCCCTTGGAAATGTGCTAGGCCATAGGAAGTTGTCAGTGACAAATAAATGGGCCATCACTAGTAATGAAGATGTTCAAGGCAAGGATAAATCAGGTGGAAACCTCACGGATTCAGGCTAATTAGGGGATACCCCTTCTACGTTAGTGGAAACCTAAATTACAGGGGATTTTTTTGTTTAGTTTTGGTTTGTAATTTGAGGAAGTGCCCTTTTGTTACTTTCAAGTATATTTGGTAATTCACTTTAACCTCTAACAAAGGACTTCCAAGTAGAGGCTCTGCCTTGGACTGTTTTAATGAATAGATAAGATTCATTTGTAATCAAAAGCAGCATTAACATGCAAATAATGTGCTAAAATTTAAAAACAACAATTTTCTTAAAGAGATTTTAAAATAGCCCCTAGACTTTTATTTTCTTACAATATTTTCTTTTTAAAGGACTTCTGAGACTATGTAAAACTATTTTATTTCAAAAGCAGATTCCCAAAGTTAGAGCCCTTACTAGGGTAGGACTACACTGATCAGATCCAGGGCCCTGACATCTCAGGAGTGAGCTTCTTTCCTTTGGTTTGTGGGCCATCATTGTGCGTACAATTCAACTCATCTCTTTCCCACACTCCTCCCAAATTTCCATCAGTCATCTCTTTCCAGATGATGCAACTTCCTCTTTTCCCAGCCCCTATAATGGTACAGACCAATCTCTTAGGGGGTCATCCTCTTTTTCAGCACAAAACTATTTATGGATTTCTCCTGTCCTCCAAGTTACCTCCTTCAGCCTTGCCCTGGACTATCCTCAGTATCATTCTCTGTGCCACAACTGGCCATGTACTTCTCCCTGACAGATGATATAATTCCTCATTACGATTCTACCTGAGATAATGTGAGTTCACTTTATTGGGCCTCTGAAGCAAGGCTACTAGAATAAAGGAAAAGGAGTCGAGAGGTTGGAAGCATAATTTTAGGCAGGGATATGAAATTTATTATTAGGTGCATTATTTTTATGACAATGTTAACCTTACCACATGCATTTTAATAAGCACTACATCTATGCAGAACTTACAAAGATCTGCTACCATTTGTACAAAAACACCCCCTATTTCCTTCTCTTCATGCTATATTTTCAACACCTAGCTCTGACTTAATTGCTTTGTGTCTTCCTGAAGCTGCTAGTCTTCAATGTTCCTTTTATATGTAGTAAAGATGAAAAGCGATTCTCTGTCAGTAACCCTCCTCCTCCTCCTCAATGACTATTACAACAGACTCAAAAGTCTTAGGGTATTTCCAATAGCTACATGTCTTTTTTATTACAAAAATGCACAGAGTTAGAACCTCAACAAATGCAGATTTTCTTTTTCAATATTGATTGCTTTTAATCAAGCTTTTACTGTAAAAGAATAAGTATCATTGAGGAGGCTCCACAAAACTTTTAATAGCATTTAGCTTTTCAGTGCTTAGTTATGTGAGTCACAAATATCTAAAAAAGAGGTGAAGATACAGAGCCTTCTGAGAGTATCCCTCTACCTGAGGAAGACCAGCCCAGGCAAAGTAAAAGGAATAATTAGCATGTGGCACTTTAACCATAACATTTCTTGTACAAGGTTGTCATTATAACCAATCAGGAAATCTAGGTAGAGGAGAACTAGTAATTAGTAAGTGCAAGGGTGAAAAGAATGCAATTGATCAAAACCTTAAATGTCTATTTCATAATAACTGTCCTCCAGTATCAAAAGAAATATACAACTATAAGAAAACTGAGTTCATGGAGTAGAATGAGACAATTCATTTTAGACACACATGCACATACGTGTATATCTGCTTTTGAAATGTAATAGTTTTACATAGGTTCAGAAGTCCTTTCTAAATGAATGGTGTAATAAAAAGAGTCTGGGGACCTTTGTAAAAACTATTTAAGAGAAGTGTTGGGTTTTTTAAAAAATATAATATTATAAAATACATGTTTTCCTATAGCTGTGTATTTTTTCATACTAGCTGACAATTATGAAATAGTCTCTATACCAGTAGAGTGAGAGGCAGCTAGATGGGTGAGTGGATAGAGTGATAAGCCTGGAGACAGGAAGACATGAGTTCAAATTTGATCTAAAAACATCCTAACTGTGTGACCCTAGGCAAGTCATTGATCTCTGTCTGCCTTAATTCGCTGGAGAAGGAAATGGCAAACCACTTCAGTATCTTTGACAGGAAACCCCTCGAGAGGGTCACAAAATGTCAGATATGATTGAACAACAACATGTGTGTGTATGGATTTTCTTTTTCATCTTAATAAATAAGCTAGGTTTTCCTATCATCACAAATATCATTTGATAGTAGTCAACAGTTATTATGAAATACACATCATTGAAAGAGGCTATTAATATATGTTTATACATATATATACACATATGCATCTATTATTACCTATCTATCGAGATGCCTGTATATGAGATATTACTATTTATTGGACTTTGGCCTGAGAATTAACCCCCCAAGAAAATAGAAAGTTCTCCATCAGCCAGCACTGCATGATCCCGATGTAGAACACTAGTTACCACAAATGGAGAGATTTTGAATGATATGGATAAGTTCCCTTATCTTGGTGGTATGCTTCCCAGGGATGTGCACACTGATAATGAGGGTGATGCAAGGACTGACAGAACTAGCTCAGTGTTTCAGAGGCTCCAAAGGAAAGTGAGAGAGAGAAGAGGTTTTAGGCTACTTATCAAACTGAAGGTCTGTAGAAGCTTTGTGTTGACCTCATTGTCGTATGCCTATGAACCATGGACGGTATACCAGAGCCATGCTAGGAAACTGAATCACTCCCACTTCAATTGTCTTAGGAAGATTCTGAAGATCCCCTGGCAAGAAAAGGTAGGGGACATGAAGGTCCTTTCTTGAGCTGAACTACCAGCGTTCAAATTCTACTCCTACAGAGAGAGTACAATTTTTATGAGCTAGCTAAATGTTGATAGTAGTCAACAGTTATTATGAAATACACATCATTGAAAGAGGCTATTAATATATGTTTATACATATGTATGTATTCTAAATGTAATTCTAAATGTAATTCTAAAATCTGATCTTTTGATCTCCCATTTCACTTGTACATTTATTAAATAGCTTATTTAATATTTTGGGTTCATACTATATGAAACATTTCTTCATTAGCCATGGTATAGTTCACTCTCAGTAATTCATGTCACAAAGCAACACTTGTCTGAAGAAAAATAAAGCTTATGTTTTGTCAGAAAATGGAGCTTCTTGCCTCAATCTATGAAGTATACTGGAGGAAGGACCCAGAAAGAAAAAGAAAAGACTGGAGAAGAATTGTTGCTAAGGGAGAAGGAATGTGGGACACCCAAGACAAGAGAGGACAAAATATATAGGTTTAAAAAATAAGAATTAAGCTTAGAAGGAAGGAAGGAATATGAAAAGTGTTTGTTGTGAGTGCATATTTATTTCAAGGAGGTTCACGGGCAAGTTAATGAGAAAGAAAAAAATGAAAGAGGATAGAGGAAGAATGAGCGTAGCAAGTGACCTGACAATGGCAAATGTGATCAAAAGGAATAGTGGGTTAGACATTAATGGTTGATTGGTTTATCATAGAATGGTTTAGAATTCTATTTCATTGCCACACATGAAAGCTCATTATAATCCAAAAGGAATAGCTTGTTTTCAGAAATTAGGTGTATGGAGAAAGGGAAACTGTGTCCCTTCATGAAAGCTGAAGTTATGTTGATTCAAGAAAAACCTATTTCATTGATAGTAACTTCTTCTCTAAGATAGCGGCTCCTCCCAGCTGGTAGAAAGACCTGATCTGATGACTGAAGCTAAGAGTTAATAGAATCTGTTGGGGAAATTACCTAGTTTCTGGATAGCCAGTAGAAAATCATTCCAATGGCCCCTGTGCTATCCTGAACCCTAAAAGACAGGGGATATCCTTCCACTTGTGGCCACTCAGCTCCTTTCAACACCTTACTCCTCTACCCTATGATCATGATCCTATTCTCTCTTGCTTCCTTCAAGGTCTTCTTTCCTCTAATATCTTCAGTCTCTCTGTGAGTCCTTTTCTAGTGGAAAACTTATTGATATCTCTCCTTTCTACAATAAAAAAAAAGCAAACTTCCCTTGGACTCTCCAGCTAGCAGATTGTCTTTTTTTTGTTTTGTATTGTTTTTACTGACATTCTTGAAAGTGAAATTTACACCCTTAGCCTCACCCTTTAACCTTTTCCAGTCTATTGCCCTTTTACACAAGAACAATTCAATGACCTCCTAATTTCCAAATCCAATATCGTATTCTTAGTTTTCCTCCTTGATCTATTTGTAGCATCTGATCTAATTGATCAAGGCCTCTTCCTTCTTAATGACATCTCTTGTCTTGGCTTCTATGACATTATGCACTACCAGTTTCCTTCCTTATTCTTGATCATTCTTTTTTATCTCTTTCCTTTTTTGACTCCACTTCTTTCTCCAGAACCCTAGACAAAGGAACGCCTCAAAGCTCAAATCTTGCCGTGAAATTTTCTCTATCTATACATACTACCTCATTGCTCTTATTTAGTTGCCTGATATTTAACTTACACTTTTACATAGGTGGTTCTCAGATTAACATCGTCAGTCCTTTACTTTATCTTGAACATCACTGCTCCATCTCTAACTCTGATAGGAGGGAAACTTTATGAAGACAACAACTTTCATTTTTCTCTTTGCATGTCCTAAACCTACCAAAACCCCTAGCACATAGAAGCCATTTAATGGATGTGTGTTGATTTATTGATTAATAGTCTTCTGGACATATATACTTGCATTCCACCTAAAAGTCTTCCCTTTTATATTTTTTCCTGTCACACCCAGCTCAAACAAACTTACTCAGATGATTTCTGTTGATGCTTATTCAATTTAATTAATCTAGCATTTATTAAAAGACCTACTGTGTGCCAGTTACCATGCTACACTCTCAGGATCCAAGGACAAAAGTAAAAGTCTTTGCTGTTGAGAAGACTGCATTCGAATCATCTGCAGTGACAAAATGTTCATATACAACATAATAATAACGAGTTGGAATTTACATACTGCTTTTGGGTTTACAAAGTAAAACAGTTTACAAATATTAATTCATTTTTATCCTCAGAACCATTCAGGGAGTTTTATTGTCTTCCATTTTACTGATGAGAAAACTGGAACAGACATAGATGACATGACTTGGCCAGTATCACAAAGCCCACCATTGAAGCTTACCTTTGCCTGAAACCAGGTCCAGTACTCTCTCTACTGTGCCCCTTCTCTACCCCTGACAGAAACAATGAAATTGGGGGGGGGGGCAGGGAAGGAATTTGCATTTTAGGAGATTAGGAAAGAATTTGTGTAGAAAGTACAACTGAAGCTGTGCCTTGGAAAAAGTCAGAAATTCTAAGAGGTGAAAGTGAGCAGACAGCTCATTCTAGGCATGGGCAATAGCCAGTGCAAAAGCATCAGGATGGAAAATGGAATATTATATATGAGGAACAGTAAGGCCAGTTATCCTGGGTAGAGATGTGTATTGAAAGGAATTAATATGTAATAATACTAGAAAAAATAAATTGGGTTGAGGTTGTAAATGGATTTAAATGTCAAACAAAGTAGTTTATAGTTGATCCTGGAGGTAATAAGGAGCCACTGGTAGGACAATGACATGGTCAGGTCTGAGCTTTAACAAACTCATTTTGGCAAGCTGTATAGAAGATGAATTTTAGTGGGAAGATAATAGAAGTAGGAAGATTATTTAGGAACCTCTTGCATCCATTCTTTCTTTCTCGATTCTATTTTTAGCCCTCTAGTCCAGGGACCTCTGACCCTACCTAAATTCGAAAAAGCATCGCTGCATTATATAAATAAAATGAATGAAGGGAATTAATGCCTGTTGGCCTGTTCAACTGGGCAAAATGATGCATGCAACAAATCATACCAACATGAGGAAAATCACTTTTACCTAGAGTTAATGTCACAGATGAGACAGCCATTTTGTTTCAAAATGGAATATTTTTCTCAAAGACACTTATCTCCATAACCTCTCTCCCTATACTACATTTCATTGAAAATTCATCAAAAATAAGCAAAAACCAAACTTATTTCCTGCCATTTTGTTTAGTAGATTGAACCATAAATCATGAATCAAGAGTCCACATATAGTCAAAATTAGTCATCTTCTTACACAGTTATATTAAAACAACAAGTAAAGACTAAAAAAAAAGCTAAATTGTCAAATTGTAACAAAGACATCATATGATCTGAAATACAAAGAAATTATCTACTAATTTCATTCTTATAAACTCTTCTGTTCTATATCAGTGTTTTCATCATGATCCGCTTAAGGCAAAGGTCTAGATTGGATGTGTCTACTAGTACATACATGCACACTCACAGAAGGCATAGTTTAAGAGCTCGCATTAGTAATTCACATGATGAAATTCATATCCTAGACAAAATGAGGCTAATCATCTACTTGACTCAAGCATCCCCTCTGGGCCCTAGTTTTCCAAGTACATCTGGTCAGCAGCTCTCTTGCCCAGATCTAATAGTTTCTTACAACACTTTTCAATTGTTGGTTGGAAGAGAGGGGTCAGAGAACAAATGTCAGTTTGATAAGAACACTTCAGATCTGTCACTATATCATTTGAGTGTTTTGATGTACTGGCTTCTTCTGAATGGACCTCAGGACCATGGAAGAACTGTTATGGAAGATTTGCATATTTTATACTGACAAATAGGGAGGTGGCACATGTATAGTCCTAGATGACCTCAAAACATTTGAAAATAAGATCTCTTCATGTGTGGTTAGGGCAGAGAGCCTGGCATTCTAATCTTCAGATGTCGACAGTCAGGGGTGCCACTCCTTACCATGTGAATTGAATGTCCTGTCCGTTTCCCAAATGCTGCAGAAGTGCATTCTGAAATGCTAATCTTTCTCAGCTGTCCCCACTCAGGCACTCTTCAGAGTTAGAGACTACTCATCTCCTCTGTGTGTAAAGTCTTTGGTGTCTCAGCATTTTGGCAAATGGCTTTTCATCAGTCTCTTTTTCTCTTCTGTTTTGGAATGTGTGTGTGTGTGTGTGTGTAAGTGTGTGTGTTTAAAGCTCCTTTGTGTTAGACAGGAAAGAGCAATCATTCCAGAAAATAGAATTTGGAGATAGTGAAGCAAATGAGAGGAAGAGAGAGACAGAGACAGACACAAAGAGATGGAGACAGAGAGACAGACAGAGGGAGGGAGGGAGAGAGAGACACAGAGACAGAGAGAGGCAGAGACAGAGAGAGGGAGGGAGGGATAGGAAGTTTGAAAGGAGAGAGATAGAGAGAGAAGACAGAGAGACAGACACAGACAGACTGAGAGAGACACACACACAGAGATAGAAAGAGGCAGAAGAGGGAAGGAGGAAGAGAGGGAGGAGGAAGGAGAGAGGCAGATAGACAGGGAGAATAAATATGCACATGTAGCACCCCAGAAATAAGAGAGCTCAAAAGAAAACCCAAAGGCAAAGGAGAGGAGTAGGCAAATACCAAAGAAAAGATTAGGCTAAGAATAAGGTAGATAGGGATAGATAAGATATAGTGGGATGTTATCCTACAACAAACTGTGGAAAGAAGAAAAGTTGGAGAAAGCAGAATAAAGTATATTAAGGCTGTTATGTCTTATCTGATCTATTTGTTATGTTCAACCCACAGTCAAATGAGGAGAGAGCACCATTGAATTTGTAAGGCACATAGTATTTATCCAAGTAGTCATCCCTACTAAGAATAAAGGAGGCCCAGATACGTCATAGACTCAGTAAATCTCTGCAGAACAAGCAAATTTCTGCATTCGATTTCTAAGTATTTTCTGGATTTCCAGCTCTTCTCCTTTGAGTGTGACATGTGGGTAGAGAAATCTGCTTCTCTTTAATTCCTGCCAATTGGTCTGTGCTCCAAAGGAACACAAAATAAACCAATTTTTCTACGTGCCAGCCCATAAAGCATTTGAATACAGCTATTGTGCATCTCCCTAAATCTTCTTTTTCTTGTAAAATAGTGCCAGGACCTTTAATAATTCTTCATATAATATAGATTTTATACCCTTTACCATCCTGGTCACTTTCTACTGGACCTGTCCCATTTATCAATATCCTTCCTAAGATGTAACGCCCAGAACTATACATAATATTCTCCATTTTGTCTGTCTACTATAGTGCAGAGTGGATATATTACTTCCCTATTTCTAAAAAGTACATGTTATTAATATGGCTTATAAGTAATATATTTGGCAACTTTATCACAGAATTGGCTTATACTCCTTTGAAATCTCAAGATCTTTTTATTTTTTCATGAACTTCTGCCAGGTTAACTCTTCTTCGATCTATCCACAAGCAGTTGATTTTTTGACACTGTTTTAAGAGCTTTACATTTATCTCTAGAAGATTTCTTCTTGTTAGTTTCAAGCCACCATGCCAGACAATAATTTTTTTTTGAATCTTGGTTCTGTCAGCTAATACACTTGTTGTTCCTCTTTAATTTTGTTTCTTATATTATTATGAATGCTGTTATTTTTAAAAATTAATTGTTTCATTGAATGCAGTAAATAAAATTTCAAGAGGAGAGAGCCATATATCAAATCCTATAATATGCCACCAGAGACCTCCATCCAGTCAAGAATTGATTCCTTAATTATTAGTCTTTGAGCATGGTCAATCAATCAACTATAAATCTATTCCACTGTATTATAATTCAAATCACACACCCCTTTCTTGGCCACAAAGAAACTGAAAGACAAATGCCTAACTGAAGTCAAACTAGTCTCTGTTTATGTCATTCTCCAATCTCTCCCTGTAACAATCGTGTCAAGAAAATAACTGTTCTGGCATCCCTTACTCTTCATGAGTCCATGCTTTCTCCCATGGATCATTTATTTTTTAAAGTACTTCCAAGAACATTGTTTAATAATCTTAGAATTTTGGGAAACCTGATGTTTACAATTTCCATCTCCCTTTGATCTCTCTTGGAAAACTGGGATGATATTTGCCCATCTCAAGTAATCTGATATTATTTTAGCTTTTTCCTGATTCCTCAAATCATTGATATTGGTTTTACAATATTAATGATAACAAGCTGAGATAACATTTTGTTTCTATTCCAAGACTTGAATGACTAGGTGCTTTATCACTATCTCCTAAACTGTATTGGACTTCCTTCTCTTAACCAAAGTAGTTTTATCCTTTCTAATGTTAAGATCATTCTTTCCTCTATAGAGAAAGAAGGCTAGAGTGAAGTTTAAAGATTGGATAAAGTTCCTTTCCATTTTCACTTGTAGTATTGCTCTTTCCTCATCTCCAAACGTAACTTTAAACACATTACTGTGAACTCTGGTGTTTTCTATGCAGTTGTGGTATTTAAACTCTATCTCTGCGACTCTGGGAAAGTCACTTAACCTCCATCTTCCTCAAGTCTTCATTTGTAAAATGAGGGCTGTAATAGGACCTGTCGCCCAAGCTTGTGATGAAGATAAAGTGAAATAATATTTAAAATCATTTGCAAGCATTAAAACACTGGATAAATGTTAGCTATTCTTTCTTTTCTTCCTCTTCTACTTTTCTTATAGGTTCAAGCTACTTTTCTTTGTATTTATCTTCATATACTTTTTGTCACCTTTTGTGACTTCTCACCCCCATTGCTTCCAGATGATAAAACCTTAGTTATCACACTTAAAGCTCTTAAAAACTTAGAGTTCATATAGAAAGACCTTTATTTTTTTTTGCATGTGAGGAAACAGGAAGATGGAATGACTTGCCCACATTTATGTGGGTATTAAAAAAACAGATGTTTGTTTCTTTTTCCCATTTTATGATCACTGTTAAAATTCAATACTTCAAGATTTCACATCCTTGTTTGACTCTTTCTTTTTAAAGTTTCTGTCCAAGTGGCCCTAACTCCATTTTCTCTGAACCTTCTGAAATCTGTTTTCCTGAAAGTCTAGATGACTTATTGATTCTTGACTTTAGAGCTGTATGACGTTCAAAGTCATCTAATCTAATCTACTCATTTAACAGATGAGGAACCTGATTTTAAAGGACATTGTCAAAGTGACACAGGATCATTTGAATATCAGAGCAGGAAGGGATGTCATAAGCCATATGTTCTAACCTGTACCTGTACAAGAATCATCTCTGGAAGTTTTGATGGAAATGTTTATCAAGGCTATGCTTGATCATCTATGTAGAGAGGACACATATATTGAGGCATATTCAGCTTTTACTCTGGGGATTCGATGGGGGTGGAGCGGAAAAGAAGAAAAATATTTCCTAACATTTTGAGAAACTTGAAAGTTAATTGACTGCCTCAAGATATGGTGAGCTCCTCTTTCCTTGATGTTTTTAAGTACAGAATGGAAAACCACTTCTTAGATATGTTACAGTAAAGATTCCTTCCAGGCATTTCAGTCATATCCAACTCTTCCTCCAAAATCCCATTTGGGGTTTTCTTGACAAAGATATTGGAGATGTTTGCCATTTCCTTATCCAGATCATTTTACAGATGAAGAAATTGAGGAAAATGGGGTTAAGTGACTTGCCAAAAATCACAAAACTTGTAAGTGTCTGAGGCCAAATTTGAACTAAGGGAGATGAATCTTCCTGACCCAGACCCAGCAGTCTATCCACTGTACCACCTAGCTGCTGGGGTCCTTTCCTACTCTACAATTCTTGCAAAGATGGTTTTATAAATTAATGGATTAGAAGATCTCTCAGGTTTGTTCCATTTCTGGATCCTTAGGATCTCCCAAGTATATCTGTCAGATATCTGTCTATTGCTCCTCCTAATTACCATATGACCCCCAAGTAAATAATTCTCCAATGAAAACTTAACTGAAGCTAGATCCATAAAAGTATCTGCAACCTTCAGATTATTCACTTAGTTTGGCAGAAGCCTGCAGCAAATTGTAAAAGTACAAATGTTATATGGACTCGATAAAGTAATAATAGTAACTTCCATTTTTTATGTTCGTTCAGCACAAATGGTGTAGAAAAGAATTTGCCTTCTCTGCAGTTCAGGAATGATCTTCAAATTTGCTCTAGTCCAACCCTGTTTATTAGGGGCAGCTGGTGTATGTAATGGATAGAGTGATGAGCCTGGAGTAACGAAGACCTGAGTTCCAATCTGGCCTCAGACACTAGCTGTGTGACAAAACAAAGTTAACCCTGTTTGTCTCTGTTCCTCATCTGTAAAATGAGTTGGAGGAGGAAAGGACAAATCACTCCAGTACCTTTACCAAGAAAATCCCAGATGGAGTCACAAAGAGTTACACATGACTGAAAAATGACTGAACAAGCTCCTTCATTTGACAATTAAGGAAAATGAAAATCAGGGATTTAAAGTGAATTGATCCAAGACCTCATAGTGGAAGAAGCATTAGGGTTGAGATTAGAGGAACTGATTTCAATTCCTGTCTTTGGCACTTTCTAATTGGGTAACTTGCAAAGTAACTTCACATATCTGTGCCTCAGTATGCTTAACTGTTAATTGTCGGGTGCAAGTCTAACTACTTTCAGTGTCACTTCTAGCTCCAAATGATCTGAACCTGTGATCCCATGACTGTGGGAGGAACATTCTCGGACTTGCATATTTCCTATAAATGGGGATGAGAAGAGAGGTTCTCATAGAAGCTGCCTAGCTTTTCAGTCTATAGTCTTCATCGAATCACCAGATCACAGGAATGGAGATAATCAAGTCCAAGTTGTTCCTAAATAGGACACATCATTGATAAATTGTCATCAAGCCTTTACCTGAAGATCTTCAGGTGTAGAGAACTCATAGACATCACTTACTGTTGTTTGTTTGGAAGGAGAAAATACGACCTTAAAAACTCTTCAGAAAAGTTGTCTTTGAACACGATTAATCTCAGTGATTTGAACCTTTCCATTTCTCTTCCCTCCTTTGGTTATTTTTTTTTTTTTGGCATGTTCTCTCAAGATCCCACTAGGAGCTATATAAAAATGTGATACATATATTCAGAGTAACCTTTCTTGTGTGCTGACAAAGGAATAAAGCTGTTGATTTAGGGCAACTAAGTAGCACAGTTAGATAATTTTACTTGTAATCAGGAAGATATGGATTTAAATGTGACTTCAGACACTCACCGAGTGTGTGACCCTGGGCAAGTAATTTAACTTCTGTTTGCTTCAGTTTCCTCAACTGTAAAATTAGGAAAATAATATCATCTATCTCCCAAGGTAGTTCTGAGGGTAAAATAAGATGATATTTATAAAATATTTTGTGAATCTTAAAGCGCCGTATAAATGCTACCTCTTATCATTACCTTTTCCTAGCCTGGTAATGTTAGTTTTTAACAGTCAGCAGTAGGTTTCTGTCAAACTAAGAGAGTAACTAAGTGAATGAAGTTTCAAATACCTTTAGAGATTCAGCTTCAGTTCCCTTTAAAATTTCAAGGTGATATGGCAAACCGAAAACTAATCTTTCTGTTTTGCATTCTTATTTAGTTGCTTTTTGAATAATGAACAAATATTATCATCAGAAAATAATTTTTGTTTTCATGATTTAAAAATGTTTTTAGGATTCTTAATTATACTTATATACTACATATGCATGTATGTATGAATATATATAATATCCATATATTATATATATATACCCATATATCTATCTCTCTATATATATACGTATATATAGAGAGAGACAGATATATGGGTAAGAGTTAATATAATGTTTTGAGACTAAAACTTTTCAAAGTAAGATGCCTACAACTTAAAAATGAAGGCAAAGAGAAAAAAAAAGGAATTTCATATGCTGAAGTTACAGAAATCCACATGCTGGCCACTATCCAGAAATGCATTTATTCCATACAGAAAGGAGCAATTTAATTCACAAAGCAAGGAGAAATCATTTCACCTTAGTAAGCTTGTACTCAGCTGATGACATTCCTATTTTTTTTCCCCTGAGAGAGATAACCTGCACAAAATCATATATATTAAATAAGATGAAGATTCTCCCCTCAATCCGTACACACACCTGATTTTCCTCTAAGCATGACCAGGAGAAAAAAAACAAAACAAAAACAAAAACCTCTGACAAACTGAACAATACCACTATTTAAAAAGTGCTTGCTATTAGTTCTCATGCAGATAACTAGTTGTCTCTATGGGTCAATGTTTAGATGAACCATCAATTATCTTGATCTCCTTTTTTAAGAGATCAAGATTTCTCTATCAATCAACAAGCATATTTCAATGGGATCTTTAAATCTCTCAGAAATTGTTTTTCTCTTTTCGCTGTGAATTTCCCTTTACCAAGACATCTGTAGATTGACATCCCTCCAGGTTTTTCTATGATAGAGGTGTTCTTTTCTCACTTCTTTTTGTAATTGGGTCCTTTCTTGAAAGGGTATAGTTTCTTTTTTAAACTACAGGGGATGTGGAAAAATGGGACACTAATTCATTGTTGGTGGAATTGTGAATTGATCCAACCATTTTGGAGAGCAGTATGGAATTATGTCTGAAGAGTTATTAAACCATCTGTACCCTTTGCCTCAGCAGTTCTATTTGTGATGATTAGGGAAAAAGAAACCTATATGTTCTAAAATATTTATATTAACTCTCTTTGTAGTGGTAAAGAACTGAATATCGTGGGGATGCCAATCAATTGGGAAATGGCTAAGCAAGTTGTGGTATGGGATCATGATGGAATACTACTGTTATAAGAAATGATGAGCCTGATGAGCTTAGAAAAAACATGGATAGATTTGTATGAAATAATGAAGAGTGAAATCAGCAAAACCAAGGGGAACTTTGGTAACAACAATATTTTTTTAAGAACAACTCTGAATGAGTAAGTCATTTTGAATCTTATAAATACCCAAATTAACTACAAAGCACATATAAAGAGAGACACTATCTCTACCCAGGGGAAGATCTGCTCAACAGAAGTATATATAGAATGATTTTACATACACACACATATTTGTCTCTAATGATTGCAGTCTCTAGGGTGTGGAAGGGAAGGGAAGAAAAAAAAAGAAATTTACATGATAAATTTATTATGTATTTAAAAGGATAAGCAAGTTGTACATAATAGATTTGCAGTTTCATGTACAATAAACTTTTTTATTATACTATGTTATGTAAATGCTTGTTTTACTCCATAAATTAAAAATAAAATAAAAATGTTAAATACTAAAAGGCCTTTCTTTTATATCTAATTTCATTCTTAAGCAAAAAATGAATCAGTGGTTACTTTGTGCCAAATATTATGCTAGAGATACAAAGACAAAAATAAAACATTCCCTGTCCTCAAGGGGCTTATATTCTATCTGTTCTCAGGGATGGCATTTCTGATATTCAGAGTTTAGTCTTACTGCCTGAGAGAGGCTTAGAGTTTGACTTAGAAATGTTTTGATGTGTTGAGCTTAGTTATTTGCATGTTCCACATCACAGAGAGACTCACGGTCTAAGAAGCGCTTGTATTTGCATCATCTACCTTTTCTTACTCAAGGATATTTAATCATTACATTTGACAGCATCTATTTTCTACGAAGGATGCATGACTGAACAGAAGAGAAACATGGTCCAATTCTGTCAGGAAAACAATAGACATCATCAAAGTTTTAAAAAATTGTAATCAAATGTCATATTTTTATAATGGTTTTTGAAACTATTATTTCATCTCATTATCTTGATAAAGAGGAAATATGGCAGCAAGTTAGAATTGAGGCTACATTTCTACTTGAAGGAAGGGATCTGAGGGTCCAAGGTCTACATTCTGTAGAGCTAATGATAGACTTGAGGGCTTGAGATTCTTAGATTAAGCCTCTGTCCACAGGTCACAGCTGACACTCCATTTGCCTTCTCATACTAGAGATGGTGAGAGAGTGTATCCAATTAATCCTACAGTGAGTTGGGATATGTTTATTTTTTTATTTTAAGGACACAGAGAATGAGGGGAAAATGTTGAAAATGAAAAAAAAGATAGTCTCTAAGCCTCCAGTCCTCTGTTTTCACAGATGTTTTATACGACAAAATAATTATATTACAAAGGTTAATGACAAGTGCAAAGATATTTTTTAAAACCAAAGTGAGGGGAGAAAAGTTGATGAGACCTGAAAGTAGCTTGAATTGATGGAGACACACAAGAAAAGTTATCCCAGATGGTATTTCCACCAATTTGAGAGGCAGCCAAGATAAAGCCAAGGGTGCTGATGAGTATGTTGAGGAAGTAGAAAATAAATGGATAGTTTGTAGAAAAGTCAAACTGAAGAAACTAGAGATTTTAAAGGAAGAAAGATGACAGGAGGACAAAAGGACCAGTATTTTAGAATTTTACAAAGAACTTTATTTCCTTTATCTCCCTTGATAATCACAAAAGACCTGTGAGGTAAGTACCAATTAACCCCATTTCATAGATATGGAAACTGAGGTTCAGAGTGGTTAATTGACTTTCCCAGGCAAGTAGCTGAGGTAGGCTTTGAATTGAAATTTTCCTAACTCCAAATCATATACCTTATTCACTAAGCCCGCAGCCAGCAGCCAGAAGGCAGCAGCTAGCAGCATTCAAAATATCTGGGGATCCACATGATCCAAAGGCATCAGCATCCTGGGCTATCTCCAGTCATCTTGATTTGTGTCTTGCCACTGGACTTGGATGACTCAGAAAGTGAAAGGGAAGGTGACAACATTGTGCAACTATGCCTCATTTCAATCCAGTTCATGTATAAGTCAAGATATCATCCATGATGTCATTGGTCCTCTTAAAAAAATGAAGGATGAACAACAGGAATCACCAAGATAAAAGCTATTTTCATAACTTTAAAATGTTTTAATATTTAACCCCGGAAAAAATAGATTTAATCCACATAAACAAAAGTTTGTAATGGGATCCTCAATAATGTTTTTAAGAATGTAAAGCAGTCCTGAAACCAAGAACTTTGAGGACCATTGCACTAAACAATCCTAAAGTAATTTTAAATTAGCCTTGATTTACAAACAAAAATGCTAGAGGGGAATATCTTTATATACATCCAAGCAGAGAGTAACTGGATTATACCTGTGCTCTCTGACCCAGAGGAATTGAATTTTGACACAAGGTGAAACTTAGACATGAGGAACACCACTGAACCTGTCATTATTGCAACAGTTAGAGAGACTAGCCTTCTTTCTTGGCCTCAGCTGACATGTCCACGGAGGGGAACTGCCACTCGCAATGTGAATTCCAATGGGTTCTTTAAATCTCTAAGAGATTTTTTTCTCTTTTCAAAGTGAATTTCCCTTCACCAGGACATCTGCAGATTGACAGTTCTGCAGGATTTTCTGTGATAGAGCAGTTCCTGTCTTACTTTTTATTGTAACTAGGACCTTCTTTCCTGAAAGGCTGTTGTTTCTTTTTTTTTAAAAAAGGTCTTTCTCCTATAACCAGTTTCAGTCTTAAACAAAAATGAATCAAACTCCAGTACCATACAGAAATATTGTTTTTAGAAGTCTGCCAAAGTATGGTATATTAAATAAGGTAGTCTGGTTTTCAAGTCTTGGGTTACCATAGCAACCAGATTAGGCCCAATATAGAGAATGGGAATGGAGGGAGATTTGGGAGGTGTGACTAGGGGGAGAGCACCTAAGGAGTGTATTTCTCAATCTAAAAGCCAGAAGGACATTAGAAATCTAGTTACAGAAGAAATTTTAAGTTCTCCAACAATTACAGGATAGATAAGTTGGAGGACTTGGGTACTGTTCCCTTTCCCCAGAGAAGCACAAAAATGACTCATAAAATGTCACACAAAATGCTTCAGAGAATCATAGATTTAGAACTAGAAAACCTCTGAGACGATCTAGCCTTAACCCATTTTACAGGTGTCAGAGCTGAACCTCAGAGAAGGGAAGTGATTTGCCAGCTCTCCCTCACTTACCCAAAGAGAACTTCTGCTCTGAATACAAAATGAAGGATCATCTTAGAGTTATTATCTGACTTTCACAAACATAAGGCTCAACTTCTGTTCATCCGGGTCTCTAGTCTTGAACCCTTTTTATAAAGCAATAACAAAAAGAAATACCGCTTATAAAAATATGTTTGTTGTTGATTCTCCGGCTCATTTTATAGAGGTGGAAACTGAGGCAAACAGAATAAAGTGAATTGCCTAGGGTCTCAAAGCTAACAAGTGTTTGAGATCAGATTTCCACTCAGGAAAATGAATCTTTCTGACTCTAGGACTTGCACCCTAGCTGTCCCAATGAGATGTGTGGATTAAAGAAAGTGGCTCTCAGAGAACCCTATGAAAAGAAGGAAAATTGAGATGACATCTCATTTTTACTCCTAGGCAACTTTATATGTAGGCATACTTATAACCCGTATTGTCCTGAATAAGCTTGATTCCTTCTGATCTGTGAAGATAAGCCCAAATGACCCTGATTAAGTTCTTAGAAGGTCAGCTAGGTGGCACAGTGGATATAGCACTGGTCTTGGAATCAGGAAGACTCATCTTCATGAGTTAAAATCCAGCTTTAGACACCTAGTAGCTGTGTAACTCTGGGGAAGTCTCTCAGTCTTGTTTATCTTCATTTTCTCATCTGTAAAATGAACTGGAGAAGGAAATTGCAAACCACTCCAGTGTCTTTGCCAAGAAAACCCTAAGTCGGTCTTGACCAGTCAAATACAACTGAAGTGACTGCACATCTTGCCTCAAAACCAGGAAGATATGGATTTAAGTCTTACCTCCCATACATTCTTGTTGTATAACCCTGGTCAGGTCAGTTTCCCTCTCAATTCTCCAGGCAGTTTTCTAAGAATATGTATGTTTTTTCAGAGAATGAGCTGACCTACAATTTTAGAATAAGTGTCCTTCAATGGGAGCTCTTTAGATCAGTGATATAACAGGTCTAATCTGTATCGTCATCCCTACTTAACCCAGTACTTTAATGGACTCTAACCCAGTGTTGAAATAACCCAATTGCAAATGGAAAGCTGGGCAATGGTACAGAGCATAATCCTACTAAGGGAGTGATGGCTTAAGAGCATATATGGCCTGTATGCCCTTCCTGCTAACCTGGTTTGATAAGAAAAAGACTGCAGCAACAGTGGCACCGTAACAATTGAAACATGGTGCTAATTGTTGTAGCATATATCATTGGAACACTGGAAATCAAGACAGGGAGTTGAAGGGCACAGGAGGAAACTCCACTATATATCAGCACCCATGTTGGCAGATCCTCATGCTAATGGTAGCAATCCTTAGAACTCAGGAAAGCATAATACATCTTCTATTTGGAGAGCTCATTCTAGGGGTTTTTCCAGAAAAGAACACTAGAATTCATCTAGTCCTATGCTATTTTAAAGATGAGGAAGTTGAGGCCAAGAGATGTCATATAACTTTGTCTAAGATCATACACATACAAATTATAAAGTCAAGATTTGAAAAGTTTTCATACCACTAGGTCTGTATCCCAAGGAGACCAAAGAAAAGGGAAAAGTACCTATCAGTACAATAATATTCATAGTAGTTCTTTTTGGTGGTGGCAAAGTGTTGGAAATTGAAGGGTTGTTCATCAACTGGGAAATGGCTGAACAAGTTGTGATATATGATTGTGATGGAGGACTATTGTGCTATTAGGAATTACAATCAGGGTGGTTCCATAAAAACCTGTGAAGTCTTGCATGAATTCATGCCATGTGAAGTGAGCAGAAGTAGAACACGGTACACAGTAACAATATGGCAACAATGCTCAACCGTGAAAGACTTAGCTACTATGAGCAAGACAATTAATTCCAAAGGACCTGTGATGAAAACTTCTATTCACCTGCAGGGAGAGAACTTAGGAATTTTGAGTGCAGATTGAATTAAACTTTTTTCATTTTATTTTGTTTTTGTGCATGCTTTCTTTTGCAACAACTAATATGGAAATACATTTCGCATGACTTCATATCAATATCAAATTGCTTGCCTTCTCAACTGAGGAGGAGAGATAGGAGGAAGAATTTGAAACTCAATATTAAAAAAATGTTAATTGCAATTTGAAAATATTTAGTGAAATAAATAAATAAAATAGATTTAAAATAGATTTCATTTTCCAGTCTTTTCCCAAACTTATTCCCATTTACTTTCAGCAGTCCTCATAGAGGAAATACTGTTTTTTATTCCCACTAGACTAAGTTGTCTACTCTCTTACTGAATGCAACAAGTTTTGTAAACTTTAAAGGGCTAGATTTCAGTTATTATTTTCATTCTAATAACCATTTTGTAAAGGAACAAAGACTTAAAATAGGGTTGTGGGTGGAATGTACTGCAACTGGATAGAGTGGTCCTTTTAAGTTTCCTATGACATAAGCACATCCTAGTACTCATATATTTTCTGAATTTTCTAATCCTACATAAAACAAGGAAAGTCAAAACAGAGGAAAAAGAAAGGAGAATTATAGTTTTAACTTTACCATCCTCCAAGTTAGTAACCAGCTCTTGCTGCCTTCCTGCCAGCACCTTTAAACCATGGAAGCTATACAAAGAAAAACTCCGTGCATGGCACAGAGTCAAGCAGCCATTTATTTCACCACTGAAAGCCAGAGGATGACAAGGAGGATTTGAGGAGAGTGAAATGACGACAGTCAGAGTAAGAATGACAGATTGGAAGCAATTGTTCTCTAAAGCCTGGGAGATAAGAAGGGACTTCCTCTTCCCCCTCCCTTGAATCCTCCTTGCTTCCGCCCATCCTGCAAACAGAGAAGGTGGTTAACAGAGGAAAACCCCTTGAATGAGGCCTGACAGCAGTATATTCAGAAACTGATGTCATTTCCCTAAATACTGTTTGTAAAATGGTAATTATCTGCCAGGCAATGACAGCTGGCACTTAGCATAGAGACACAGAGAAGCAGGGAGGGAGAGAATGGGAAGAAAGGGTCTTCGCGTAATTTAACAAAAGGCTGAAAGAGAAAAAGAAACATAATCAGAAAAATAAAATGATTACCAGTGTGTGATGGGGTGGGGGGACAAAATTGCTTTGGGCATTTTTTCTTCAGAGAACACAAAATTGAATTGTAGGGATGAGATCAAAGCTGTCTGGTACATGTTCGAGGAGGCATGGTGCCCAGATCCAAAAGGAGGTAGGCAGCAACTAGTGTTATCTCTTACGATGTTGGAACAGCTCACTAGCATATACTTCCTACATACACCAATTCCCAAAGGCTTTTCTATTCCTGATTGTTCTATGACAAAGTTGCCACGACCAGTTAATTTCTTTAGAATTTTGGTGACCCCAGCCCACCAGAGCCACTAGTTATGGAATTCATTTGAATTCAATTCAATGCAATTTCAGAAATATTAAGTGCCTACTTTGTCAAGCATTGAGTTAGGTAATGGAAATGGAGACAAAAATAAAACAAACCCTGTATTGGAGAAAATAACATGTAATGTACATGGATATATATCTATATATCACATATATATGTATGTGTGTATATATACATATACAAGTATGTATGTGTATTATATACATATATACCTATATGTGTATGTATGTATATACACCTACATACACACACACACACACACACACACACACACACACATTAGAGGTGTCGGGGAGGGCACTAAAAACTATGAGAATTGGTAAAAACCTTATATGAGAGCTAGTACTTGAGCTGAGCCTTGAAGGAAACTAAGGGTTCTAAGATGAACCATTTTAGCCAGTTGTCACTCCTACCCTCAAAAACCCTCACTGCTTCCCTATTATCTACAGGATACATAATCAAACTGGTACTTAAGGCCCTATACAATCTGGTTACAGTCTACTTTTTCCAGGCTTATATTCTATTTGGGGAAATACTTTGGATAATACTTCCATGTGTAAAACTGTGTCTGTCTATTAGGTAATAGGCTTCTTGACGTCAAGGACCATTTTGTTTGTTTTTGTTACTGTCGCTATTTTAACTTTGTATTACAAGAGACTAGAATAGCGCCTTGTACATAATAGTTAAAATTTTCCTGAAAGGGCAAAAGAAAACTATACTTTGACAGAAGAATGATGACAAGGAATTTATACTCTCTGTTCAAAGCTTCTGAACTGCCCTCCATGTCTCTTCAGTTCTTTGTCCTTCTTGTTGGTCAGAGACCTGGAGACTCCATGTAAAACCCACAGGAAAATTATGACTCATGCTTCCCACACTTTAGTAGAAAGGTGATGGACTATGGGTTTAGAATGAAGCATACATATTCTGAAATGGCCAATGTATTGATTTGCTTTTCTTGCAATACTTATTTGTAAATGAATGAATGAATAAAAGGGTGGGGGCTTCTACAAGGGTTAAGGGAATGAAATAGTAATGATAGACTCCAACAAAAGAAGAAAAAAATCAATAAATTTAAAAATACCCAGAAGAGTCAAAGTTCAAAACTGGGCATTAGTAAACCAATTTTGTTAATACATTATTAAATTTAGTATTTACTTTTTATAAATAAATTCTACATAAACATTCACAATTTAATATACAATCCTTTTTCTTTCTTTGCATAATGTAATATTTTTGTTGGTTGATGGCTCTTAAATATATATGCATATATATATATATATATATATATATATATATATATATATATATACACACACATATATACAAACCCACATATACATATATATATATATATATATGACATGTATATAATTTAAGAGGTAAATGAAAATTGAATTCCTAAAAAATGAATAAATGATTAATTACCAGGGTGAATTTCAACAATAAAAATGCATGCATTTTTACAAGATAGCATAAAATATATCCCTCCCTGGGCCTCCCTTCATGCAACACTCTTGGTGGCAGTCCACTTTGGCTTCTACTAGTCCCAGATCTTTTAATTAGTTAATGTAGGATTGCATGACCCAACCCCTACTTGATAGAGATCACTTAGTTCCAAACTCTCAATAATGAGAAAATGATGGAAACTGGCATTTGCTCACTCCCCTGATAAATAAACTCCAGTAGTTCCCATTGCCTTTGGAATGAAATGCAAAGTCCTTCATTTAGCTTTCCAACCTACCTTTCACTACACATTATTCATTACACCTTTCCATTCATTTCACGTTCCAGCCAAACCATTCTTGATTTTTCTCACAGGTAACATTCCATTTTCTAGAAAGCGTTTATGTTACACTCTTAAATTTTGCACAACAATTTATCTAAGTTTTCTCAGTTAATCTTCAAAAGTCCCAAGAGGTAGGTGTTTGTCATGAAGCCATTTTACAAATGAGAAAACCAAGACTGAGAGAGGTGAAGCTACTTGCCCAAGATCTCACAGCTATAAAGAGTTGAAGACAGTATTTGAACACAATTCTTCCTGACTTGGTATTCTGATGAATGTATAACCCGGTTTCCTCATAACATAGCACACCTTTGAGTATAACTAGAGTATACTATCTCTTCACCTTCAACTCTTGAAGCCTTTGCTTCAAAGCTCTTTTCAAGCATTACATCTTTTATGAGGCTTTCCTTATTCTTTTTTCCCCATTACATGTATGCATGTGCATGTATGCAAGTATGCATGTGTACACATGTGCATGTATATATATAAATTTCTCACAAGTGGTCTCCCCTATATAAAATATAAACTCATCTCCATCCGCTGGGAAGGATTTGTCCATACTGGTCCAGGATCATCTCTAACTCTAAGTCCTAGAAGATGAATTGAATATAGTAATTATTTTTTTAAACATACTATGGAATCTGTCCAGACCACTCTGAACATATCAGTTTCATATATCATGGGTTTGTTCACAAATGTTCCTCTTTTGTCATTGCATTCCTGGCTCATAGTACAGTGTTTGACAAATAGAAAGCACTTGATAAATGCTTTTCAGTTGATTGATTACAGTAGTTAAACATGTAGTAGGAGGGGAATTAGGTAAGAATGAGTACCTCAACTTTTTCGTTAGACAAATACCTATCAAGTGTTTCAGGATGCCTTATCCACAAAAATACATACACACACACATACATGGTGCATATGCATGCATGAATATGTGTACATACACTTGTCTAGCTATATATTTGTATGACAAATATGTATGTATACATATACATATATATATGTGTTTGTGTATTTCTATCTACATCTATCTATCTATCTGTATATGCTTGTCTATACTTGGCTACACACTTGCCTGGCTAT
>CM053771.1:290745732-290938792 GCA_028658325.1 Potorous gilbertii
ACACTTCCAATCCAGTGGTGGTACAATATAAAGGAAGAAGATATATAAACACACACACATATACATATGCATGCATATACATACAGACATATATATTTTATGTATATTTATATATTAAAAAATAATATATATATAAATATATATACACACATACCTACACACACACACATACACACATATATAACTAACTAAACACTTCCAATCCAGTGGTGGTACAATATCTAATCTAGAAAAAAAGGAAGGAAGGAAAGAAGGTGGGAAGGTGAAAAGGAAAGAAATAAAGAAGGAAAGGAAGAAAGGAATGAAGATGGGAAGGAATTAAAGGACAGAGAAAATAAAGGAGAAAGAAAAGGAAGGATGAAATAAGAAAATGAAGGAAGGTAAGGAGCTCTCTCTATTGCACACATACACACACACACACACACACACACACACACCAATCACAAAGACAGTACATGACATTTCTTGATCTTTTCTTCCCTCCTGTCCCCTCCTGGTTACTTTCCTCTCCCAATGACTACTAAATCCAGGATCTAAGATGTTGTCCTAGATTTGAGGCCAACTATAATGGATTTCTCAAAACAACCTACTTTCTTTCATGATGGCACCACTGTCCATTTCCATCAATATCAGGTTTTATATATGCAAACCATCTTATACTATCTTACCTTGCATTATATTACTTGGCTTTGTGTTATATAAAGTCTTTTTATACTCTAGTTCCACTTCACAGTATTGAAATTCTAGAGAACCCACAAATAAGAGATATATCATCACGAGAGAAGAACACAAATAGATTTCCATTCATAATAGATTATTATAAAAAACCTATTTTGTATATATATGGTCTATTTTTGCTACAGTTTTAGAGTTGGCAGGCTTCCTAATCTTCTATTTCAAAAGACTTTTCCCCTTTCCCAGTCCTGAGGCTTCTGGTGTCAGTCTTTTTATAGCTAAAAATAAATGATTAAACATTTGATTTCTGTCAGGCACTCTGCTAAGTATCTGAGATAAAATGACAAAAGTAAAACAGTTCCTGTCCTCAGGAAGTTAGAGTTCAAATCACCAAAGATGAATTTTCTTTGATTCTCAACCTTATGTATGCATCACCATCACTGTATACATGGGAGACAGGTATTCAACACTATATACTCAGACTTCCCAAGTTTTCTCTGTTTTATTACAAGGAAATATTATGATTAACTATAAGGACAAGTGCATGGAATCAAATATACATCATTGCTCATTCATTCAAGCGTGTCTGACTCCTTTTGATCCTGTGGACATGTCAATACTGTCCATGGGGTTTTCTTGGAAAAGATACTGGAGTGGTTTGCCAATTCCTTCTGTAGTAGATAAAGACAAACAGAGGTTTTAAATGACTTGCCCAGCATTGCACAGCTAGTAAGTATCTGAGGTAGGATTTGAACTCAGATCTTAACACTTTATCCTTTGAGTCACCTAGCTGCCTCCATCATAATCATAGCTAGCATTTATAGAGCACTTTAAGAACTGTAAAGCACTGTACAATTATATTATTTGTATTTTATCCTCACAATACCCCTGGGGATGTAAACACTCTTATCATCATCACCATTTTACAAATGAGGACAACAAGGCAGACAGAAGTTAAGTGACTTACCCAAGGTAATAAATTTTCAAGGCTGAATTTGCATTTGAGTTTTCCTTATCTATCCACCATACCACCTAGCTCCACATAAAGTGACTCCTTCCTCCAAATCCTCCTAAGGTACAAAGTATCATTTTACCTGCCCTTATCCCCATTCCCTCCTATATTTCTTTCTCATCTCATTTTATTCTTTCTTGTTTTCCTTCTGTTTCTGGTACTATATGAGTCCAGGAAAAGAAGGGTATTTTAACAACATATCCCTGAAAGTAATATGATGCAATAATTTATGTAAGCTTACACACACACAGAGACAGAGAGAGAGACAGAGACAGAGACAGAGAGAGATGTCTGCAAAAGAAAGGACCCAGTGAATAAAAGAATGGCAGCATTGGTCTCAAATTTTTTGAGATTTGTTTAATGATAAGGTTCAAGATTAGTTTTTTACAATGTATCTGTGCATTTATACGTACACTTTCTATTCCATACACATCTACAATACATTTGTTACATAGTTATACTTTATGTTAATGTATGTGGATATACACATATGTATACATGTGTATCGCAGACCTGCAACTACTTTTAATGTATTTTTGCCAAGGTCACTGCCATCCTTCTAGTCACCCAATTTTACAACCTTGGAGTTATCCTCAGTCCCTCACTTTCACTCATGTGACAATCAGTTGCCAAGTCTTGTCAACTCTACCTCTATAAAATCTCTTGTATCTACCCTCTTTTCTCTATTAACATGGCTACCATTTTGCTTTAGATCATCTCATCTCCTAATTGATCTGTCTACCCTAATTCCATTCTCTCTGAAGGCCAAGTTCCACCGAACTGCCAAAGCTACCCCAAAACACAGATCAAATCATTCCTCTGCTCCCTGTATACCAGTGATTCCCAATTACTTTGGGGATCAACCACACCCTCCTTCATTTGGAACTTAAAGCCCATTGCAATCTGCCTCCAACCCACCTTTCCTGCATTTATTATACCTGAGTTATCATTTCAGCACTTTAAAATCTAACCCAATTGTCCTTCTGGAAACCATTCACTCTCAGAGCTCTACTGCTGCTTCCTGTGCCCTTGGCCAGGTTGTCTCCTATTCCTAGAATGCATTCATTCCTTGCTTTCTTTCATTTCTTAGAATCCCTAGTTGTTGTTTTGGTATTTTTCCCCCAAAGGTTAGCTAAAGTGCAATCTCTGAATCTTTAGTCTACCTCCCACAAAATAATCGTGTGTATACACATAAGGTATATGTATGTTGCTTCCCACACACACACTCCAAACGTTAGTTCCTGAGGACAAGAACAGTTTCAATTATTTCTTTATCTTCTTAATACCTAGCATCATTCTTAGTGTGTAATAGATACCAAATAAATACTTGTTGATTGATTGATTGATTTACACATCCACTAGCACATTCCTAACTCCTGTCTTTGCCTAAGCATTCTAGCCTACTTAAAAACCCAGGTGATGATGCTTTGTGCTACTTACCATGTGGTGCCAATCTCAGCAGATTGCCAGAAAATATATGTTGAAAAGTGTTCTTGCCTCTAAGGACTCAGTGCTTTTCTTTTTTTAGCCCTTCCCGATGATGCTATTTTCCCAAATTATCCCAGTAGTGCCCATTAGGTCAGTACTAGCACATGGTTGAGTGCTGGGATATAATTGTACTTTCTCCTTCATCCTCTCCTACCCGAGTACACCCACAGTCTGAGTGGTAAAATACCACGTCCTTTGGTCCCAACATCCATCACTGTAATGAGCTGCAAAAATCAATTTGTAATTGACAAAAGCATTTTTAATCAAAGTATGAGGCATTTAAAGTCCCATTCTTTCCAGATACAGCCTTTCATCTTACGTCAGTATTTACTTTATAGCAGGATGGGAGACATTTTATTTTGGTGGAAAAGGATGAGTTATTTCAGCAAAGGAGAGAAGGGTATATTTGACAACATCTTCCTAATGGTAATGTGATGGAATAACCTCAGAAATCGGACATAAAATGCCATGTTTTATAGGGCAGGCTTTAGGATATCTTAGGAAAAGAAGGCAGCATGGTACAGTGGAATGAATACTATACTTAGAATTCTAAGACCTGATGTCTTCTGATACTTACTAGCTCTGAAGCCTTGGGTAAGTCATTTAAACTATCTGAGCCTAAATTTCATGATCTCTAAGACAGAGATTGAACTAGATGGTCTTGTAATTTCCTATCTCTCTAGATTGTTTACATTTTTTTCTCTCTAGCAGAGGTTTCCAACTTTTGGGGGGCCCCTTTGAATTTCAATAAATTTTTCATGCCCCCTATTCAAGGAATAAATATAGGATGTAATGTGATTTTAATAGATCAATATGCATTAATTCATTAATAAATTAAGCATTTGGGTATACAAAAATGAAAAAAAGTTCCTATCCTCAAGGAGCTTATGATCTAATGGGAAATTCCACAAAAGAAACTTGAAAATGGATGAGGGGTTGATGGAGTCTAGTCCAAGAAGTGCAAACAGATAGAAAATGGGCAGATTACTGATCTGGAAGTCTTCCTTACATGGTGACTTTTTTGGATTTCATCAGACTCTAAGATAAGGAAATTTTCTTGAGCAATTGTAGATAATCACATTTTCTTCAACTTAGAGAACTAAAGGTTCAAGACAAAACAGAAGTAAATCCTAGGATTCACTTTGTATATACAAATAAAAATTACACCACCACCACCACTACCACCCAACCTCCCTCCTCAGCAAGCCCCTAATTGTGTTCATTGCCTTGATATAGGAAAATAAGCAGGCAAATGCAAATAAACACATATTCATTAGGGAAACCCTTAAAACTATTATAGCTTTTTTGTCTAATCTGTGAGTAAACCCAGGCAAAGGAACAGTGATTCCAGAAGAATGCACTTACTTTCTGGGCATCCTTTCTTGTGTTTGCTTGGGAAGCATTCCAGATGTTTCAGTACTGACTGCCTTGTTTGGGTACCAAACAAGTATCATCTGTGCTTTAATGGAAAGGACTTGGGTACTTAGAGATGCCTCTCATGTCCTGGAATCCTTGGCTACAATGCCTGTGTTTTCAAGGCAAGCTGTGTCAGAGTCTGGCACAGTTACCAGTGTTTGCAAGGGAGAGAGTCCAGGGGTTGCAAAAAATAACTGAACACAGTCTGTAAAGCCTGATGCTCTTATCTCCGGTTAGTGTTCAGGAAAGCATTTTCATGAGGATAGACCTGACTTTTGAAACTCAGTTAGTTAAATTCCTTAAAATCTTTATCGAAATGATTTGAGCATACTTCTGAAATATTGGTAATTGCATGGGCAAAGTCTTTAATAGTCTGCTTCTTTAAAAGAATCTCATGATGCATGTTAATTAGTCAGAGAATCACTGATGTTAGACAAGGGAGTAATCTGTCACATTATGGGGTAAACCATTTTATTCTTCACCATGTTTTTGATATATGGTTATTCTGTGTTTTATATCCTCCTGAGATTAGATTCAAGTAGCTTTAAATGAAAAGAGCAGAGCTCAGAGGACTGTGGAAAATTCTCTGGTTTCAGAATCAGATGATCTGAGCTGGACTCGGTTTAGAAACTTACTAGCTACATGATCTTGGGCAAGTCATTTAATTTCTCTTATCCTCATCTGTTTAATAAGTTCACCAATACATGTACTCCTTAATTCAAATGATTTTGTGGAGAAAGTACTTTGTAAACCTGAATATAGTGTGAAACTGTGTGTTGTTATTATAATATTGTCAATTGATGTCCTTTTAGGCAATCTTTGTTTTGTGATTTGTTCAATTTCAATTGTGTCCAACTCTTCAGGATTCCATTTGGGGTTTTCTTGTCCAAGATAGTGGAGTGCTTTGCCATTTCTTTCTCCAGTTTATTTTACAAATGAGAAAATTGAGGGAAACAGGGTTCAGTGCCTTGCCAAGGGTCACGTAGCTAACAAGTGTCTAAAGCCAGATGTGAACTCATGAAGATGAGTCTTTCTTATTCCAAATTCAGTACTCTATCCATTGCCTCCTAGCTGCCCCAGGTATACCTGCCTGAAGAGACCCTAACCATTAAATATGTGCTATCATGAAAATATTGTCCCTGAAATATCATAAATGCCTATAAATATACCTAATAGAAGTCTTCTCAATGGAGAATAATAAATCCCCTCAACTTCAATTTCTATTTGAATCAACAGAAAACTATTAGTTGACATCATAAAAAGAGTTTCACCACATCAAACATCAGATTTTAAAAGATAAAGTCAACTGTTTGGTTGAACAAAAGTGTTTTCTACAGTTAGAAAAAATCAAAGCACATAACTATTGACATGACCAGAGATGAAAAAAAAAGAGAGAAACAAAAGATGTTAAATATTAAGCTTTATAAAAGGATCCAGGAGAAGTAGCATTTGTGAATCAAATGAAAATGTTGGGTTTGTTTTTGTTTTGTTTTGTTTTTATCTTCCAGGACTTCATATTCCTTTGACTTATCTATTTTCATACTGCTTGGCTTGTTGTTTGACCTTTGTCCTCAGACTCTCTATTATCACTCATAGGTTTATACATATATATTCTCCCTTGTTTTGTCAGTGAGTACTGTATCACTATGGGTCACAGCATACTAAATATGGGACATAATCTTTGAGATTATCTAGTCTAGCCTTTTCATTTTATAGATGAGAAAACTGTCTCATCTATATGGTGACCAATTCAAGGTCATGTTGCTGGTATGGAGCAGAGTTTAGATTTTAATCCAGAGTTTCTGAGTCTAAGCCCTGTGTAACACTGTGCTATGTTAAGCCATGGATAATTTAATGGGTTAATCCCTAGAGACACATTTCCCAAACCAATTTAGCCACAGGACACTTTTACCTTGAAATATTGATTAAGCACATGAATGCTTGTTCAAAGGAACTAGTGGTATGGAATATCATCAAAATAAAGAGGAGTCCAGGGGAAATTTTTGAATAAAATGGAAGAAACTGAGTCTATTTTTAGTTGTTAAAATTGTTATATGAAATAAATATTTTGACACATATACAATTTTGTATTTAATATTTTATGGAGCAGAGTATTGACATTTTCTCACAGAATCTGTATTCTCATTGTTTAAAATCCCAGGGTGCCATGTAATTCTGACTGAGAAATAATACTGTATACATTTAGAAAGAAAATTGGATTGAGAATTATGAGACCTCTAACTTAGTCTCAGAATTTCCACTGACTCCCTGTGAAGACTGGAATAAGCTACTTAACCTTTACAGCACTCAGTTTCATCATCTGTCAAATGGATATAAAAATATTTGTTTTATGAAGCAAATAGGAATGTTTTATTAATCATGAAATGCATACAAAAACACTTTGAGTATAACATGTTCTACAAATGTCAGTGTAATAAGAGGGATAGGGACTGGACCTCTATTAGTATAGTGAACTAGGTGACATGTTTGTGAGAGCCCAACATCTTAACCCTCTGTCTCAAATACTTCCAAGTAATCATAAGACATGTGAAAGGATCAGGATATGATTTTGCTAGATAGCTACAGGGAAGCATTATTTAAGGAATATATGTTGCTACAATTAGAAAGACCATGTCGCTGACAGGACCAAGTGGTATATTCACTAAAACACTTAACTGAAGTTGACAGGAATTAGAATTCATGGTCCTCTCTTGACCTGAACTTATCTCTTTTTAGCCATAACCCTATATTGTCAGGTACAAAGGACCCCAAATCAAAGGGAATATGAAATATAGTTTTCTGTTAGTATTACTTGTGATCAAAATACCTACTTGTAATTCCCAAACTTATGGCTATCAATTAGTCAATCACAAATCCTATGAATCGGTTGATTTTATTATAACCAACTCTCACTTATTCTAGAACACTGAGGCAACGGAAAAAAAACAGAACATTTTAAGTTTTTGTCTAAATATTTTACATTGTTTCAGATGATTTAGATCTTAAGAGAGCCTATAGTTTAAATCTCTCATTTTCAGGTGAAGAAATTGAGAGCCAAAGGGATACAGTCGTCAGTTCAAAGTCACAAAACTATTATGTGATAGAGTCAGAATTCAATACTAGATCCTTTTATAAAACTCCAGGGTTGTCTTTGTAATAGACATCATAATTTATTGTAAACTTGTGGATAGATGGTGGAACTGAGGACTAGACCTGGCATGTAGTTCTAGATTCAGCAATTGTTATGACTGGAAAAAGCACATAACCTCCCTAGGCCTCATTGCTACCATCACTAAACTAGGCATAAATAATCATTTTTATGCGTTTCACTGAAATGCTAGAAACTATATATATATATATATATATATATATATATATATATATATGTATGTATGTATGTATTTTAGGCCATTGATAAATTAAATAAATTGGTGTTTTGTGGCATGTCAGAATTATGCTATGATGCTGAATGGGATAGTATTTTCCAAGGACAAAACAACTTCCTTGAGATAACCTTGGTCAACTTGATCAGATTAGGCCTGACCAGAGTTCCTGAGTAACCCTTTTTTGAACTGTAATGGAACCCTGGATCGAGCATCAGAAGAGTTAAGAATAACATTTTTTTTACTTTGTTTTAACTAATTTGTATATCTATCTGGGCCTTATTTTTCCCAGCTGTAAAATAAAAGAATCTGGCAATTTGATCTGAAAAATGCCTTTCAATTCTAAAATTCCCTATTTCTAATGTGTAATAGGGAATATATTATAGAACTAGTTCCTGATTAGTGCAAATGATGAATCCTGGGGATTGATGACATTTTTTAAAAATTTGTGCTGTCTGTTTCTGTTGGGCTAGAATCATATTTCACATAGTTATACCTTCAAATAATGTCAATTTGATAATATGATCATTTCACTAAATTGATTATTCACACTAATCAGGCCTTAGCTGTATGTGGGGTATGTATAGTAGGCACCTATTTTTTTTTTATTAAAAAGTAATGGGCTGCTTAAGAGATTATAGAGTGTCTGATCTCTGAAAGTTTTCCAAAAAGTGAGATGACTTTTATTATAGATTGGATATTGTATATTTGTTATATATATATATATATATATATATATATATATATATACACATATATGTATATATACATATATATGTATATATATAGTATATTTGTTATAGATGAGATTCATGATTTGAGTAGAAGTTGGAATGAGAGATGACCTTTTAATTCTTAAGACTATATATATGTATGTGTATAGAGATAGATAGATAGATAGATAGATAGATAGATAGATAGTGTTTTTCAGGTTTCTCTCCTGTTATTCAAAGATGTCAGTAGTGACTGATCTCACCTGAGAGTCATGGACATCTGGAAGTTTTTGCTACTCTAGATTTCTTGGAAAATTCTTACTCTAGGTATCATTTGAGTCACTGAGGCAGAAAAGGAGTTTGATGAATTAAACCAATTATTTTAAAAGTACTATATTTAGATACAAATATCCAAGGAAAGTAGATCTGAGTTGGAGTGTTGTCTCTGACAAATACTTACCATGTTACCATGGGCAAATTACTTAACCTATCAGTGCTGCAGGAAACTCTAAAACTTAATTGTAACAGATGTGTTGCAGACCTGCATTATTGAAGCTAGTTTTCATCCTGATGATACTGCACAATTATAACATCACAGGTTCATATCCCCATCCACACAAAATAATAATAAAACTCCCAAACTGCATCCTCATAAAAAAACAATAACATAAAGTAGGAAGAATGCTGAGTTGGTAGTGAGAAGGCCTGAGTTTGAATTCTATGTATGACCTTTGATAAGTAAATTTTGCTCTGTGTCTTATTTTGATTGTATGTAAAACATGAATTGAAGAAAGGTCTTCTAAGGCTCCCTTCCAGTTTAACCCTTCTCAGTTTGCCCAAATGCAACAGTGAGAAAATGCATGCCTTGGAATTAGATAGCTTCCGTATTAAAGCAATTGAATAACTAGAAACATAACTTAGAGTTTCAGCTCCTCTATGATGTGTAACCTAATAAATGGCCTGCTTCCACACTAATGGCTTAACCAAGGTACCAAGTCATTTTTCTTAGGTTTAGTGGTCACACCATTTCTCCCTGGTAAATCAGTGAGGAAGAGCTTGAGATAAAGGGAATGGATCAGGAAGGTAAAAGGATTCTTCCAAAACAAAGTAGTATGTGTGTGTGTGTGTGTGTGTGTGTGTGTGTACAAGCCTCTCTGCAGCCCAGACATGTGTTCTATTTATTTCTAGTGATAATTATAAAGCAAACACATCAATTTTCCCTTCTTGCTAATCCTATTCCTTATTTGGACAGTTTTGCTAACAAGAATTTGCAAAGCAGGCAACAAAGCAAATCTGAGAGATTAAGAAAAAAACAACACATTAGACCTTACACAGAGCCTTTTACAAAATTGTTGATGTCATTCGTTGTCCAACAGCCTGTGGTGCATGCCAGTTTCATGTTGTGACTTCCCTCTCAATAAATTGGTAAGGGTGTTATCTCACATATGAGCTAGCTTGCAAAATGTTGTGACTTAATTCAAAGGAACTTTGTTTTTAATAAAGATAATACCAACTCTGAATTTGAGTCCCAGAAATATGTAGTTCACTGGTCAATGCAGTATATTCCGTTCCATTTCTTCTTCTTCTTTCCCCTTCCCACTTACTCCACTTTTTAATTTTTGTTGATAATATTTTTACCTCTCTCTTATGGATAGATAATATGATAGAAATCATACATGCAGAATATTAAAATCATCCTAATGAAGTAATTCAGTGCTATCAAAATTCATACTCTTATTTTAAATAGCAATAAATTCTCGATTTATTTTTTGGATCAGTGAAGTGTGAGTTCAAAAGGCACCAGTAAAAAGTCATCAGATCATCTTCCCTGATCTGCCTTGAAAATGGTTCCAACAAGTCATTCATAGACTATTTGCTTCCCCTACCTTTTTTCTGTCCCAGCTCCCACTCTGCCCAAGTTTTCATACCATACTCTAAATACTGGAAATTGGCCAGATGATATCATCCACTTAATTGCTTATGTAACAGTCCAGAAATCTGTAAGGAGTATCCCTAACTCTCTCTCTCCTGATATCTCCTGATACATCTTGACTTGATTGTGTTGCTGGATGGCTCTTTGATACGAATAATTTTATAGTCCCTACTATAGTAGGGACTTCAGTTTATAAGGACTCACTCCAACTGATCTTGTTATCTTCTGTCTCCTGATGTAGTCAGCTCTTCCACTTTTCCCTGGATTGACAGAGCATAGCATGCAGGATAGAGTCTTAAACTTGGAAGTCCTGATTCAAACCTCAGTTCCAATTCTTAGTGTGCAATAATGGGTAAATCACTTAACCTCATGGAGAATCGGTTGCCTTATCTGTAAAATGAAAATAGTATGTATAATACCTGGCTCACAGTATTGCTATAAGGTCACAGTATTGCTATAAGGTTCAAGTAAGATAATATACATAAAGGATTTTGAAGTGCTGTCTATAGTACTGAGAATCAGAATTCTTCTGGATTATAGAACTTCCAAAATGAAGATGGAATCTACTAATACAACCTTGCATCATGTCATATATCAGTAAGGTTAAGAAATATGTGCAAGAGTTGAAGGTAAATATGAGTTGATGACCTGGAGACTTAGCTATGGGCTCTAAGCAAGACTTAACTTATAAAAATGGACTGTTTATCAAAGGTAGATTTAACATCTAATGTAATTTATGGTTTCATGATGAAGAATTAAAGAAGATGTGCCAGAATTTTGTGAACTGATTGCCAAATCTGGGCAAAAAAGCAAGAATAGCAAAAGAAGCATGTAGTGCATATTTTTTTTCAAGATATCAAAGTTATATGGTTTATTACGTGTCAATACATTTATATATTTTAATTTGAATCAAGTATTGTATACAACATGGTAAATGCAAATTAATATTAGCTGCAATAAAAGACTATTATATATCCTCACTCTTCAGTTTGGTATAGTTTACTGCTAAAATATTGCCTGAAATGTTCATCTCAGTCCCGTTGACTCAATCTGAAGTTGCCTCAGTCTAACCATTGCTCCTTCTTCATATTCTTTCTTGTCTGGTCTGATTCCACAGTCTCTTATTATTGCTAACATCCCTGACCTCCTGTTTCTGTCTTATTTTATGAAATATGTAAACACTAACACCAGCGGCATTTGTCCCTAATGTCTCAAGATGCCCAGACACTGAAGTGTTAGAGGCACTGTAGTCACAACTGGATAAGGGGAAGTTCTGTAGCACTGGGTATGGAGAAAAGGAATTGGAGAAGGCAAATGAAACTAGAAAATGATGGGAGAAAATATAAATAGGAATATGCAAGAGAGGTAAGAAAAGTATGAATAAGATGGAACTTAAATCACTGAATTTCAGAATTGGAAAAGGATCTCAGTGGCTATAAAATTTAGCCCATGCTCCTCCCCATGGGCTTAACTACTACAGTACATTCAATAAATGGTTAGCTAGCTAACCTTTGTTTGTGAAGCTCAAATGAGGGAAAACCCACCATTTTCACCAAACGTATTTCATTTGACTTTTGAATAACTTGAACATTTAGGAAGATATCAATTTGCATATATACAACTTTTCTTCATTATTATTAGTTCTGTAGTCTGGAGCTGAAAAGAAGATTCCTAATGCTTTTTCCGAATCATCCTGCTGACTGTCCTAATTCTTGAAAACAAGCATCATGTTCCAACCGTCTTCCTCCCCATCAACTCACCCAAGTCTTCACTTCATCAGCTAAAGAACGGGGTTTCTTCAATATATTCTCCGTGAACTTGAGAGAAGTCTTTCACCATTGTGGTTACTCATCTATTGACATTCTTCTGTTCAACAAACTCTGGTGTCTAGAATGAAACAGAATATTCCAGATGTGTTTTGATCTGATCATGGGACAGTAGGTGAAAGCCTCCTTATTTTGGAAGCTATGCATCTCTTATTACAGTCTAAGATCTTATTAGTTTTTTGGACTGTCATATCTCTCCATTGCCTTTTATTGAAGGTGCAGTCCACCAAAAATCTCACTTTTTTCAGATAAATTGTTTCCTAACCATTCCTTCACTCCTTTTGCAATTGTGAAGTCAATTTTTGAACTAATTATACCAGTTTAGATTATTCCATATAAATTTTCATCTCATCAGATTTCACCCAACACATTTTTGGCTCCTGTTTCTCTTATCTATGGCGTTAATTATCCCTCTCAACTTTTTATCATCTGCAAATTTGATAAACAGGCTATCTAGTCCTTTATCTAAGTTAATGAAAACAGATTTTAAGGGAGTTTAAGTGAATTTTCTAAAATCACACAGGCAGTAGCCATCGTAGATAGAATTTGAATGAAGTGTCTTTGTTTCAAGAGTCTGTTCTTTCTGCTGTATCACAATAGATACCTTTGTTTCCCTTAAAAATTATATAAACAATAGTTGTCATTATCTGGCCACCAAGTTTGTAAAATAGATGTAAAGATGGACACTGATACTCAATGAATAGACATTTGCTGTAGTTCATATCTCTATGATGGATTGCAATGTAAAAATATGATTGGCTGTTGGTGCTGAAGGAGCACATTCACACAGATGAGTAAAGGATCCTTGCCTCCTTGGCCCAACTGACTGGAGTCTGATGTTAATGGTAATTGAATCCCATCACAATCTCTCAGTTTCCATCAATTTCATGGCAGCAGGCTTCACCCCTAACCTGGGTCAGTCATCTTACAAATTGATGCATAAATTAGTACTTCTTACAGGAAGAAGTATTTCAAAAATCATGTTTTGTAGGGCATGTGTCTTTTGGTTTGCCTTTCTCCTACTTAATGTTGATGCATTGGCTGTGTTAAAGCCTCATAATCTTCCTAAATATTTCTTCAGAATGGTGTCTGTCTTTAAGCACGTTGGCTCAGTTGGACTTTTCTATGTAGCCTGTATCATTAGAAGAGGATGTTTTAAACTGATCTCTATGGGGATTAATAAGTGTGATGCTAATTTCATTGACAATGAACTAATCTAGCTAGCCAGTAACAGATGAACAAAGTACACACTTCATGTAACCAGTGCTGTCTAAGTTACCAGTGAAGAGACTGGGAATTTGACAATCAAATGGGAAAGAAAATTTTGTTTCTGAAATTTTCACTTGGATACCCAAATGTTAACTTCATCAAATAGGCATAATGTTGATAATTGATTGGGAAAGGGGAGAAAATTCAATCATTGACGTCATATTCTTTAACTTGTCCTTCCATAATAATAGAGACACAGTCTTGTTTCCTAACTCCCAGATACCAAGTAAGAGCTACTAAGAGTAAATATTTAAGAAAAACTCATATTCTAAAAAATCAGTTAAAAATATTAGAGTGTTTGCTATGTGCAAGATATTATGATAGGTGTTAGGAATTCAATGACAACAGTCACTGCTCTCAGAGAGGTTACTTTTTCCCAGTTTTTAGCCATGTTATGGTTGAATGGCACATTCCCTTTGATCAAGGGTTGGCGAACTATGACTAGGTGGCCAAATCTGGCTCATGGCCCAGCAGAGTAGCTCATTAACCCCATCTACAAGTAGATTCAATTTATAGACAGCTAGAAATAATGATGTGGAGTTCAGAAGACAGATCAGTTCTACAGATAGAACTTTGTGATTAGTCTACGTGGCTATGAAAGTTGAATAAAGACCTAAATTTAACCCATACATAATGGACTATATTTGGAAACGATAAGCAGTTACAGTAGTAACTCCCTTGTCAATCACTCTTGAGAAATAGGGTGTGGTCCTACCTGGAATGATTTGAAAGACACATTAAGTTTCCCAGAAGACAAAGTTGTTGATCACAGATAGTTAATACTTTATAGCACTTTATATTTTGCTAAGAGATTGATTCACAACCACCATGTGAAGCAGATATTACCAATGTTATTTTTAATATTTTTAAGACAAGCAAACTGAGATTCAGAGTGGTTAAACCATTTGTCTGTTACCACACAGATAAATGTCAGTCCCAGGTTTTTTGGCTCCAAGAGTAGTACTCTTTTTATTATACTGTGCTAATTTGCAAATTACTTATAAGGTCAAGAAGAATTTTTGTCATTCAATAAATATTTATTAATCACTTGCTATGATAAAGATGCTATCCTCAGCATTGGGTGGAAGTACAAAGATAAAATTTAAAAAAATACTCCTTATCCTCAAGAAGTTCCCGTTCTAATGGGGATATAAAGTATTTTCACAAATAAATGTGAGATAATTTGAGAAAAGAGATGTGTAATAGGAGGAAAAGGAAATACTCGTAGGAAAACAATGCTAAAGCTATAAGAGTAGAAAATAGAAGCTCAGTTAATATCTCTTCTACTTTTCTCTGACTTTTAAAATTTTTTTCTTCTCCCTTTATTTCATCTCCACCATTTTTTCTACCTGGCCCAACTCCAAAACCATTCCATTTCTCCATCATAAATAGGTTTATAAAAAAATATAATCACTTGTATCATACATAGCATCTTTTCTTGCATTAATTTATTCCAGCTAATACTAGGAACAATAGGAGCCATTTCTCTTAAAATGCAAATAGTTCATTTGTAAGATACGGGATAACAAAAAAATTACTTATTTCTTGAAGTGTTCCTATGATTAAAAAAACAAGCCCTGGAGTTTAATTAAAATTTCACAGATGATTAGTTCATAATGCACATTAATTACTACTGGTAATGAGAATTGTATCCAACAAATTGAGTAACTTTTTAAAAAGTTCATTCATAATCCTTCCTTGTAAAAATACTAGGTATATAACTGGAATATTTTAAAGCTTGTTAGGGCCCTTTCCTTGAAAGATCACTGTTTTTTATTTTATCTGGTTGTGAGCCATGTTTCAAATAGCTGAGTTCCAATATGCACATGAAATTTTAAAAAATGGCTCTCTCTGATAGTTCCTCAGAAAACCTGATGTTTTATTTTATCAGTCAGAAGCTTGTGACATTGTTTATTTGGAGATGTTTCTGTCCTTTTGCCAGGCACCAATGAAGCATTTAGCATAGGTTGATATTAGAGACTAATCAGAAGGATAAGAATAGACCTTTTCTGTCACATTTCCTCTAGGTAAGAACTTCTTTGGAGAGTTCTAAGTAGACTGCTAGAGTCTCAGCCCTTTTACGACATTATCTAACTTTCCTATAGAATCTCTTAACTCAGTTGTTTAATTTCATCTTCCACCAGTACTTGGAAGTGTCTGGTAGGCTTCCTCTAATAGAACTGCATTGAGAAACAGATGAGTCAGAAGAAAGATCTGTTTCTGGATTTAATAGAGAGCCATGAATGAGGTGCAGTGGAGTGAGGAGCCAGGGAAGCAAGCCCTTTGTTATACTGAAAAGATGCCCAAGAGAATCTAGTACAACTGGGCTCGATTCACTCATCCTTTAGATAAAAGTGGCTACCAACTATAAAATCGTGTTCCGAAAACTACTACAATTAAGCTCTTCCTTTTCCTAAAATCCAGTTTTGAGTTTCTACAGCTCTTAGTTCAACAAAGTTACCTGAAAGAATCCCCTTTGAACAGTCCTTGAAGATGGACTTTTTACATCACTAAATTCCACATTTGCTTATTTTTAGACAGGTTAAAAATTCCTCTTTTATTTCTTAAACTTAACAATGTTTATCTATCCCTATCCAAAACAAAGTAGGGCTATTTTGTACAAAGAGAATATTGGCCTTATTTTTCAAAATTCCCTCGTGGTTTGTTTCCTTTCTTTTTTTTTTAAGTAAAAACCTATGGACATATGCAGAGGCATAAAGTGAATTTAGCAAATACACCATTTAGAGAAAGAAAATGCAAATTACAGAATGTATTTGTACTTAGATGTACCTTGGGAAGGTATGGTGTAGTAGATATAAAGCCATTGTCAATTCCAGAAAGATTTGGGTTCAAGTTCCACTTCTTATACATTGCTATGTGAATCTGGGCAGGTCACCTCAACTCTCAGTGATGTAGAAAATACATTGAGACAAAAATTTGCAGAGAATGTGCAGACCTGCATTGGGACAAAAGAGTTTCTTCATCTTAGAGTCCCCTATACCAATGACATCATAACTCTAATCCCTATATCTACATGAAATATTCAGATAGATACTGACACACAGATATATACACATGTATACTTATACATGCATTTGGCGTATTTCTAATATGATATAAAGATAAAGTAAAGATACTTTGAGAACCTATTGGATATTGTAAGTAAGTCTATTGGGGCAACTGAGTGGCTCAATGAGAAGAGTACTAGGCTTGGAGCCAGAAAGATACATCTTCCTGAATTCAAATCTAGCCTCGGATACTTACTAACTGTGTAAAACTGGGCATCATTTAACACTGATCTTTAAAATGATCTGGTAAAGGAAATAGCAAACCACTGTTATATATTTGCCAAGAATATCCTAAATGGAACCACAAGAAGTTGAACATGACAGAATATGACTCAACAAAATGTTAGTTGATTGGAATAGAGTGACCCCTAGCTTCCTACTTTTTAAAATCTATTGCTAGCTAGGAGATAATCTGCTCCCAAGGCAAGTAATTTCACCACCCTGAGTCTACATGACCTAATCTGTAAAATGAATTCATTGGGCTAGATGACCCCAAGTTCATGACTTACCAGGATCAATTGAAACCAAGAATGATTGGAATAGAGAAAAGGAAATTTACCCAGAAATGATATTGGTTTCCATTCTTTGATAGGGTATCTGTAGAAGATAAATTAGATGTTAATGGTTTAACATTACAGAGAAAAGGAAACTCCTGGAAAATCCAGAAAAGAAAAATTTCTTTTGAAGCCATGAAAAGTTTTGTACAATTAGGTTTGTTGTACTGTAGATGCCATGCAACATAACAGTTCCACCCTAAATTAAGGTTTTCATAAGAATGACTTTCCTTGACTGTTGTATATTTTATACAGATTTCTAGACTACACACAAATGGCTTTTATTGATTACTAGTTGTGAATTTTATGGAGGAGGTTGTATTTTTGTTGTTATTGCTGGGGCTTATTATTCTGGTATGTTGGACTAGACACCACTGAGGTCCTTTCTACCTCTAAGATCCTGTGAATCTGTGATCTCTGAGGATCTATCATATTTTAGAAATCTATGATTCTGTTACCAGTGGATCATAGAAGAATGGAATCATAAATCTAGAATAGAAAGAAACCTCAGAGACTTCCAATTCAAACTCATTTACTTTATAAGGAGAAAGAAATTGATTGAGGTACCTGTAATTTGAAAGAATGTTCTAGCTGGGGATTAAAAATTTAAAGCTAGAGAAAAAAGTACATCATTTTCTATTATTTCAAATTATCTGTCAAAATAACTAAATATTTGATCATTTAAGAAGATCAATTTCATAAAGTTTTATTATAAAAACTTTAGATATTTCTGAAACTCAAAAACACATGAGCATACCATGCAGGTATAGCATGTAAGTGAAAAACTTTTTTCCCTTCAATTCTCTCATACAAGACTCCTTGTTATTTTTGGATCTTTGTCATCCATGCCTTCCACGATAGGCTTCTACCATCCTCACAAGCTTATTTCTCTCCTAATTCTTGTGATTCATGGGGCCATCCCATCCCCCGGTGATGAATAATTCAATCCTGCTCCCTTCAGTCTTTCTACTGTCAATTACAGAGTCATAGTGGGCTGGAATTTGAGACATTGAAAGTATATCATTCATCCTGTTATCCCTTTACTATATTTTGTTGACAATTTAAAACTCCACTTCTTTGGAATACAAATTTTAATCATCTGTATTAGCATTTTGATGCCTAATCTTTGCCCAAAATTCTCATTCTTTTTTTAGAGAGTTAGTTGTAACAGACAAATATTTAACATTAACTAAGATAATTCTTTTAGAATCATCCTGGAGTTCTGTTGTAAGGAATAAATGTAGCTTACAACTTTTCCCAAACATCATAGTTCAGTCCTATATTTCTAACCATGTGGCAAAACCTCGGGTTGTAGGTTTTCAAAAAATCTCCTTCTGTCATCTATTTGTGTAATAATTTAAAAAGTAATATCTCTTGTGCTCCTTTGTCCCAGGCTGACAAATACTGCTTCTGAAGGATATTCTATGTGCTATTTACTGGTTGATATTATATTTGTAGTGTACTAGTTTAAATATAATAAAGATGATAATATATTTTATAACATTTTAGTTTTTTATTTTTTGAGAAAGCAAAGGGTGATTATTTTTAGTTCTTAATGTTCACTTCCATAATATTTTGAGTTTTGAATTTTCTCCCTTACTCTCTCCTCCCTCCTCCCCAAGCTGGCATGGAATTTGATATAAGCTCTGAACAACAAAAGAAAGGAGAGCAATTACTATGTTTCCATCTGCATTCAGACTCCAAAGTTCTTTCTCTGTATGTGGATAGCATTTTCCATTGCTAGTCTTTTGGAGTTGTCTTAGATTCTTGCATTGCTGAGAGGGCTAAGTATGTCAAGGTCAGTCATCGCATAATATGGCTATTACTGTGTACAATGTTTCCCTAGTTCTGCTCCTTTCACTCTACATCAGTTTATATAAGTCTTTCCAGGTTTTTCTGAAATCCACCTGCACATCATTTCTTATATCACAATAGTATTCCATACACTTATACACCACACCTTGTTCAGTCATTTACCCAACTGATGGACATCCCCTCAATTTCCAGCTCTTTGCCATCACTAAAAGAACTGCTATCAATATTTTTGTGCATGTGAATGCTTTTCATTTTAGTTTTTCCCCCAAAGGGCTTTTACACACATATTCTTAACTCCAATATTATTTCAGTTGAACCCCAGAATAACCCCATGGGGGGATTTTTCCTCACTGTATGGATGAGGTAATTAAGCCTCAACTAAATTAGTTGACTTGCCAATATTCAGGAGACTAATATTTGTCCAAGGCAGGATTTGAAACTTTCTCTTCCTGACTTTTAATTGTTATACTTCATTCACTCTACCAAACTTAGCATAGTGCCTGGCATCTAACAAATGTTTCAACAAATGGTCTTTGACTTGACCTAACTTCCTGTGATGTATTGGTTCATCTGATTTATTTTCGTTTTTCAGAATTAATAATGTCAGCCCAAAGACTTGTCAATTATCTTAACAGAAATAGGCATACATTCATACAATATTAATTGGGAACATGATTTAGTATGGTCCACATATATTTAAAATACTTGTCAGGATTAACATGCTTCCTTGCATATATTCTTTAATAAGTACTTGTTGAATTAAAACATATCTTTACTTCTTTATCTTTAGCAAGGACTTTCTTCTTCCAGATGTGGAGGTCAGTAGATTCATTCATCTTTACAAAGAAAGAAGAGCTCTCTTGTTAATAAAAATTACAATTGATATATATATATATGTAAATATATACACAAACATATATAGCTATTTATGTCATTGTAAAATGTGTAAAGCACTTTCTTTATCTTATTTGACAAATATAGCTGAAAAACTTACTGGCACCTTCCAATAACATATGCAATAGATACAATATATATCACTGCCCTGTTACAGATGCAGAAACTGAAACTAAAGAAGATATTTGCCCTTGTACATATAGCTAGTAAAAGTCAGAGATAATATGGGAACAGAAATATTCTGACTGATTCTACTATGCAGTCCACCCTTTAGTCCTGCCATGAAAGACATGCAGTAAAACAGTGAGAGCTTTGGTTTCATGTCAAAAGATCCACGAAACAAATAAAACAAAGCAGATTAATTCATTGGGCCGCTTTCATCTCTTTCGAGAGTATACGCAGCAGATCTGGAGCGAGTTATTTTACCTCCGTGGGCCTCAGTTTCCTCATCTGTGATGTGGGGGTATTGAAATAGAACCTCATTTTTTTTTTGTTTTATTCTTAAAATACGTGGACATAGAAATCATTTTATGGACAGTTCATCATCATTAGCCAAAGAAACTGCCTCCTTTGTGTCAGCAAACCTCAAACCACACCACAACGTGTAATCATTCCCACTGGATTTCAACTCACATAACTATTATGTTCTGCTGTCTACCACCAAAAGGTCTGGTGTTTTATACAGAGAAGATGACCACAAAACTGGGCTAGTCAACTCCGGGATTTCAGGGAAAAGCCATAGTCTCCCAATGGGAACTTGGGGTAACTGCGAGGCTTGCTCCTGTTGTCCAAACTGATTTAGTGACTGTTTAGGACTTGTGTCCACCTCACTGTCCTGAAAGTAGCACCAAATTCAGACAGAGGACCAGCGGAGCAGGAACCATAATGTAGATATAGAGGAACAGATCCAGAATTGCAGTTAGTAATTCTTGCACGCAGGTCAGATAACCATATAAATTATGCCCTGAGCTAGTCACTTAGTTGTTCTTTGTTGGAAGCTATTGCTGAGGAGGCCACTGAGTCAGGTGGTGAAAATAGGTCAAGGTAAAGAAAGAGTTTACACTAGCCTGGCCTTGTATTATCTTCTTATTTTAACAAATTATTCTTGCTAACTAGTTGTTAAGTTCCATTTTTCCATGCTATTGAAGGACTGCAATGTTATTGTCATTCAGTAGCTCAGTCATGTCTGATGTTTCATGGCCCTGTGGTCCATACTGTCCATGGGCTTTTCCTAGTAGAGTTACTGAAGTGGTTTGACATTCCCTTATCCAGTAGATTAAGGCAAATATCTGAGGTCAGATTTGAATTCAGGTCTTCCTGTCTCCAGGTCCAGCCCTCTATCCACTGAACCATCTGCTGTTGTTCCTCTTGTGTTCTGGAAGACGACCAATGACATCAGCGGGGTGATGTCTTGCTAGGTGGCTCTGGAAATTCTATTAAGACTCTCTAAATTTGATCCTACCTTGGTGAAAGCTCTGCTCATTCTGAATGGAGATGGAGTAACGTTCCTCATCAAACTCTGCTTTGTACTATTACAGCTCATTTCTTCTGTTCCTCAACCTCCTGAAGCTCTCCCAGATGAGATCAAACAGAAGTTCTTTGGCTGTCTACTGTTCTGCTGTCATCAAAGATGTATGATTAGCTCCCTGAGTAAGGATGCTAAAAACATTCAGTATTTCTCACCAGAGTAAGCTTACCATAGCAAGAAGTAATTAGGCACTCACAGGTTCGCAAACAGATAACCTTTCTCTCTTGCCTAACTAAAAACTCACTGTCCTTTTTTTTGGGGGGGGGGGAAGGGAGGAAGGAGGCAAGGTAATGGAATGAAGTGACTTGCCCAGGGTCACACAGTTAACAAGTATCAAGTGTCTGAGGCTATATTTAAACCCAGGGCCTCCTGATTCCAGGGTCATTGCTCTATCTATCGCACCACCTAGTTGCCCCTTGGTGTCCAATTTTTCATCTAGACTTCCTGAAGGGCCCTGTTGGCAACTAACATTCAGATCTCTTTTATTCCAGGTGTCCTTTCAAGTTCACTGTATTTATTTCTGGTTTTCTTATAACCTCTGTAATCATCCTCTTACTGGATTGCAGCTCACAGTATGTGTGTGGGAGGCTGCCTATAACTTGCCAGCAGTTTGTGTGCTTTCTCACACATGCCAGCTGTTCGGACACAGCATTTATCTGCCACACAAATCTCGTTTTCATCATTTAAAAAAGAAACCTGTCAATTTACTCTTCATAAAGGAGTGCACTTCATAGTCCACAACGCATATATCCTCATACTCAGGTTCACAGTCCTGACACTTGTGTGCTAAATGAATCTCAGGTAAAAGACAAGAAGATTTGGACCTGTGAACCAGGAATATGTTTTTCTCCCCACTTGGTAATTCCACAGCTAAATTCACAGAGTCTAGGGATGAATATGTCCAATCATTAGAATTCTTTCTTGTGGCTTCTACAATGCATGAAGGAGCTAATGAAGATTAAATCATCACATTCTTGACTGTGGACATGCCAGGACCTGATTTTAGTAATTTGACAGGTGCAAAGAATGAAGTCATCACGTCTCAAGATTCACCCCGGGGTCTCTGTGTCATTGGCATCATGTGGCATCATCAAATGCCATATGGCCCAAAAGCCATTCACCTGATGGGAGGGATCAGTGCCTCTTCTTCTTTATTCTCTTCTGGCAGATGTCTAGACTAAGGAAGATGGCAGTGGCCTTCTTTGCACAGTGGTCTCACCTACACCGTTAAGCTGAGCTATTAAACTTACTCCAAGTATAAACCTCAGAACTCACTATTTTGAGTCTGTATTTTTTTAATTTATACAACCTCTATCTTTCCTCTGCTTTGTGGAATAACTAGGTAGGGATCCCTAGGAAATTCATTAATTTTTCCTTTACATGGTCTGTCTTTTTTGCTGTTGGGTTTTTTTTCACAGTACTTTCTGTAAGTTAAAATGCCACCTGAAGAATAATATGGGATTAGGGAAAGTGTAAACAACATGCATTAAATTTCAGAAACTTTCTCTCTCTCTGTCTACCTCTGTCTCTATTTTTGCTGTGTCTCTATTTCTGTTTCTCTCTTTTTGTCTCTCTCTCTCTTTGTCACTCTGTCTCTTTGTGTCTGTCTCTCTCTTTCTCTCTCCCTCCCTCTCTCTCCCACCTATTTCTCTGTCTTTCATTCTGACATCAAAATGAATCAGAGTAGAGCTGTTTGAACAACTCAATTCAAGCACTACCTAAATAAGCCACCTTTTACCTGGTAGGGAAATCAGTCTTTTGGAGAATGACATGCTTTGGAGAAAATGAGGCAGGATTCTGATTTCCTAGAATTGCAATAATCTATATATCTATATTTGGTTAACATTTTGGACTGTGCCCCTGAGCAGGCTCTAAAGTTGTTTAAGGCAAGCTTTCTGCGTGCCAGCAGTCATTATACACCTGTCAGATGTCTTTGGGTGTTTGGCTCTATGCTGATGTAACAGAGAAGCTGTTGACAGTTAAGAGAATCGTGGCCATGTGTTTGCTTTTCAAATCCCCTTCATCTGATATTGAGTCGAATATAGGACAGGCAGTGTATGTAGTACAGTATAGTATAGTATGTGTGTATGTTCATCCTCCCTTGCCGAAGAAGACCATGCCATAAGAAAAATGATGACATGACTTGCACTTGACTTTCTTTCGCGTGAAGGAGGGCTGTGCAGGTTACCAGCCTCACTTCTCCAGAGCCATCTGAATCCAGTGACCTGATATTCCTTAGGATGACTGGAAATGACCCAGGATGAGGCAATTAGGGTTAAGTGACCTGCCCAAGGTCGCACAGCTAGTGAGTGTCAAGTGTCTGAGGTGAGATTTGAACTCAGGTCCTCCTGACCTCTGCACTGTTTCTCTATCTACTGCACCACTTAGCTGTCCCAGTATAGCATAGCATAGTATAGTATAGAATAGTATAGTGTAGTGTAGCGTAGTGTAGTATAGTATAGTGTAGGGTAGTGTAGTGTAGCATAGTGTAGCACAGTATAGCATAGTATAGTCAATTAAATCATTGTATATCTAGCATACTAGATATACATGAATGTATCTATGTACGTATACATATGTGGGGCAATGTATAGAGTGCTGGGCCTAGAGTCAAGATGACCTGAGTTCAAATTTGGCCTTAGACACTTACTGGCTGTGTGACATTTAACCCTTTTGTTTCCTCATCTGTAAAATGAGCTAGAAAAGGAAATGGCTAACCCCTTCAATATCCTTGCCAAGAAAACCCCAAATGGGGTTAGACATGACTGAAATGAATGAACAACAACAAAAAATATGTGTGAGTGTGTATACATGCATATATATATATATATAGGTATATGTATTGTTTTAATTTTTTAAATTAAAAAATATTCTATATTTTTAAATGAGGAGCAGAGATATAATTATATCTATTTCTCCCTCTTGGGTCTTACTGGGATCTCTAGCTCAAAGTGTCTGTCAAAAGTCTTGCAGGTAGAGTCTGCAATTCACAAGTGACAGGATTGTTTCAGAATATATTTCTATATTCAGTTTATTTTTGGACTCTTGGAGTCATATATCCATTCTTTGATACAGAAGTAGGAAGGATCCTTTCACATGATTGGGTGTGTGTGTGTGTGTGTGTGTGTGTGTGTGTGTGTGTGTGTATGAGTTCTTGGGCATATACATAATGTACCTCAAGATTTATAGTTTCTGCCCATTCCCTTCCAAACTATGAAATGCAGGCTCAACTGAGTCACATATGGAAGCTCATGCAACTTCCTATTTTAAGGAAAGTGCCAGGACAGCTGTTTTTATTCCCCTCCAGCCTCCACTCCTTCCTCTCCATACTTTCTCTCTACCATGCCACAGCAGTCCTCTTACCCTGCCAATATGCACTGTCCCTGTGGCGTTTTCCTCTGATGGGTCCGTTCTTCCCAGAATCTCCCTTTTAAGGAAAGTACTCAAGTCAGCCATGTCTTTATTTCTCTCTGGATTTTCCCCAGGAGTGTGCTAGAGTCAGCTCAAATAGGCTGGTGATTCCTGAGTGGCAAACTGTCAATATTGGTACTTACACTTCAGAAATTTGTTTGTTTTGTTGATTATCTAAATTTAAGGAAGTGATGAAAAGAATGTTAATAATGCAGATTAAATATAAAAGTATATCTTAAATACCCCCCACACACACACACACACAATCCCCATAGAGCTGGTTAATAAAAACTTACCAGCATGATGCTCATTACCTTCCTGACTTTCCACACTATCTCTACTGTGTCTTCATTTCCTTTTCAGCTTCCTTTAACATGTTGTTTTCCTTCATTAACATGTAAACTCTTTGAGGGGAGTAACTGTCCTCCTTGCATTGCTGTTCTCAGCATTTAGCACAGTGCTTGGCACATAGCAACCACTCAGTAACTGCCTTTCGACTAACTTCACTCATAGTAAACCTTATATTCCTTCCTTCCTTCCCTCGTTCCTTCCTTCTTTCTTTTCTTCCTTCCTTCATTCTTTACTTCCTTCTTTCTATTTTCTTTAAGAGAAAAACTGTTGGGGGTCATGTAGCATTTTGCTGTGTGGAATTGTTGAGCAGCTAGACAGCAGTACTGAAGACCATTAGTTTACATCGTGTCTCAACCACTTACTGTGTAAATCTCTTAACTTGTTTCTGCCTCAGTTTCTTCATCTCTAAAATGGGCATGGTACTTAGCACCTATCTCAAAGTGTTACAGTGAGATCAAATGAGATGACATATGTAAAACACTTTGGAGTCCTTAAAGTGGTATTTAAATGCTAGCTATTATTAATTCATTTTTGTTATTATCAGTTTATCCTTATGAATTGAATTCTGCATCCACCTGAGTGACATTCAGACTTTCTTCTTTTAAGTACATGTCATGAAATCCTAGCACATGAGAGCATAAAGGGGTCTTGGAGTTCCTGTCGTGAGATGGGTGTGATCATAAAGCCTCTCTGTAATATTTCTGTCAAGTGGTCATTCACTCTCTGCTCAGATACCTCCAATGATAGGGAACTTACGCCTTCAGGAGAGAGAGTATCAGTCTATTCTATTTTAATAGCTCCATTATTAGGAATTACCATTACATGGAGTTGATATTTTCAGAAATTTTTATCCATTGATACTAGTTCTTCTCTCTACTGTTAGTAAAAAAGAAGCCTGATCTTTCTTATACTAACATATGTTAGTGTACACACACACACACACACACACACACACACACACACACATATATACATATATATGGCAATTAAATCATAACACTGCATTCCCTTTTGAACTCTGTCCTATAAATAATAGGGAGAGGAACTAAAGTTGTTACTTTATTTATTTATTATGGAATATCCAGATGAGGATACCCCCTTCAACCATATAAGTAGGTGCCTTCCCCAAGAATTAAAGGCTTAGAATGTGTCCTAGAGCATGAATGACTTGCTTAGGGTCATATAGCTAGTATGCATCCAATGTTGTACTTGAAGGTACATCTTCCAGCTTTTGGAACCCCCTTACATAATACTGCCTTTTTATCTCAATTTTATTTCAGTTATTATAAATAATAACACGTTTTTAAATGAGGAGCCAAAATATAATAATATCTATCTCTCCCTCTGGATTCTCCCTAGGTTCTAGCTCACAGAATCTATCAAAAGTTTTGCAGGTAGAGTTTGCAATTCAAAAGTGACAGGATTGATTCAGGATCTATTTCCCAGTTTACTTCTGGACTCTTAGAGCCACATGTCCTTCCTTTGAAACAAGAGCAAAAAAGGATCCTTTCCCAGAATTGGGGGTGAGTTGGGATGGATGGATAAATGAAAGGATGGATGGATGGGTGGGTGGATAGATGGATGGATGGAAGGGGTCCTGCAGTAGCTAGGAATACTTAGCAAATTAAGAGGAGGAACATACAAATTAAGATTAGCATTTATTCCTCAGTTCTAGTTGAACTGATACCACAATAGAAGTTTCTTTCTCTTCTATGGATGCCAAGTTCACCACTGAGATTGTACTCTGACTTCTGGCTCAATGAGGAGAGGATTAAATTCATTATAATATTAAATAGATCAGGCGGAATTAGACCTCAGCAACAGGCAGCAGCTGGCTTCTTCATGTTGTGACAGGCTCTGCCAATTATACAATGCAAATATCACTGCCTGAGTTCCACCAATCTCTGGGTCCTGACAAGGCCTGCAGATCTTTCTGGCACTGTCTTTTGATTTGGTCTCACTGGCTGTCTTGGAGGTAGGAGTAGGGCCATTTTGAAAATTTTGGACCTAGGGGCACTTTATGGAGAAAACTGCTCATTTTTTTTCATTGATTAGTTGGAAAATTGTGTTGTCTTCTTTTTGTTTAAAATAGCAGAGTGGAGTTGGGGTACCAATACCTTGTCACCCACAATAATTACCCACTTAGGCTAATTTATTGATTCCAATGACTGATTTCTTTATTATATATTAGCTAGCAAAGTGTGGGTTTTTTTTTTTAAATTTTTGTATGCAACAAGAAGGGCATTGAGGGAAAATAGCTTTTGTTATGGATTCAGCAGGTCAAAGTTATATTGAAATAAGGCTAAAGAGGAAATTGGAGAATGTCTAAAATATTTAGGAAGATCAAAGGGGCCCTTCACGTAGGGTTTTAAGGAGAATTTAGGCATCTGTGTCTTGATGGTAATGAACACTGGGGAGCTGCAACTAAGTTTCAGCAATAAGGCATGTAAGGCTATGATTATGACAAAGGAGAATAGAGCTATAGCAGCTATCACAGGTTCATAGACTTAGAACTGGAAGGGACCATTGATGCAATTCAGGACTTTTTCCTCATTGTATTAATGAAAAAACAACGATGTCCGGAGAGGATAAATAACTTATCTGAGCAATAGTGTCAAGATTAGAACACACATCTTCTGCCTCCAAATTTAGCCTACAAAACTATAATGACCAACTTGCTAAGGAAAAATACTGTGTGAAAATGGAAGCTTGGCTCCCTTTGCCTTTTTTTTTTTTAGTTAAGTCACTACTGGGGACATCATTGCTAATGGATGTATCTGAGTGAGACAGTAAGAAAAAAAATAAGGAAAGCAAATGATTTGTGCAAGAAAATGAAGCTAGAAAACCTTTATTGACACAGTGTAAGAATCCTGAATATTCTGGCAAATCTGATGTGAAACTTTTTGCAGTAAATTTTAAAAGTAAGATAGTACACACTTGAGAATTATGTAAACGAGGGCATTGAAAACATGAAAATTTAATTGGGGTTCACCAGCTGTTCAGTGAGACAGCTTTCAGCATGAAGGGAATTTCCAATGACTACAAATTTCTCATATTTCCTTGTTCATTTATATAAATATGTTGCATAGAAGATAAAAGCAACCTTTTTTCACCTCTCACGTTCTGGTCGTTCTGAGGTACCTACCTGTCCTCACCTCCACCTCTTTCACTTTTGTCTTAAATAAGAGATTTGTAAGTTTCAGGTACTTAAACTACCCCTGTGTGCTGGGGGTAGCATGCTTTGACACAGGCAGTGAGTAAAAGGAGGGAAGGATTGGTTTGATATTTTGCCCTCAATCTATTTCATGATATTGGCTTCAGAATATATCATAGAAATAGCAAGGACAGCCTGTTATAAATTTAAAATCTATTGTGGCATGCCTATAATATTGCACATTTTGCTGCTGGTCATTTAAACTGATTTGATTAATTGTATTATTTCCATAGTTATGTAAATTAAAGACCAAGTCTTTAGTAGACTTAGTAGACTAGAGTGACCATCTAGTGATGGTGAAGTGCATAGAGCGCTGGGCCTGGAGTCAGGAAGGCTCATCATCTGAGTTCAAAGCTGGCCTCAGATACTTACTAGCTGTGTGACCCTGGGTAATCATTCAACCCTGTTTGCCTCAGTTTCCTTATCTGTAAAGTAAGTTGGATAAGGAAATGACAGACCATTCTAGTATCTCTGTTGGGAAAATCCCAAATGACGTCACAAAGAACTGAACATGATTGAAAAACAAAATGTTCATTCTTGGTTTTGCTGCAGCTTTTTTCCTGTGTCCTTCCAAAAAAAAGCAACTAAATGCAAGGTATCCCTTTGGTTAACAATAAAAGGACATAGAAACTGGTTTTCTCCCTTCTATTAAACCATTTTTCCCTGTACTTGGAACACTACATATAACTCTTAAGAAAGATATAATAGAACTAGAAGAGTCATGATAAGCAAGCAAACTAATCATGAGGATAAAGGGAATTTGACATGAGGACAAACTAGAAGAATGAGTAGCATTCAGTCTGGGAAAATGAAGGGTAATTGAGTGCATGAACGAAATCTATAGACTGAGGGAGAGTATAGATGGGGTGAACACCTAAATTTTGTCAAATCACAGAACAACAGAATAATTCAGCATCCATAGCTGATAGAAATAAGTAATTTCAGGATTAAATAAAATAAAGTGTAGTTGTGTATAGTTAGGTAATGATCTAGACCAAGCCCTCATCTACAAGGTGATAAAAAGTAAAAAACACCACGAAATGGAGGAAGTTTTTACATAAATGCACATGCCCACGATAATCTCCCACTAAAGGGAGACTAGGGATATTTTGGAACACATTTTGTGACTGATGTTATGAAGAACAAGGGGCTCATATAAACAGAAAGATAACATACACATGTCCATACAAATATGTGTGTGTACATATATACATATGTAATATGTACATACATGGCTGTATATATACACATATATCAAACTTATGAGAGATAATCCATCATTTAGAATCTGATAACACAAAGAATTCTTTATGATTGTATACGTATGTGTATACATGCATATATGTGTGTACACATATATACTATATCACTATATATGTATATATAGACATATAGACATGTGTATATATAAGCACATATGTATGTGTATATATGTATACATACACATGTATATATACATCTATCTTTATCTATATAGCTATATCTATATATCACAAAAAACCCTTAATGCTGTCAGACTCTAAATACTGGAGTATTTACAGAAGATTTAACTGTCATAAAGGTAAAGAAATCCAAAACATGATTATTTCTGCTCTTTAAGAATAAATGGTGGAAGATGTTGGATTCTTTATAAAATTTAAGTTACCTTTATTTGTAAAGGGATATTATTAAAAATATTATATACCTTTTAGATAGCTTAACTTGTTAGGAAGTTTTTATTTGTGTGGAACTTAAATCTGTGTCTTTGCCGCCCCTGGGGTCAAACAAAGCAATTCTAATCCCTCTTCCACTTAAAAGACTTTCAAATAATTGAAGACAGCCATCCTAATCTCTGAGTTTTCTCTAAGCTCAACATTCCCATTTCCTACAAACATGTTCATATTAAAAGACCTTTCACCATCCTGGTTGCCTTCTTTTGTCAGTTTTCAGATCAGTGCCTGGATGCTTCTATGGATCTGTTTGCTCATAGCTTTTGAGCATGCCCTTCGACGAACCCGTTCACATCTCCTCATCCTGTGTGATTCTTTTCTATTTCTTCCTATAAATTGACAACAGAAAGCTCACCCAATATGAGTGCCTTCCTATAGATCTGTTGACATTTATTAGATGTCAATAAAGCATGTATTCCATCCTTTGCTCTTGTTACACAACTATGTTGCGTTGCCCCCCTCCCTTTTCTGGACACTTTCCTCTCTGTTAACGTTCCCTATATGTTTCACCTGAGCAACGTTTCATTAGTAAAATCTTGCAGCCCACTCACAACAATGGTGTACCTTTCCCTTGGTTGTTTTGATGACCTATACCTTGAACCATATGTGTGAATTGGAGCCCTTTGACCTATGGAGACCTTTTTGTAATGTTTTTAAATATATAAATAACACACATAGTACATGTAACATACGAAGTATATGTGTTATATAAATAGTAAATATATAAAATGTTTTACATCAATATATTTTAAGTCATGCACCTTCAGTTAAGAATCCTTGCTAAGGACAGTGAGGTCCTTTAGAAGCTCCTGTTTATTATATGTGACATGCTGATTGCATCAAAGTCTTAAATATCACAGAATCTCCTGAATAAGACCCATAATCACTTAAAGGTGCTTAGTCTATCAACATATGGATGCAAAATGTCTAGTGTCCAGGTTACGATATTCACTTGAATAGATATGTCACTAAGTTAGTTTGTGTGGATCTCTTGAACACATATGCTTTTGGACTATGAACTGCACATAGAGTTGAGCAAAAGGAATAAAAGAGATGTGCTTGCTTTTTTGGGGGAAAATTGCACAGTATTTTAATTTCCTGAGTTTCTTTTTGAAACTAAGGCCCAACATTTCAGCATCAATATCAATTACTCTAGTAATGTTGTATGGCAAGGAATCATATACAATACTATAATTTTTAATATTCTTCCTAAAGTGTGTTGCTCAAAACTGAATGCAGTACCCCAGATAGGGTCTGACAATGGCAGGCTTTGTGGGACTTTAACTAACCCTGTTTTGAAAATTACATATCTCTTAATACAGCCTAAAATTTTCTTAACTTTTTTTTAGTTACTATATCACAAAACTGCCTCCTGTTGAGTTTGAATTTCCCTAGAACCTCTCTATCATTTTTAAGATGAATTGCTTCCTAACAGTCTCCCCCATCTAATTTTAGGCTTAAAAATTATTGACAAATGTAAGAGTTTACACTCATTTCAAATAAACTTCATCATATTAGATTCAGTACAAAGTTATTGCCAAATGAACTTTTTGGATCCTAACTTTGTCATCTGTCCTGATAAGAATTTGTCCTAACTTGGATTATCTGGAAATTTGTTAAGCTTCTCATATATAGCTTTATCCAAGTTAATGCCTGGATGAAGAGCCCTGGACCAAGGACAGATCATTAGAGTACTCCACTACTGTTCTATTTCCTATTGATATAGAATCATGAATCCAAATAAAAAGGAGTAACATCCATTTCATATCTCTCCACATAATCCACAGATTTAGCATGAAAATTTGTCAAATTGTTGGAGCTTGACCTCAAACTTATGTTTCCGGACTTCAAGTCCAGAGTTCTTACTCTACTCCATGGAGCGGGGGTAGAACACAGTGCTTCTGATACCTAGACTTTCTGCTACCTATGTTCTCATTTCTCCTTTCCATCTAAAGGACTTTGAACTTATTTATAATTTTCTAACATATAATTAATATATTATATAAGCAATTAATAAGTGTTTATTAAAATACCATTTCCCCAAATGAAGACCACCTTGAGTCTTAGGAAAAAGTATAATGGAAGGCAAAATACAGTCCAAGGCATCTTTCTTTGCAGCTTCCCCTTTCCTTCCCTTGTTTATCTAATATGATTACAAAACTTCTCAATCTCTTCATTGCAGAAGGACTTTCCTTGAATTAGTTTTTATTGAAATATATCTATCCTGTGTCCCATTTGCTCAGTGCTTATTGAAAAATATCAAGTCATTTCTAAAAGTTTCAGTAATGGATTATCAAATTTTTATGCTATCTAAAATGCCCCTTGCCTTTTATCCTTTCTCCAAATTATTGACTTTTCACTTTTTATGCCTTAGCATTTTCATTGGAGTGGAGGAAATGCATGAGCAAAAGAAATGATCCTCCTACCAGTATTACGTTGTTTTTAAGTGCTTACTTCAAGGATCTCTGATTTTTATCTCTCAATTCATATCTCATCTGCCTTACATATTTGTAGACTCTCTTAGTGAGTTGCTATGTCTAAGAAACATTTATCTCTGGAGAAGGGGCACAGTTTTCTGATGATGAGCTTTTATGAATTTAGACAGGATACTCCTCAAGATTAGAAACATGTGGTTAGGTATTATCAGCTTTTTAGTTTGTAGGGATCAACCAGCTATGTGGAAGGAAGGAAAAAGATAGGAAGAAAAGGATGGAGGGAGAGAGGAAAGGAGGGAGGGAAGGAAGAAGGAAGGAAGGAAGGAAGGAGAGAAAATAATAGGAAGGATAAATGGAGTAATAGTGAAGGAAGAAAGTAAGGGAAAAAAAGAAAATGTTTCTAACATTTAGAGTTTCCCTCAAATGGAAGGGTCATCTCTGCAAATTGTAAGTTCTCTATGTAATGGGAACTCTTCAAATGAAATTTGAATGGGCACTCATCAGGGATGTGGTAAAGGTCACTCATGTATTGGGTAGGCCAGATGACTTTAGGTCCTGATAGTGAAATTCTGTCATTATAGGTCTTAAGTATCTGTATATACCAGTTATCCCTTGGGTTATACTCCATCATCACTGGGGAAGAACTAAGAGTTGATTATATATATTTCCATTTTGGGCAGATATATGGACCCACATACTTTACAAAATATGTATGGTACCCCATCAATGCAAACCAATCCTTTGTGCAAGTAGAAGAATGTTTGATTTAGTTCACACAGAGAAGACTAGGTATACACTATGCATGCACAGTACATACTGAAAGGTTATCTAGGACACGAAAGGACAGAATAGATAAGCTATGAATGATTAGGTTTAAATGCTGTGTATTATTTTATTGTCTTCTTTTTTTTAATCAAAATATTCCAAACTGAACTCCCACTGCCTCAGGTTGCTTTCTGCCTGATAAGCTGTGAATAGTTCAGCCTGTTGCCTGAACCCCTGTTCCAATCTAGATTTCTCATCCCTGAACATTCTGTCATAATTCCAGTAGCATCTGTAACCTAATCAGGCTTAAGAATCTTGGACCATGGGAGTAGACGATATTTATATCCATGAGCAAAACAGCTATATTTGATTCTTCAGAAGGCAAGCATAAGTCTCTCTAGTTGACTCAAGTATCTTAGCTGGAAAGTGGCAAGGGAGTAAGAACTGAGACTGATACCAGTGAGCTAGCACTACACTCACCATCACTGAGAACTGGACAAGTGATAAAGAAATCGTTTTGAATGCATAAAAAACAGTAGTAACAATGACGACAAGAGTAGCAGTAGAAAAAGCACCTCTCTAGTGGTAAATCGGAAATTAAAAGAGCACCATTTTGTGAAAAACAAGAGAGAAAAAGGATTGAGGCAATAAGAAGAAATATGAAAACCCAGACATGGGGGTTGTCAGGCAGAATATGACAGAACCAGAGATGCTATTATTGTGTGTATGTGTTTTTTTCCCCTTTATCCTTGACCCCTGGAGAATACACAAATAAAATCAATTAATGGGCCTTGAAGAAGAATCACTTTAAATTGTTCAATTAAACCCCGCAATGCAGAGAATAGAAGGGGAAAAAACAATAAATACGTCTTAAAAAATGGACTTGTCAGAGGCGCCAGGGTCCCGACATGCACCATTACTGACGGATCGAATCACACTTCCATTAACACAATAATCTTATAGACTCCACAGGCTGTAAAAAAGGGATTTACTTTAATCAGGTTTGGTTAGGGCTGAATTTGAAAAGTGCTACAAGTGAAATAGAAGCATGACCTCAACCCCTTTGATTTTTCTTCTATTTTGCTTCTTTGGTTTATAATTTGCTGTCCACCAATGGGTCATGTTTAATGACTGTGACCCAATGGTGCATTTCTCTTTTAGTGAAGCAAGTCATTAACAAAAACTGGAAATATTTCTTCTTAATAACTGATTATTTCATCTAACCATTCCATTAAAACTACAACAACATTAACAGAAAAGCAAACAGTCTTTCTTCATCATCTTTCAGGCATCTAGGTAGGCAGCTCTGGGTTTTAAAAATTTGCTCATTGTCCAGACTACTTTCTATAATTTAACTGCCATATTTGTAATGTTCACTCATCTACCAGGTGACTCAAGGACACTCTTGCAATACAGGTTTGATGAACAGCCATTTGGGGTCATGTAAGCCTATAAATCAATAAGGAGTCAGACTAATCTTTTCTCAATTTTTTTGTTTGTTTCATACATTGCCATTCTCAGTTTATCAAAAGATACCAGCTCAGTCTTGAGTTTGCTTTACTCCCCATTTCCTCTTCCATACAAACAAAGATATCTTCAACTGCAGATTTTAAAAAATAACATTTATATTCTGTTCTGAAGTTTGCAGAATACTTTATGTATGTTTTTTCATTGGTTCTTCACATCTTTTTGTATGAGTATTATATAGACTCTTTCCCCAGAGAATTCAAGTTCATTGTCCATGCTCACACAGCTAGCATGTGTCAGATGTAACACTTGAATCTAGGTCTGGTGTTCTAGACACAATATCATGCTTTTCTTTTAGCAGAGACAAGCAATGTTTTGATGAAAATCAAAGAAAGGTAAATTTAATTGTTTGCCCTAGAGGGGCATAACTTTCCATCAGATTTTTAATGTCAAAATATTAAGATGATGTTGTATTATTCAATGTAGTTTTTACATGGTAATGATATGAGCAATTGAGATGTAACAAAAGAAATAAATGTTACAGGATCTATGTTGCATTAGCTGGACTTACATGAATATAACTCACAATATGCTACATTGATATTCCTCTTTAGATTTGACTTGTCTTTTTAATTTATTTTAAATGAGTTCTTTCCTTTAGGTCCACTGATATTTCTTACACACTCTTTTTCCTCCGAATTGCAAGAAGAGTCTCCAATTGTAAAAGAAAGTTTAGCTACCCTTGTTTTGGACCTTTTCTTTTGACCTTACCACAGTCAAGTAGAGCAGGGTGAAAGAAAGTAGATATAATACAGTTAGGTTTTTGAAAATTCTGCTACCACCTGGGGGATGGAACTGAAACATTTTTTAGAGAATACTTCTTATTCCATATTATTTCCAAATCTGTTCTGTCCTAAATTTGTTGGGGCTTGTTATTCTTGGAAATTTTTAGGATTTGGTCAAGAGTACCTGGAGAGTAGAACTCTGTACAATAAAGTCACAACTTCACTTAAAAGAGAATAAAATATAATGGGATCCATAAAACTCATGAATTATAGGAGACCTTCTTAGCTCATTAATCAGTAAGAAATCTATCAGATTTATCTAGACATAATAACAAAAATGAAATCAACAATAATACAAATAAGAAACATGCAAGAGGGATTTGCCTGCAAGTATTTCTAAATACAATATGGCAATCAACTATTTCTTCTGGGATTGATTGGGCATAAACTGATGAAAAGTCCGAAATTTTTTAATTCCTCACAGGAAAAGACCATAAGAGATAGAATACTATTGGTAATTCTTTTGTCAAGTAAAAGAAGAGTCACTATCTATCAATGCCTACATAGAAGGTGAAGAGCCATGAGTCCATTATCTAGAAGAGGACAAAGGCAAGGCACAAAAACCAGAGTCTTGAGGCTTTTGCTACAAAGTAGAAAGGTTTTAAGCTGTCTAGGTAAGGAAGAGAGAGGGACCAGAATCCATGTGCTAAATGTCCTCATGCTAAACCAGAAGGAAAAATCAGAGAGGTCAAGAAAAGAGAGCAGGAGACTCCTTATGTCTAAAGCCTTGTTTACTACTTCCATTCAAGTGGGATAAATTTGTTCTAGTTATACTCCTTGTGAGGATGAAGGGTTGCTCTGCTCTGACTTCGTAAGTTGGAAGCTGCATCATGCATATTCTCTGGTGGACTGTATTTGCAGGTCAGTGGAAATGTCAATCTCCCATCCAAGTAGGAAGTCTATTGAGAAGTAAGGCCATAGTCCATGCATTACAGAACCCACCTTCTCAATCTGTGGCAGACTGAGCAGCATTCTTTCCTAAGACCGGTCTTAAGATTGGACTTGTTATAGCTGAGTGAGGGAATGTAAGTGGTCTCCCTCAAGACACTATCAAAGATGTCTAACTCACCATACTCGTTGTGTTCAGATCATAGTCAGTATAGGTTGGTGAGGTTAGCCAACATCCAAATAGTGAAAATAAAAGTAAAAAAAGAGAGACACTAGAACATCCCAGAGAAAAACAGGGATAGGAAGACATTCAAGGAACAGGACATAGGAGACACACACACAAACACACACACACACACACTCACACATGCAAGGTAGAGAGACAACGCTGGAGGAAGGAAAAATGGCTTAACAACAGATGAAAAAGGTGGGGAGAAAAGAGGTAACAAAAGATGAGAGAACGTAAAAACAATAGCCTGAAAAAGAAACCAAATTAAAGTGTAAGGGCATATTTAGTCATAGGATTGGGAGAGTATTCTAGAAACATATAATAATTATAAAAAAAAAAGACCTCCCAAAGCATAAAATTCACTTGAAAAACTCTATGTTAAAAGTTCCCTGGAGGTGCTGTAATAGAGAAGAGATTTTAAATGCTATATCTAGGTTTTTTTTTCCTTTGGTTGGGGGTGGCTTCCTTGGGGGCTGTCTCAGAGGGGTGATTTATTGTCTTTAATATTTAAAGTGACAGGGACAATTTTGAAAGGCCTGCTGTCGTGGTGCTGGCATCACATATAAGAAATTATAGACTAGCACCAGGCAGAGGATTGCTAGGCATGGCTTCTCTCCGGCCTCCATCTATGTAGCTGACAAGAGAGTGACCGCACACTGACCAGGGATATGAGAGGGTGAGGCACAAATCTGCTGATTGGAGCCTTTGATAGAGCTCAGTGTTAGCACTGTAACTGTACTTCAGGAAGAGACTGTGCCTATGAAAAATGAGCATATTTCTCTTCAAGCCATTTGAAAATAGATTTACGAACCTTTGTTTATATCATTTATAATAACCGGAATGCTTCCTCCTACCCTATATCTTTATTCTCACAAATTCTATCCATCCTTCAAAGCCCACTAAAATGCTAAATGATGGTGATAGTAGTCGTAGTAAAGATAGCACATTTATAGGCACTTTGAGTTTTGTAACACTCTTTACAATTCATTTTTACATTTACATTTGATTTGATTTTCTCAGTAATCCTGAGAGGTAAGGGCAATGATTATTCCCTTTTTTTTACATATGAGGAAACTGAGACCCAAGGTGGTTAAATGATTCTCTCAGGGTCACACAAATAGTAGGTTATCTGAGGCAGTATTCTGACTGAGGGGTTGTAGAAGCCAAATCTGGCACTCTATTGAATAATATATTAAGCCTTTACTAATCAAGCCCAGCCAGAAATAGCTTCTTCTTCTTCTGAAGACATTTTATATCACTCACATAGTTTGTATCTTATGTATGCAAATCATTCTTTTATGCAAGGCAGTATGTCTTACCATCTTTGCTTCTAACAGTAGTCTGGTTTCCGACCTCATCATTCCACTGAAATGTCTCTCTCCAAACCTAAAAGTGATGTCTTAATTGCCAAATCAAATTGTTTTCCCCCAGTTATCATCTTTGTTGACCTTTCTGCTCCATTTAACCCTGTTGATCACGTTCTCCACCTGGATGTTTTCTGCTCTCTGGAGACTTCTCCTCTTCAAACTCTGGGAGAGTTTGCCACTACTGTCTTCTGATTCTCCATATACCTGACCAGTCTTTTATATTCTACTTCACTGGATCATCATCCATACTATGCCTAGTAATTAGGGGGTCCACAAGGCTTTCACTGTCCTGATCTCTCTGTGTGTCTCTCTCTCTCTGTCTCTCTGTCTCTGTCTCTGTCTCTCCCTCCCTCTCTCTCCCTCTCTCTCTCTCTCTTTCTCTCTCTCTCTCTCTCTCTCTCTCTCTCTCTCTTTCCTCATTTTAGGTCTTAGAGCTTCTATGAACATGTATTCTGTCTTAATCTGTTTGTTAAAATCCAGTCCCACAACACTAGCTGCCTATCAGGCATTTAAAACTATAGGTTCTGAAGGTATTTTAAAATCAGCATTTCTGTAACAGATCACCTTTTCCCCAAATCCTTCCTTCTTCCAAACATTCCAATTTCTGTCAAAAGCCTTCACCATTCTTCCAGTCTCCTTGATTTGTTTTCTTGATATTATGTTCAACTCATCACTCTCCCTCACCACATATCCAATCAGTTTTTGCTTTTTCTATCTCCACAGAATCTCTGAAATCTGACCCCTTCATCACCTATTGCCTAAACCAGGGGTGGGGAACCTATGGCGTGAATGACATGTGGTCTTCTAGGTCCTTGGTATGGCTTTTGACTGAGTCCAAGTTTTATAGAACAAATATTTTTATTAAGGGGATTATTTCTGTGACATTTGGATTCAGTCAAAGGGCCACACTCGAGGACCCAGAGGGCCACATGTGACCTTGAGGTTGCAGGTTCCCCACCCCTGGCCTAAACTATTAAAGCATCCACCTGATTGAACCCCTACCTTGAATCTAACTCTGCTACAAGCTGCCCTCCACACTGCTGATAAGATGATTTCCTCAGGCCCAGTTTTGTCCATGTATTTGGATTCAGTCAAAGGGTTTCTCTAAGGTTGAATGTTCCCCACCCCTGTACCAGACCAGTCCCCAGACTTTACATGTACTCTCTCTTTACCTCTTCCTCATAAAGTCCCACTCTTCCTTCAAGATGTAACTGAAGCATATCCTAAATGAATCCTATCCTGATCCCTCCCAACAGCCAGTGTTATTCCTCCCAAAGTGTCTTGTGCTTAAGTAATTTAAACTATTTTATCTGCTATATATAATGATATCTACCTATATATATAGGTATATATTTGTGACCCCCATTACAATGTCACCTTCTTGAGAGTAAAGATTGTTTCATTTTGTATTCATATCCCCCTCACCTCCCACAGTGCCTGGTACACAGTGGATGCTTAATAAATGTTTATTATCGATTGATTTTAGTTTTAAGATCTTTGAGGGAATAGACTATATTGCTTTTCAACCATACATCTTCAGCACCAATCACCATGATTTTTCCTGTAGTTAGTACACACTACTTATCGTTGGACAAATGAGTGAATCCTTCAATTATTTTTGTAAACAGCCATCATATATCTCAGTTTCCATAATACATGTCACTTTATTTTAAGTGTTTTAAGTGTTTAAATCTCATATGCCAACCCTTCTTTCTGTCACCGCTAGTTTTTAGCTTAGAGTACCCATCAGTGATACAGAACCAAATATTTCCAGAATAAAATGCAAAAGATCAGATCCTCCTTTTCAAGAGAAATCTTTGACATTAGGTCAAAAAGCCGTTGTGGTTTTCAGGAAGTTAAATGAAAATGTTACCTGATGTTGTTGTTGACATTACCGTAATTATCAGTTATGCAGCAATATGAAAATTTATGTAGTTTTTTTTTCTAAGCCTAATGATCCTTTGTGTTGGCTCTTCTTTCTTGTAGTCACAGGAGGTAGCTTAATTTTAAATTCATAAAGGTTGCTGTGGCTAGAATCTCTCCAGTCATGACATTCTTTCAGGCTGTTAGGTCAAGTTTAATATTGTGTTGGGGACTGTTTTAAGTGGCCTGCTGCCTCTGCTAGCCTCCTGACTTATGAAGAAATGTGGACACAAACAATTAAAGCACATTGCCCAAAATTCTATAACATGGTAATAGAAGAGATGGGATTGGCCCTCCCACTTCCTGAGGTCTTTAGATGATTTAAGTTTACTATGTCTACACTCCATGTTTTCCCTTTCTCCCAAATACTGAGTTCTATATTTGGGCCCACTCCTCTCTCTCTCTCTCTCTCTCTCTCTCTCTCTCTCTCTCTCTCATACCTTCTTTGTATATTTTATGCATTTCCCTAATTATCAGTCATGTTTAGTTAAAGGTAGGTTTTAACAGTGGGAAATGAGGGTAGTGAATGGACATTCCATAGAAAGGGAAGAGTTGTTGAGTTTTATCCTTGGCAGAGCATTAACAATCTCTCCTCCTCTACCTACCTCCTTAATTTCCCAGTGCTTACAGGAGACACGGCTTGTGTAACAAGATCTCTAAGAGTGGAGGGAGATGCCTCTCTGACCCTCTTGGCAATTGCAGACTCCACCCTTTGCATTTTTTCCCTCTTTTAATGCCAAGCATAACAGGCTGTTTTGCATGTTTTAAGTGCTGCATGATGTTTCCGCCTATAATCAGTTTGAGCATCCTGCTTCCCCCAATCAGCCTCTGCACTTAATTGACCAATAGAGTTAGACATATGGAGGATCAAATCACAACCCAAATCAGCAGTTGTCAGAGGAGATTAATTCAAACAGGAGGCAACAAAACACTTGTTTTTTTTCTTTCTCGTTTTTGGCCATCTGATGAAGGAAATGATTATTAATATCTCCAGCTGTGCCCTCAGGCAGATGCCAACAACTTCACTGCACACCTCCCTGCGTCCCTTAAACCTGTCTTCTTGTGATACCTTCTGGCCTCCTGGTCAACCAGGTGGCACCAGGGATAACCCTGGCAAAGCTAGCTTATAGAAATGCTGCCAAGCAGCACAGACCTTAATGGGCTTTGGAGTAGCTCTCTCAGTGAAGGTCACACTTTTGAGCCAACAAGAGAAAATCTTGCATCTTTGCTTCAGGAATGATGGAGAATACCAGTACTGTAGGCAGAAGCACTAAAATAGGAACAAGCAAGGTCTTCTATTATTAGGACCTGAATAGAATTAATAATATCTAGGGAGAAAAAAAGAAAGAAAAATGGGTATGTCTAAATTATGAGAGGCCTTAAAAACTAAGCAAAATATCATTGATCTACAACTAGAAGAAACCTCAGAGGACATTTTATTCAAGTCCTTCAATTTTATAAATAAGGAAATTGATACCCAAGGAAGAAACAAAAATTACTTGCCCAAGGTCGCAGAGGAAGTAAAGTTCAGAAAAAGTAAATCTAGATCTTCTGAATTCAGAGACATTCCTCTTCCCACTATGCAATTTTGCTCTCCTGGGCTTGAGATTAGCTTGGGGCCTCTAGAGGTTTCCGGGAGGAAAGCTAACACAGCACAGAACTGGTTTTTTGAGGAAAAGTTATTTGGCAGAAGTACAAAGGGTGAACTAGAGTATGTTACTTCTACCAATATCATTTATCACAAGTCTATAATTCTGATTCCTATAGTCAATCAGTTAGTCAGTCAATAGTCATTTATTAAGCACTTTTTGCTGTTGCTGTTCAGTCATGTTTTTCAGTAATATCTAATCCTTCACAGTTCCTCTTGAGGTTTTCTTGCAAAGATACTAGAGTGGTCTGCCGTTTCCTTCTCTAGTGGATAAAGTCAAACTGAGCTAGTGTCTGAGGCTGTATTTGAACTCAGGTCTTTCTAACTCCAGGCTTGGTGCTTTATCCACTGAGTCACCTAGATGCCTCCAATTTTATTCAATATAACTCAATAATAAGCACTTAACAAAACACTAGATTCAGTCCTAGACCCTGATACAAAGCAATATATATATATGTATATATATATATACATATATATATATATATATACATATATATATATATATACATATATATAGTTCTCCTCCAGAAATTTATATTTTACTCATTATATACACACATAGAGACAAGGGAGATAAAAAAAGGAGAATTTATTTTAGGAGGAAGAGAGTGCTAGCAATTGGAGGAGAAGGAGAACAGGATAGGTATTACATACGAACTGGCTCATTTTGCAGGAAACAAGAGTTTCTAAGAGATGGAGATGAGACATAGGAACATTCCAGGAGTGAGTCAAGTCCTGTACAAAAACAGGTAGAAAGTCACATTAATGTTGCACAATAATGCATGCATAATAATAAATGATAATATGACAAATAGACAAATCAGGAAAATGCCACAAAAAAATTTAGTTGCCCACAAAAGAGATGCTGAAGGCAAATGAAAGGGGAATGAACCTTTTCTCATCCTTCCTTCCTGTTAAGTGAAATTCAATTTTGTAGATTACTACTTCATGATTAATTCACCGTGCTTTGAAGTGCTTTTCCCCATTGTAGTATATACCCCATAAGCCCCTAACCCAATTAAGGACACCCTTCTTTCTTCCTCTTTACAATAGGGAAATATTTAAGATGTCAATGGAAAATACTGGAAAGTTTGTAAAACATTTTGCAGCTGTTATCTCATTAGATCCTCACAGCAAATGTGGAATGCTGTTATTCCTATTTTACAGATGAAACAATTGAGTCTGTGAGGGGTCAGGTGAGTTGCCCAGGGTTACAAAGCTAGTAAATATCTGAGGCAGGATTCAAACACACATCTTGATTACTCCAGTTTCTACAGTCTATCCACTCTGCCACCTAACTACCTTGGAGGTTCATCTGGACCATTCCCAGTCACTCCTCCCCCACTAGCAAAGCCCTGGACCTTTCCAGGGCTTTTTGTGGCATCTCTTAGAGTCTCTTACTCTTTACCCTTTGCCTCTTTGTCCTGCCCTCACCACCTGTCCACTCATAAAAAAAAAATAAAACAAAAAAATGTTTATTTGCCATGTCCCTGACATCAGCTCCAACACAAACACATTTTATATTTCACTCTGAAGTCTGATAACAGTCAGAAAGAAATTAGGCTCTCTACCCTCCCCCCCCCCCACTCACCCCTGCTGCCATTAAATAATCTGGAAATGACTAGAAACCGATAATAAGAGAAGCATAAAACCAACTTGAGGGTGTGAGAAGATGGCTGTATCCTTGGGGAGGAGCAGTGAGTGAGTGTATATGAGGGGAGGACTGAGGAAGGAGTGGGAAGGGGAGGGCAACAGCTGTCTTCTAGAGCTGCACAGGTGTAGGGGTGCTCATTAGGTTCCCACAGGCTCTGTCATTAAGGCCGTGGCAGCTGTTGTTGAATGTGACTGGCATAGCCACGGGGGAGGCAGTAAACCCGGCTTAATGTTCAGAGCTCTGTTGTGGCTCCAGTAGGCAGGAGGAAGCAGGGTTGGACTTCCTGGCTAGAAAGTCAGCTGCCATGTCTCCTGACTTCCGTGAGTCTGCTTCATTCCACTCAGGCTCTCTCAGCTCCCTTACAGTTGGACAAATTGCATGTTTTGTGTGTGTGTGTATGTGTGTGTGTACACATATGTGCATACACATGTACATAATCATTATTTAATTATATATCTATATATGTATATATTTTATAGCTATATGTCTATATTCGCATATAGATATATAGCTTATCTCCTATCCTCTCATGCTAGTGGAAAGTGACCCCCTTTTCTGGGTAAGTAGAGAGGGGGAAAAGAACCAACAAACATAGCTTGGTCTAAAGTCCCTGTAGATTTTGGTCAACATAAATCTTTCCTATAGCATTTACAACTGCAGAGACATTAACAATAAACAAAAATCCATGTCAGCTAAGTCTAGAAGAATAAAGTGAAACTAATGGATCCATTAGATTGTGAGCTGCTTGAGAGCAGGGATGATTTTTTTCCCTCTCTTTTAATATCCAGAATTTAGTACGGTGCCTGGCACATAGTAAATGCTCAGTAAGTGATCATTTACAAATTGACTGGATTCATGTCAATGGAAAAAGAACACAACCTCATTTTTCAGGAAATAGTCATCAAGAGCTTTTTATTTTGTCTATTCTAAATCCTTATTAAAATGCATCATTCTGAGTCTTGACAAGTTATAAACTGTATTTGGCAGGAATTCATTTGTTGATGGTGGGCCATTGTGGTACAAAGACTGGATGGATAGTTAGATCTTGGGTCCAGTTGTACCGGTACCAGAGATTGGTGGTATCCCCCAGAGAGTGTAGCTCTTGATCATGCATAGCATGAGAGGGCTCTGTTAGTGCAACAGCATTTGCTTGGAATCAGACAACCTGAATTCAAATGTGCCTCTGTCCTTATCTGTATAACCTTTAACAACTCACTTAGCCATTTTGAACCTTGGTTTCCTTATCTGTAAAATGAGGAGGGGGTTAAAATAGATGGTCTTCCAAATTCTATTCCAGCCTAAATCTATGGTCCTATGGGGTAGGGGAGTGGGAGGGAGAGGTTCCTCCTTCCTACAGTGGAATCATTCCCCACCACAGGAAGGAAGTGTTTTCTAGCCCTTTGGGAGCTCTGGAATAAAATAGTGTTTAGTGAATACAATGGCTCCCTTCCTTCCTTCCTTCCTTCCTTCCTTCCTTCCTTCCTTATTACTCCCAACCAAAAAGATAAATTGGATAATCAATCATGATGGTGTGAAAATTTTTCCATTTTTTCTTACATTTCTATTTTTTTGGAGAGATAAGCTGACTCAGAATGAATTTTATTCTATATAATATTTACATCAAGAAAGGAAATACAGAGGTACAGATAAAGGGACAATAGAACTATAGTTCAATGTCTAACTCTAAACACTGTGAAGTCAACAGCAACCTTGTATCTTACTTCCGCAGGGAACTTTGAAAAGAGTTCTGTGTTATTTATGGGTCAAACATTTTATGTGTCTTGTGGTTTGTTGTATATCTATTTAAACCCAACTTTTTGTGCCTTGAGTTTGTAATAAAAATTTCTAGAGTCATCTGTTGTAACTAGAATCACAACCTCTCTCCCCCAAGTTTTCATATCTAGACCAGAGGAAATGTAGTCTATATCCCTCTATCTGGAATAATCCTATGAACTCAGCTGTGGTGGCCTTCACTCATGGAAACTACTGAGAAACTATGCTTTATCCTAAATAATTTAGTTCAATTCAACAGAAAATGTATTATACAAAGTCATACTCTTCTACTCTTTAGGATGATGGTCCACTTAATGTTGAGGGGAAATGGAATTTTCCAGACAGGTCAATGATTCCTACAATTCTCCCTAAGTATCAAAAAGGTCTTCCAACAATGCTTGAATAAGCACATACTCCCAGGAATCCATCAGCCTTTTTGGAATAGTATGAGCTCTGAGTAACTCTCATAGAAAATATCTACACTTTCAGAGGTTTGCTGTATCCTGTCGTGACCTAGGCAAAAGCACACACCCTTTCATGTGGTGGTGAATTGAAAAAGGGTGGTAGAATGAAAGCCCAGAATTCAAGTTAATTCGTTTACATTTGTGATGTGGGTTACATATAAAAGTGTTCTGGTTCAGTGCATACCAGTAGGCTAACTCTCAGGTTCTCTGGTGCTTTCTTGTGAGTGTTGGAATATCACAGAGCAGAGATGCCAAGTCTTCAGTTCCAGGTGCTCTTTGACATAAGTTGCTGGACTTTTATCTGTTATTTCTTTAATTCTATCCCAAGCACTCAGTACAGTGCACAGAACATCGTAAGCATTTAGTAAATATTTATCTATCTATAAATCTATCTAATCTCCACAAGAGATTCTCCTCTCTCATTCACCTCCACTTTGGAAAAGTTATTTTTTATATCAATATATGGAATCTCCCTTGAAGTCATTGAATATGTCAAACATCCAAGAGATTCTCAGCATTTAAAGGGAGTCTGGCTCAACTGAGCTATAGGAAATATAATTTTCACTTGACTTAAGATTATTAAAACTTCCTAAGATTAGAGTTATCTAAAAATGAAATAAAAAAGCAAGTCGTCCTTTAGTAGAAATGGAGATGTTAAAATGGAGACCAGATGAATATTATGTTTTAGAGGTGATTTCTGCATTTCAAATGATGTAAGAATAAATGACCTTCAAGTTCCAGTCTATTAAAAAGATTCCATGAAATGTAACATGGACTATGCCTTCAGGGAAGAAATTCCACGAATATATATTCAGTGTTTACTATATGCTAGACCTTGAACTAGGCAGAGAAAAAAGGAAGGCAGGAAGATAGGAAAGAAGGAAGGAAAGAAGGAAACCACCATCCTGAGAAACTTATAATTGATTACACATTTAACTTCCTATGCTTTGCTTTTAAATATGGAATTTCATTATAACAAATTGAAAAGTATTGCATTAGTAGGACTGGCTTTTGGGGAAACAGTTTATATGTAAAAATTCCAAGAAAATCAGGTCACACAAGCCCCCACAACATGAGGAAACCCGTAAGACAATAGTATTCTGTGTTAAAACATTATTATTTTTTACTGATTCAAATATATAACAGCCTCATTTTTCAAGGAACTGGGAGAATTTTATTTTCAGTGTCTCAAATTTGATCTCCAAGCATCAGCTGAAATATTGAGCATGGCTCCCTGAAAGCCACTAACAAGAGTCAGTAGGGTCACCAGTCTCTGTAGGGGAATAGGAAGAAACCCATTTGTCATCAGAGGGGTATGAAAACCAAAATGGTTAGTCAGGTTGTCACTGGGCTCAAGATGGTTCTGTTTTTAGTATAGCAGCACTGAATTTTGAGGAATATTGACAAATCCCCAGGTCACTTTTTTGTGTATGGAAGACATGAGTTATGACCAGCACCATGTCAAGCTAAGCCATCATATTTGCTCTATTAAGCAGTAAACCTACTGCTGACTCTAGAAGGAAAGGGATCACAGAATTGGTCTCTGAGTATTTGTTCATTGATCACACACTGTGATAGTAAACCAATAAACTTTCACTCTGAAGAATTCTAACTAGTGCAAAAGTAGATATATTGTAAAGGATAGCATTTCTAGAACTATTGGGTATTATCACAACGCAAGTTATTTAATGTCCTATGGATGATTTGACATTAAGATATAAATAACTTATTGTAAACCATTGCAATATGGGAGGTAGGGGGTGGATTTGAAAGTACAGAATAGAGAATGGTTTGGAATTACAGGTGGAGTACTTATTGCCTCTCTTTAGTATTTAACGTGGTTGTCTGAGTAAGGACAATTCTGCTTCCTGCTGTTTTCTTTTCAATCCTTATTGAGAACTCCATCTGGAATTTAAATGCAGCATTGATCTCATAAGTCATCAACAAGCATGTATTAAGCAGATATTGTGTGGTAGGCACTGAGTTAAGCACTGGTGATACAGAAAAGGGGCAAAAACAGATCCTGTCTCCAAAGAGTCTTATGGATGAGACAACATACAACTACTTACAAAATAGGACAAATTGAATGGTCCCTAAGGAAGACGATAGTGTTAAGGATGACCTGAAAGACTTCATGCTTAAGTTGGATATCTTTTTTACTTGAATTGTTGTTAAATATATGTCATTTAAGCTTCTAATTTTCATATCTCTAATCTAATCCTCCATTCCAAGAGTGTTTGGGGCCAGGGAGTTTTGGTGCTTTAGACTTAAGACTGGAACTAAATGAATAACTTGTAAACATTCAATATTTAACTTAAGAAGTTTTATTGATACTACCCTGGAAAGAATATTCATCAAGGATACAGTATTAATTTAGTTGGGCTATCATTGGTTCAGGTGGACTCCCCTCCCCTCTTCATTTGTTATCATGGCATGTATGGTCAGAAAGTCCTGCCAATCCTTACCCCAGTTTCATGGTTAATAGCAAAATCTATCCATCTATTAATCAGTCAACACTTATTAGGTACTGTGGGCCAGGTACGGTGCTAAATGCTGGGAAAACAAAAACAGGCAGAAGACATTCCCTGACCGTGAGGGAGACAAAATGCAAACAACTATATCAATGAGCTATATACAGGACAAATAGGAGATAATTAACAGAAGGAAAACACTGGAATTAAGAGGGTTGGGGAGGCTTTCTGTAGAAGGTGGGGTTTTAATTGGGAAACCAAGGAGATCAGTAATTAAAGTGAATGAGGGAGAGTATTCTAGGCATGGGGAAGTGCACGGAGCCAAATGATGAGAGTGTCTAGTGTCAGCTCCGTGTCACTTGATCAAAGAATATATATTGTGGAGTAACGTGTAAGAAGACTGGAAAGAATAAGCTTCATTTGCTTTTAAGGGGGAAAAAAAGAGTAGCCTAAACTACATGAAGTATAGTCCCTAAAACACTAGATTACCTGTCATTCTCCAGCCTAAAAAATTCAGCATATTTTTCATTATCAGGAAGCTGAGGTAGGAGAATAGAAAAGACATTTGCACATCTGCTTTGCCAAGGGTTTCTGAGAGAGAAATGTTTTAGTAAATGACAAAATAATAATCTTTTATTGGAGTTTCAAAATCCATCTATAACAATGGCAAGGTTTTCCAAACTGTCTAGAAATAAAGGAGAAAATACAAGCAAAATTTTAGTCTCACATCCTTCTTTCATGGATATGGGTTTAAATAATCTTCTAGAAAACCTCATCATGAATCTCATCTAATGCTTATCGATGATCTCTCATATCATTCCCTGATCTGGTCCTGCCCCCATCTCAATGTCTTTGCACATACGGTCCACCACTTCCAGAATGGTCTCTTCGTGTCTTTTCCTCTTGAATTCTTTCCCTTTCATCTAAGTTCAGCTCAGGTGACTACAGTTCCATAAAGCTTTTTTCTGGTTCCCCCAGACAGAAGTAATTTTAAGCTCATGGGATCATAGATTTAGGGGTGGAAGAGACTTTGGAGGCTATCAAACCTACTCTCCTCATCTTATGTATGAGGCAACTGAACCCCAAAGAGGCTAAGTAACTTGCCAGTTATTATACAGAAACCAAGGAAACGAGGCAGAATTTGAACCCAGAATTAACTTTCCTTCAATCAGTTACACCAATTTCTGATTTCTCCTATGTACTTTTCATATTATAATTTGTATTGTAGCTCTTTGTGGATTTGCTCATGTCCCTTTTCTGGAGTTTAAGTTTATTGAAGGCAGAAACTGTATTATTTTATCTCCAGAGCCTAGCAAGGAACTTTACTTATAGGATGTACCCAAGAAATATATTTGTTGAACTAAATTCTAAAGAATCCTGTATTTTCAGAAAAACATCTAGATATAAAGTTTGTGATAGATTTCTTCATCTAAAATGTGGTCAAAGATTCCAATTAGAAAAGAGTCTGAGAAATTCGGAACAATAAACAAACAGAGAGATTTTCTTTTAACTAACTTGTTAAATTAACAGTTATAAGAACCAGGAAAATTTTGTACACAGCAACAACCACAGTGTGAAAGGAATTTTCTGGTAGACTTACTACTTCATTGCAATGCAAGGACTTAAAAAATTTCCAATGGATTCTTGAGGCAAAACACTTTCCACATCCAGAGAAAGAACTATGGAATTTGATCGCAGAATGAAGCAGACCATTTTCTTTTGTATTATGTTCTGTTCTGTTCTATGATTTCTCCCATTCATTTTAATTCTTCTATGGAACATGACTAGGGTGGAAATGTATTTAATAGGAATGTATTTGTAGAACCTATATAAAATTGTGTGCTGTCTCAAGGAGTGAGCAGGGAAAGAGAGGGAAGGAGGGAGAAAAAATCTAAGATATATGGAAATGATTGTAGAACACTTAAAACAAATAAAATAATTTAATTTTTAAAAATGAGACAAAGAAAATAAATAAATAATAAAAAATAAATTGAATTATATATATATATATATATATATATAATCCTGTTTATTGCTTAAATATTGTAATGTTTATTTGTGCTTGTTGATGATGACTAAATACACAATTTTTAAAGAAGATAATGACAAATAAAGGATCATAGACCATCTTGTCCGACATATTCATTTCAGACACATGGCCATAGAACTAGCAAGTAGCCGAGCTAAAATTTAGACCTGGGTCCTGTGTGTTTGCTGTTCCTTCTCGAAGAGGACCATGACATCAGGGAGATTATGACATGAATTACCATTAACTTTGATTTGAGTGAGAGAGGGCTATGCAAGGTCACCAGTCCCACTTTCTTCTCCAGGGCCATCTGGGTCCAGTGACCAAAGATTTATCAGGAAGACTGGAGATGGCCCGAGATTTAGAGGGAGACCATGGCCCTTTTAGGCTAAGGTCTTTTTAGCTTCTCATTTTGAGTGAAGCAATACCTATTCAGTGAATAAGCCTCTTTAAGGAGTGAGTCAAGGGATGGCTCCTTAAAAATAAATCAAACTGTATCCTCTAATTCCAAATACAGAGCTTTTTTCCTCACAAAACTTACTGAAAACTTTAACTTTCAATAGATATGTAGAAATCATTTTATTTCCTTTCCAAATCAACAAATTAAATATTCAGTAATTTACAGTTTCCCACTGGAATATTAAATATCACACCTCTATGTGGTACTTTTCCATATGAGGTTATGATTTTTCTCTATCATATTTTGGCCAGAATGTTGCTGACAGGCTTGGACTTCTGAGTTCAGCTTATACAACTGTGAGTGGATTAGCCATCTTATAAAAGCAAATTCATTTAGTTAATTTTTTTAATACATAACAGATGGCCAGATAGGCCCCTTTACAGGGTAATGCAGGCTTCATTTGGAGAGCTGTTCAAATGGCTACCAGCAGTGAAGAAAATAAGGGAAAGAGAGATAAAGCAGGCTTGAAATCCCACCCACCTTTCATCTCCACCCAAGAAATGTATTTGAAATAACACCCACCATGTTTCTGAAGAGAAAGAGTTCAAGTGTCATACTAGTTTATACTAATGGTTCCATAGTCAGAAAGACATTGAATCACCTAACATTTAGGACCTCTCTTTTTAGACAGCAAACCTCTTTCAAAATGTTAACAGTTGACACAATAACTAAGGAGTACCATTCACCATATGCCACTTGTATGTTTTTTTCCTCTTACTGTGAAGGCTCTCTCAGCATACTTCCTGGCACTCTCAGGATGTACCTGGTCTCAGGGCTTCCTGGAACATAAGAGGTCTTTGGAGGTTTCCAGTTCATTTCAGAATCTGCTAGAATGATTGTGATTTAGAAGGATCCTAAAGCTAGGAGACCCATGTGATCCCAATGCAAACAATTTAGTATACTTTCAGGTTAAAAGCCCAAGGACTACCCCAATGTATTATTCATGTATTTTTGCATAATGGGAAGATCTTTGCCATCCATTAATAGGCCCATGTGACCTGATGAGTCACATGGAAGCCTAAGTCACATGTGGTGGGAGGAACTTGCCGAATGGGTGGAACAAGAAGAGGCAGAGCTGGAGCAGAGCTGAGAGGAAGTTGGTCAGAGCAGTCAGAGCTGGGAAGGACAGAGAAGATAGGCAGCTAGGACTGTGAATGTTTGTTGGGAAGCCCTGATAATTTGTATAGACTTCTTGGTTACTATGATGGATTTGGCTTTCTGGTGTTGGAATTTAGCTTTTTGGAGTCTGAATAAACGTTTCTTCTGCCTTCTATATGGAGAGTCTATTATACTTTCAGAACTACCCCAGCATATTCATAGTTGCCCTGGGTGCTATGAATATCGCATTGGAGATATACACAATCTCAAAGTATTCCCTTACTTTGATCCCAAAGACCTAGTCAGCTCCAATGTGGCCTCCTACCACCATGACCATAGGCACTTAGTATCTCACAAAAATAAACAAGGTCTGATAATTGGTAGAGAAGAATTGCCTTACAACTCAAAAGTTTTGTTTTGTTTTGTTTTGGTCAACACCAAATCTTAACTTATCTGCCTCCTCTCCAGGAGTGTCATAGAATCCTTTGGCTCTGAGATGAGGTAACAATACCCCCACGTGAATTATCTTGTAAAATGACATCACAGATTATAGGAGAACAAAAACTCTCACAACAAAACCCAAATCTTGCAATTATTTTATTTGAATTCTCTGCACCTGCAGACCAGTTGACAGGCATAGTTGAGTAGTTTACCAGTATTCAGTAGGTACTCAACCAAGTTCACTTTGCCTTACCTTTTCTACTGCGTCTTGCAATCTAGCCAAACCAGCCTTGCTGCTCCTCACATATGGCATGCTATGTCTTGTTTCCATGTTTTTACACAGCATGTCAAAGGCACATGCTGGTAATATATTTCCTGCTTCTTTCCATATCTTTAACTACTTCCTTCAAAACTCAACTCGAACACCACATTCCACATGAAGCCTCTCTTGGTTCCTCCACAGTTATTAGTGAGATGCTTTCCTTCTGCAATGATTTCTTGTTTGATTTGTTTATCAATTTTGCATATGTTTACTATGTGCCTGTTTCTTCCCATTAGAATACAATATCCTTCAGTCAAGATTAGTCAATAGGCACTGTATCAAGAGCTAGAAATACAAAATGGGAAGGGGAGAGTGGAAGGAAGACAGGGACATTTCCATTCTTATCTTTGTATGCCTAAGTGCTTAGAAGAGAGCCTAAAATACAGAAGATGTTCCCCAAATGCTTTATGGATTAACTGATGATGCCTAAAATCAGTTTGTAAAAAAATAAAACCATATAATTCAAAAGATTTAAAAGTCCTGTTCGTTTACCACAACTTTCAACATTGTCTATAAAATCACTAGCCTTCCTCACATTCACCACTATTAATCCCATCCTGTGAGCTTATAATTGGCATGCATAGTGCAAAAAAAAGCCTTTGCTTCAGGGTAGCAATATGGAAAAGAGGCCTTCCTCTTTGTAATGACCATAATTCTCCACCAAAACACACTTCTGTGAGACATAACTACTTCTGGAAACCACACTCAAGATTTCCCTACTATCATACTCTTATCCCAGGTCTATCTTTTCACTTCCTACACCCAACTTGCATTGGGACGGGTGCCAAATTCTCTTCTGATTGCATATGTAGTTGGATTGAACTCTCTGTCATACCTATCTCCCACCTCCATGCTATCCTCTGCCAAACTCCATTCTGCTAAACTTCTTTCCATATCATGATGTCCCACTTAGTCCTATAGAAAAAGAAGTTAGGTCCTTGAAGACTTCACTAAAAGTCATGGAAAGGAGAGGTATGTCTCTTAAGCTTGCCATCTGATTTGTCTCAAACCTCGGCTTTATGTGAACATAATAATTTGCCTGCTAATTAAAGCCCTCTAGGTAATATGCTGCTTAATAGGGGATGGAGTGGTTTCTCACCTAACACCTCATTAATCTATGCTAAGGCCTTGCTAGCTGACAGGGTTGGGTCAACCCTTCATTATTGAATATGCTACCCATGAATTAAAAGGAGCTATCACTCCCTTATCAAGTTGGCAAAAACAATATTCTAGGATTCAGAATTGGGCATATTCTAATTTCAGATGTGTCTCAGTTGATGATGTGATGTTACTTCATACTATACATTTACCTTCTTCAAATGTTAGATAAAATGAAAAGGCTGAAGCTAGTATGCGTTTTCTATCATGTCTCTATGAGATAATAAATAAGCACTTTTTGAGCACTCATTCTGTGCCAAACAATGAACTAAACACTGAGAGTACAATGAAAGTCAAAAAATTGCCCGTCCTCAAAAACTATGCCTCCTTATTAAAGGATAAAGGTAGAAGTCTTGAGTGTTACAATCTATGGCATCATGTAATGGTGAGAGTTGATATTCACATAACACTTGAAGGACTATTATTAATAATAGCAAAAGATAGCACTTATATGTTTTGCAAACCATATTAAAGGTGTTCTTTCATTTGATCCTCAAAACAACTCTGTGAGATAAGTGCTATTATTTTTATTTCCATTTTACAGTGGGTAAATTGAGGCAAACAGGTTAAATGACTTGCCCAGGGTCATACAGATAGTGAATGGCTGAGGCCAGACCTGAAGCCAGATTTTTCTAACTTGAGGTCCAGTACAAACCAACTACCTTAAAAACTAATCAAAATCTTAGTTTTTTGTAAGGTTTACAAAGCACTTATCATCTCAGTTGTCCCTTACAATAATCCTGTGAGGTAAGGTATCATAGGCATAACTGCCATTATTTTAGGGATAAGGATACTGAATCTCACAAAGAATAAGTGATTTTGCCGTATTGTCAAAGTCTGATACTCTTTCTATTATACAGGGTAATCTATTTATGTAGCAGCTGCATAGACTTGGCACTCAGATCTTCTAAAAAGTTCATCATTTGAAAAAGTATTTGATGTTCATGGACCCAATTTTGGGGTTTTCTTAGTAAACATACTGGAGTGGTTTGCCATTTCCACCTCAACTCATTTTACAGATGAGGAAACTGAAGCAAACAGGGTTAAATGACTTGCCCAAGGTCAGATTTCAACATAGGTTCTCCTGATTCCAGGCCCAATGCTCTTTGCATTGTGACACTCAGCTGAAAAGAACATTGGATTTAAGAATCGTAAGACTCTTCTGCATCTTATCTTTTATAGATGTGAAATGATCAGCTTGGACAAGATGCTCTCTAAGGTTCAGACTGGCATTCTAAACTTCAATCATTGAATAATTTAGGACAGAAATTCTCCATGGTTGTGTATGTATATAGTAAATTTCTTTGACATCCTGGTGAAGTCAACGGACATTTTTTCAGGATATTTTTTTCTAATGCATAAAATAAAATAATAGGGTCTAAAAGAGACCAATTTTATTGAAATACAGTTATCAAAATATTTTTTAGAAATGCGTATGGACTGCAGGTTAAGAAACCCAGACTTGGGAAAATTAGGTAAGAAGATCCGATGAAAATGCAAGTACACGTGAGGTAAAATCTTACTTAATCTGTCTTCAAACTTCTTATTTATGGGGAAAGCTACCATGTAACTATGGAAATTGATTGATTTGAAAATTGGTTATTGTCCACAATTCATTATGAATAGGCACATGTGTAAATATAATTATGTATACACTCAGAAAAGTTAAGAAAAATCTGTCCTACATTATTTATTTGAGTTTCAGGCTGAATCTCAGAAAACATTTCGTTCAAATGGATCATTTCACAATTGAAGAAGATGAGGTTTAGAGGATTCTTATCATTCTTAAGGCTAATGTTCTTTCCATTACCCCACCTGTTGTGATGAATTCTTTAGAAGACCTGACTGAATGCTAAGAAAAATAATTCTCAATAGCCAATCAATATATATGTAAAGCCAAGATTTATTTCCCCTTTCTATTTTCTTATTCAAAGCCCAGCCTTTATGAAAGACATTGCTTATAAATGGGTTAATATTCTCTTAAATCTTGAATGAGACCCTACATAACTGGCTTGGATGGAGAAGAATCCCTTTGTCTAGATTGCCCAAGGCAGGTTTGTTCTGAATGTGGTCTATTGGTCCCAAAGTGATGTGATCAGGGTCATGTACCCAGTCACTCATTAGAATAGGCCCATCTCTAATTAAAATATTCAGTCTCTCATTAATTGTTAACCAAAAAGTGTTGATTTTGACCTGTCTGGAACACCCACTCTTCCAAAGTTATTTAAGCATCCAGATGCCCCCGAAGTACTTGAGAGTGCCACTAATCACTTTTTATTAATTATTTACTAGCCATAATTAATAAAATGATTGTCAATTACCCAGAAATTATGTCTCTCAGACTTTTCATTAGTCACACTATACGCAGCTGCTAGAATAAAGAAGTTACCTAGTACAGTGCAAAATCTACATGCACATGATATTTACATATATATAAAACACACATGTGTATTATTTACACATATCCACATAACAACAGCAAAGACAACCTCTTTAAATTCATTTCTTTTATCAAACAGACTGAGATTTAAAAGTTGAAGGGCTTAGAAAACTAAAACTGCTTTTCTTATTTGAATATAAGTTTCTGGAGCATATGGAGAATCAAAGAACAGAGATACTGAAATAAAAGGAAGACACTGAGAAAATAATACTATCCCTCCTTTTTTTCGTTATTGACATACTCTCTGTAAGAAATTCTGTTAATATCAGTTTCTTTCATAATGAAACTAGTAATTCTTTGTTTTCACCAAATCATTTTGGTGGAAAGAGTTTGGAGGGAACACTTGCTACCATAGCGTTATTTTAGTTGCGCAGGCTGACTACAGGTACATTCAGCGGAGTGATGGTAAAAGATTAACAACTAGGTCTCTGAGAGAAAAAAAAATGCATACAGGACCCGTTCCAGCTTGATCTGCATTATTAATATTTTCTCCTTCATTTTATTACATCTAGATATTCGACAATATAATAAATCAATCCCCTAATTGGTGTCATTTGCTGATTTAAATCTAACAACTGGCTCTTTTGAGCCAGTATGATCTGTTTACTTGCACAGCCCTAGGTATAATAGCTTCTATGGAAGAGGTTGCTCATAAGACAAAAAGTCCAGTTTGTAGCCCTGGTGGATTGGAAGAAGTCATATTCCCAGAGATGTGTATCATGGTTACATGTACAATTACTTATTTTGTAGGCAATAGAGGCCAGAGGTAATGCAGGATCAGATCAATATATACAGAAAATGAATGGTGTGGGTGTGAAAGATGGTTGGGGTGGAGATAGAAATAGGATAAAGGGAAGGCAATAACCGATTAGCACTCAGGTAGTATGGTTAGAAAAGAAACTGAAATGAAACAGAAAGGGGAAAGCCTTCCTAGGCCCTGCTGGGGCTTGCCTATGTTAGAATCCATCAAGTACCACAGCAGGAGTTGTGATTGCAATCAACTCCTATAGGACACTCCTTCACAGCTAGATCTGATGCTGGAGAATCAGGTGGCTTTAACCCTTTCTGATGGTCTTCCTAAAAACTGTCCACAAGAACAGAGACTTGTAACTATTTCTAGCTAAAAACTGCCAGGGTGTTGAAACACTCTTTAAAACTCATGTTTGCTTCATTCTGGACTTTTCAAAAGTGTAGGTAGTGTAGTAAACCGAGCCTGGAGTCAGGAAGACTCTTTGTGAGTCCAAATCCATCTTAGACACTAGCTGGGTAACCCTGGACAAGTTACTTAACCCTATTTGCCTCAGTTTCCTCATCTGTAAAATGAGCTGGAGGAGGAAATGGCAAACCACTCAAGTGTGTTTGCCAAGAAAACTCCAAAATGGGGTCATAGCTGAAAATGACTGAACAACAAAATATTTTTATGACTTTAGATTAATATTTCTTTGTTTTTATATAGTTACCATTTTATGGTTTACAAAATTCTTTAGATGGGTTATCTCAGTTGAACCTATGTACATATAATATGTATCAAGTTATTATGCCCTTTTTAATAAATAATGAAGCCCAGGCTCCAGGAGATTGTATGATTTATACAATGTAAATCAATCAATAATTATTTATTAAGCACCTATTATATGCCAGGCATTCTTCTAAGTGCTTGGGATACATAAACGAGCAAAAAAAACAGTCCCTTCCCTGGAGCCTAGATTTGAATCTCATTTAGATGCCTCTGGCTAAAGTTATTGTGTTCTTTCCACCAGACCATGCTACTTTTCAATCACATGTCGGCTTTAGATGTTTATCCAGTATGGGATGGATATTGCCTTGAAAGCAAGTCAATTCATCAATTATCATTTATGAAGTGGTTGTTACTCTTTAGTTTTCAGTTTGTCCTACTCTTTGTGACCCAATTTGTTTTTGTTTGTTTTGTTATATTTTGGCAAAGATACTGAAGTAGTTTGCCATTTTCTTTTCCAGCTTATTTTGCAGATGAGGAAACTGAGGCAAACAGGGTTAAGTAACTTGCCCAGGGTCACACAGCTAGGAAGTGTCTGAGGACAGATTTGAACTCACAAAGATGAGTTTTGTTGACTCCAGGCTCTGTACTCTATCCACTGAGCTTGAGAAGTATTATTATATGGAGCATCTGTAGAGTTTGGAGTGGAGAGGGTGAGACTTAAGTGGGGAGCCCTGTCACAATGCTGTTGCAATAATTCAGGCAAAAGGTGACGAGAGCTTGAGCTAGTGTGGAAGCCACTTTACTGGAGAGAAGGGGACAGACACCAAAAATGTGGATGAAGAAGTGAAAAATGGAAATGAAACTTGGGTAATTATTGTATATTAGGGAGAATGAAGACTTGAAGATATGACTCGAGAGATCATAAAAACAATGATATCCTGAAGACCTAGAAAAGTTTAGAAGAGAAGATTTAGAGGGTGCAGAAGGGAAAGACCCTGTGTTCTGTTTTGGACATAATTCAGTTGGTAGCCCCTGTGGAGCAGTCATGTACAGATGTCCAACAGGCAACTGACTTCATGGGACTGAACTCAGGAGATAAACATCAGAGCTAAATGTGGAATTTGAAGGTTCATATAGTGAGAGATAATAGATTCCATGGAATTTAAGGAGAGCAACCAAGAGAAAGGAAATAGTGGGAGAAGAGCAAACCCATAAGAAAACCTTTAGTGATGCTTATGGATAGAGGGTGAACATCAATGAAAGCCAAAGGGTACTGAGGAGTGGTCATATGGGGAAGAATGAAACAAGAAGGGGAAAGAAAGTGTCAGAGAAGCACAGGAATAAGAAAGCATTTAAGAGGAAAGGGTTGCTAAAATGAGTAAAAAGTTCAAGAACAACAAGGTTTGAGAACAGATCATCAGATTGGACAGTTAAGGGGTTTTTAACCTTTAAGAGAGCTGTTTAATCAATTCATTAATTATTAATCAATTGCTTGATTACAAGGGGGTGAGAAGTTTGTGGGAGGTAAATAAGTGGTGAAAAGGGGTATATAGATCCCTTTTCTAGATTTTGAGTAGCATTATATCATAAACTGGAATAACTGAAGGTAGAGCTTTAACAGGCAAATCTTTTTTTCCTTAATAAGTTTAATAAAGTATGTATTGATTATTATAAAAACTAGTAGAAATTCCTTCAGAGGTTAAGCACTTGCCATTTTCTATGTAAAATGTCAGCCCCTTACCCATGCAATGAAATATTTATTAGGTGCTTCTATGTACTGCAGAAAGATTGGCAGAAAGGGAAAGAAGTTAGATTACATAGAATCTTTCTCATAATGTCTCTGTAGCCTCTGAGGTCCCTTCCAGCTTTGGATTCATGATCCTATGTCTTCGATTTGCTACATTAAGGGAATCCATTTGTTTGCATATGTCCTGAGAGATCCTGCTATTTGCCAGCAAATATTTGTAAAATAAATTGAAAGTCTCTCAATATCCACGTATTTAAAGTGGGATTCATGTACACCATGAAATGTGCTATGTGGAATGTCTTTTCCATTTCCTCATAAAAGAGGCCAGAGGGGACTGAAGGCAAGGCTGTCTGAAAGCTTTTGGTCAGTTTTAGACATCTTTTACAGCAGGACCTAAAGGTACTAAGAATGTCCCCAGCTCCTTCTGCCCTTTCCTCCTCAATGGAATTTAAACTCACTAGCACCTAAGTATACGCCTACTCTTTACCTGTGCCTTCCCTTTATTCTTATTACAGTGTTCCCAACTCCAGGGCAACTAAGCAAGTGTTTTTGACTGGTTCAGTGCTGGCAGAGTGGGTCCATAGGAACAAAAATGAATTAAAATACCTGGAACACAAATTAGTAGAGAGCAACATGCAAAGTTAAGCACAACAAATAAATATCAGGCATCGAGAATCAATTGATGGATCAATTAATCAAGGAGCATATATTAAGCAAACTACTATATACCAGGCACTGGGCTAAGTGCTCAAATGCAAGGAAATACTTCCCTCAGATGGCTTACATTCTGCTCACTAAGATTTCGACTTCTGTTCTGACTCCAAGCACAGAATCCCATATTTATTGCCTCTAAAACATGCCAGTGAGACAATGTGGAAAAATCATTCTGAGCTCCTTGAAGAATACCATGCAGTAAACAGCAAACAATTTCAAAGTACTGTATCTTCAAATTAATTAGCAAGCATTAAATAACTGGTCTTCATAATGTCTCTGGGAGTCACACAATATCAATCTTGCTTTACAAATGAGAAACCTGAAACCAAAATGAGTTGGGTATGATCTGTTTTCAATGACATGACAGATGATTAAAAAAAAAAAAGAAGCCTGAAATGGCTTTCTTCTAGCCCTGTGCCTTACCACTACATTGATATTATGCTGCATGTAAAATATATTTACTGGACCAGAAAAAATAGCCAACTTGGGAGACAAAAGACCTTTTTGTCCTTCCTCAGACACTAACTTTCTTGTGTGACCTGGGAAGAATTCATTTCATCTCTGTTTTCATCTGAAAAATTCGATGTTGAATTGCATAATTTTAAAGGTCCTTTCCAGATCTGATTTCCTATGTTCTGACATTACAGGTTGCAAAGATCCAAACTATATGATCATGGATGAGTCACATTACCTTGCTGAGTCTCAGTTTTTTCATCTGAAAAAATACAAATAATACTTCTCTCAATCAAGTAACAAAGATTTGTTGAGTAACTTCTGTAAACTAAGTAGGGCTGGGTGCTGGACACATAAAGATTGAAACATGACAATCTCTGCTCTGAAGGAGCTACCTTCAACAGTTATTGCAAAGAAAGTATGTGTCTTGGATCACTTTTGCATATCTGTATATGTATGGGTAAGGGGTGGGGGAGGGAATGATGTTAAATGGTAGTGCTTATTTAAGATGTTTCTTAATGATTAATCAATTCAGTCCTTAACAGTGTGGAAATCTCCTAGAGTGGAAACATTTTTTTATTGATGCACGTGGATAACACCTCCATCTAAAATCATCTATTAATAAAGTAGATGGCAGGGAGTATTGAGAAGTTGTCCAGGGTCACATAATACGTTTCATAGGGAGAACTAGAACTCAGATCTTCTCTAGTCATAGGGACATGTCTCAAGATATGTTATTCTATGGCTGCTGTTGCTATGTCACTCTGGGTAAGCCATTAACCTCTCAGTGCCCCCAAGAAACTCTTCAAGATCGAAAGTTGCAGACAGGTGCCAGTCAACATTGGCAGAGAATGCTTTCTCATTGGGAGCTTCCTGGACTGATGAAAGTATAGGTCATGTGTGTACATGCATGTATACATATATTTGTTCAGTTATTTTAGTCATGTCCAACTCTTTGGGGTTTTCTTTGGAGTAGTTTGCCATTTCCTTCTCCAGATGAAGAAACTGAGGCAAACAGGGTTATGTAACTTGTCCATGGTCAACAGCCAATAAGTGTGTGTGAGGCTAGATTTGAACTCATAAAGTTAAGTCTTCGTGATTCTAAAACCAGTGCTCTATCCACTGTGCCACTTAGCTTCCCCATATACACATATACATGCATGTACATATGCCTATACACGTGTCTACGCATATGTATGAGTGAATGTGCATAAATACATGTGCATATATACATATTTGTGTATCATTCATTAGCATGGTTATCTCAGTACAGAGCTCCAATATATTTTGCTGCTTGATTGAATAATCAATATTTCTGCCACTAAAAAATGATTTCTTGGAAATTATGTGGACTTGTTTTTGTTGGTTACACCACAAGTAGATGCTATCACCTTTGGCAGCAAGCTGTCCTAAGTGGAAGAAAAAGCTTGTAAAGTCATTGATTATATACCTACTTCTTACCAACTTGAAAAAAAAATGGCAGCTTACTAAATTTCAGAACAAAAGAAAATGTTTATGAATATCAACTTACTAATAAAAACATTTTCAACATAATCTTAGCTCTGAGATGGAAGACAAAACTAATCTTTACCTCTGACTGCATAGCAGCAACGGCAACATTTCTGCTCAAGGCAAGGTCCACCCTGTTCATGGACAAGGAGAGTTCATTTGTAGGCAAAAAGCATTTTGTAGCCTTCCTAGAAACCTCCTAAGGTTGGACCTTGAGTGTTGCAACCCTGAAATTCTTGCTCCAATGTTATTGTAAGAAATGTACCCATGTACCACTGAATCTCTTTGTCCTTCTGATATATATGTATTTTAATTCATCATATCTCCATAGCCTGATGTTGACTGCAGCTCTGAAATGCAAATCTCACTCAGTCATGCTTAGGCTGCCTTTGCAAAGTTACTTACAGGAACAACAGAGATAATACCTCAGGTGCTTTGGAATGCTCTTAAGATGAGAGTTCCTGTAATCTATGCTTTCAATTCTGCTGGCATAGAACACCCTGACTTTCACAGTTCTTATATTGGCCAGGGTTTACTGCATTTGATGACAATGGTGGATTTTGTTTATATTTAGGGCAAAATTTTGCAATCGCTTAGCCAGATGCCTCCACAACCTTGATACCAATCAACAAAAAGTGCAGGGTGTGCAACAAAAATCAATATATCATTTGCCTTGGACATTTCAAAAAAAAGATAGGGTTTCTGAAGTTAGAAACATCTTTGCTCCCAAATAACTCATTTCATTTCTATTTCCAGGGCCCTATTTCTAGTCTTTTTTTTGGTTGCTTACTTGCAAAGACACAGACACAAAGAATTTTCCAAATGAAATAATTTATACATGCAGAAAATATTTTCGTTGCTACTATATTAAGAATCAAAACATTTAGTTTCAGGGGAAAACACTTGGATTGCCCAGAATTTATTTCAACAAGTGTACGTGTTGGGCTCATGTGTATGTGTACATGTACGCTGAGGAAGAACAACATTCTATCCTCTATGCCAGACTGTAACTGAATCAGGAAGACACTTCAAAAACTCCCTCTAAAATCTATTGAACTATCTAAACCAGAGCACATCACTTGATCTCTCTGGATTGCAGGCAACTCTCTAGAACTCACCGGATAAGCTAGAGAGGAAAATTGGTATATTTGTAATGGAGGGGGTTTCACATGCTTACTGAAATGACAGGCCCTCTGCATAGTCCCTTAAGATACTAACCTGTCTTTAACCTGTAATTTTATTCCAAATATCAATGGCCACAAATTTTGGTACAGTGGAAAGAGTACTGGATCTGGAGACAGAAGATCAGGATTCAGATTCCACCTGTGATGCTTTATTACCTTTGTGATGTTAGTTAAGCTACTTATCTTCATGGGGCTATTTTCTGTTTAAAAAACAAGTGAGGGTAGATGGGTCCTGAACACCCTACTGAATAAGTAATTTTGGGTTGTAAGACTTTATTTCTTGCCTTCTGTAATATCATATACCAAACAATGCCTCTCCTCCTACTTTATAATGGTAGCTCACAAGTCTTCTGACTCCTTGGTATGTGAATTCTTTCTTTCAAGATACTTACAGTATTTTGGGGGGGACTTGAAAGTTTAGGATTTTGACTATGACAGTCTTGGGAGTTTTAATTTTGTGGTTTCTTTAAGGAGATAAAGGATAAATTGGTTTTATTTTTGCTTTGCTATTTGCCACAGGATTGGGAAAATAGCAATTTTGTTTTCTTGAAATATGATATCTAGATTCTATATCTAGACTCCCAATATCTTCTTTTTGGTGGGGCCATGCTTCAATTTCAGGTAGTTTGATGATTTTACTTCTTTTCCAAGTGATTTGTATTTGATAAAAAAATATAACTTTTCTTCAGTTTTTTTTAATAGTCTCGAGTTTGTTCTAATACTTCTTGTTTTCTCATGGAGTCCTTGACTTGTTTGGTCAACTCTTATTTTTCAGGGAGTTCATTATTGGGGTAAGCTTCACATCTCCTGTCCAAAGCTGCCTTTTCCTAATTATTTCCTCTAATGAGTTAATTTATTTTCCAATTCTATCCTCTAAGCATTCTTTCAATTATATATCATTTTAAATTTCTTTTTCATTTCACCCAAGAATTCTAATAGACCATGTGGAAAGTTGTGATTTTGTTAGAAACTTTGCTTCTAGATGTTGGGCAGCTATTCTCTTCCTTTAGGCTTATGTCTTAGACATTCCTGGATCCATAATATAGGTATTTCTTTATCATCATGTCTTTTTTATTCACTCGTTTTCTCCAGACTTATGTAACAGTAAGCACTCCAACATACATGGTTGCTGCTATCACAGGTTCCAAATGGGCCCCTCCAAACTGCTTTCTTTCTCTTTGTACCAATCTGTCCTGGTAAATATGTGCTTATTTCATTTTCTCCTTGGAATTCTTTATCATTTCTTGGTCCAGTGCTCTTTGTTCCAATGTCAGTGCTGAATTACTTATGAGAGATATAGGCTATTCTACTTCTAATAACTCTACAATACAATCCAGAAGGCTTGGGGGCTGTTTTTTTTAACCTATGAATCACGCTTTCCCCTATCTTTGGTCAGGACTCAGTTTCCAATTTGTAGATAGAATGGTCAAGTGTGAATGAATATTTTTAAATTATATTAGCTGTAAAAAAACCAAAACAAAACATTTTAGTGATCCTCAAACAATCTGTTCTTGAGGAAAAGCTGTTTTTATGTTCTAAATTTGCTAGTTTTATCCATCTTCATTAATCATATTCATAACATAATTGTCTGAGTTTATATATCATCACGCTCATGTAGATGTATGTGAGCCATCTTTTCAAATTTTCTGAGACCTTGCAGTCGTGCTTAAACTGACAGGTTGTTGTTTTGTTCTTTTTCTTTCAGAAATTATATTTTCTTTTCATTTAAAAATGTCTTGAATTGTTGGCCAAATGTTTGTTGGAAACATTTTTAGAACAGAAGCCTCTCTTGCAGTCACTATAGCTGCAGGTAATTTGGGCTAATAGGACAGCCATATGTCTCGGAAATATTTCTTCCTGTTACTTTAAGACCATGACAATTTACCGCATGAAGTAGAGTGTTGAGACAATAATTTCAATGATCTAAGCAAAGACACCTGTTTCGTGGGGAGAAAAAAAGGGATTTGGAAGCCAATGTTTTGTTCCATATCATCTGTCTATTTTGATTGAATTCACAATATAACTGTCCAACTCTCTATTTTATGTCTTATCTAGACAAAACCTAGCAAGAAGGAGTGTCCCCTTATGGAAATAGGTTGGGGGAAGTGCCCCACAATTTTTTGGTTGATTAGTCAGTACAAATGTTTTTCTGTTTCAAAATACTCTTGTGATTGAAGTTCTTTTGTGTCAAAAAAAGTGTCTCTCTCTTCACAACATTTCTTTTGCAAACAGTTGCAGATTCAGAGTGCACAGAGCCTATCTAATGCCGTGCATGACATAGAGTACAAAGAAATACTGTCCGTGAGTAATAAAATTAGACCTCAAAGAGTTAGGAACTTGGCGAATACTCTATTTCTCTGTTATGAATGGGTAACTATAATTTAGTCTGCCAAAAACAGTCTGATGTTCAAGGAGGGAGGGGATTGCGGATTGTATACAAGGATTTAATGATAGCTATGGAGAGTATACACTTGAAGTACCAGACTCTTGGTAACAGAATTGATGCTAGAAAATGTGTTTTTTAAACCTCAAGTCCTGTACACATAATAATCTGTTTGCAGCTTGGTTGCATGTGCCCATTTCATATCATGAAAGCATTTAATAAACGTTACCTAATTGAAAAAGGGAAAAAAAAGAAAACCAGGATTATTTATGCTGCTTAGAATCTTTTATTTTAAAACACACACTGATGGAAGATATCTTCCTGTGGATTTGGGGGATTTGGGGTGAGGATGAAATAAGTATCTCCATCCCTTCACTGTAAGCCCTGTCTTTTTTTGCCCCCTTTCTCTGGCAGTGGGAGGAGATGAGCAGGATTTCCATGCCCACCCTATCACACTTGAGGCCTGGTGCCTCAGAATTCTTTCTCAAATCCCGCCTTGGTTAGCTTGTCCTTAGTGTTGATAAAGATCTCATAATGTACAGAGCCCAGCGGGAGCTACTAGGGGGATTAAAAAGAGGAAAACATAGTCCTCACCCTCAAGTTGTTCTTAAAACTAGTTGTAGAGCCAGGAGTTATAGCATGTAAGCATCTTTATAAAGACTACTGGAACACAGCCACATGAGTGCAAAGAGAGTGAAACCAAGTCTGAAATGTGAATGGAATGCAAAGCAGTTGTGTGATTGGACATAGAGATTCCAGCTCTGGAGAGACAGAAATCTCCTTATCATCTTCCCATTACCCCTCAACCAATCTAAAAATGGAGCAGTAATTAAGAAGATCCTCACTCTTGTAGTAGGTTCACAGCAGGCCCATAACCTATGCTATTCAAGTGGCAGATCAGAAGACATCAACTTTTTGGAGAGAGCGCTGTATTTGGAATCAGAGGGCATGCTTTCAACTTCAATATCCATTATTTACTGCTGATGTGACTTCAGGAAAGTCACTGAAACAACTTTCTGCTCCTCATACTTCTCTGTCTCCATCTCTGTCTCTTTTTTTTAAAATAGCATTTATTTCTGTCAATCATATGTAAAAATAGCCTTGAACATTCTTCCTTTAAAACTGAGTTCCAAATTGTCTCCCTCCCTCCCTTTCCCTTTCCCCTCTCCCTGTCCCTAAAACGGTAAGCAATTTAATATAGGTAATCACATAAAACATATTTCTATATTAGTTATGTTGTGCTTTCTCTCTATTCCTATCTTTCTCTATCATTATCTCTATCATTTATACTGATCTTTTTCTACAATGGAGGGCATCTAGGGGGTGTAGTGGATAGATCACTGGGCTGGCATCAAGGAAGAGTCACCTTAGGAGTTCAAATCCAGCCTCAGGAACTTACTAGCTGTTTGACCCTGGGCAAGTCACTTAACCCTTTTTACTTCAATTTTCTCATCTGAAAAAGTGCTGGAGAAGGAAATGGCAAAGCACTCCAGTATCTTAGTTATAAAAACGTATGTCACAAAAACTTGGACATGACTGAACATCAATAACAACAATATATCTATATCCATATCTATAGATATCCCTAAATCTATAGTGAAATCAATATTGATATATTTCTATAGATATCTATATTTATATTTGTAGATATCATGATAACTATTGATATGGCTATAGCTTCATAATCTGTATCTATATGTCTGTATCTGCACATTTATTCTGTCTATAAAGATATATTCATACTGTATATGTAAAATGTATAGTACTTACATATACACACTATATGCATACTCATGTGTATATATGTACTCATATATTCCTATAGATGTATGTGCACTTATACACACACATATGTATGTGTGTGTGTGCGTGTGCATATTATATCTAGGTTGAAGAGATGATATGGTGTACTGGTCATGAAGTCAGCCTCACAACCAGGAGATCCCTTACCCTCTCAGTGTTCTAGGCAACTTTCTTTCTTTTTAAAATTTTATTTTAGACTCAAACACCAGAATACAAATAGAGAAATTGAGAAAGGAACAAAAACACATAAACTTAAATATTGGAACTTAAATACAATGGAAGAAATAAAAAATTAGATAACTTTCTAAGACTCTAAATTTCAGAGGAATGACTGACTTGACTGAGGGATTCTTCTCACTTTACAATTTACCATTGAAATCTCAGGTCCATTTATACACACACACACACACACACACATTTACACACACATATGTGTATATATAATATATACACATATAAATACAACAGACATATATAAAGAAGTATATATTATATGATAGATATAAAAGGCAATATTTATGCCTTTTTATTTTAAATTTATCTTTGAATCTACCTCAATTTTCCTGTTTTCTATTCTTACCTAATCTTCCTATGTCCCCAAAATTGATTTGTAGGCAATGACCCAAGGAAAGAGTTTAGAGTCCATAATCTTTGAAACTGATAATCTCAGAGTTTTGTCAGACTTTTGCCTCCAACAATGTATATCACAACCCTTTTTTCTTGCTTCTTTTCAAGAGGTGCAATGACCCCCAAATTCTCAATATTATAGCTAGACTGGTAATGAGTTTCTTCAAATTTATCTCAATTAATCTTCTGATTCCTGAAATATAATCCATGAACAGAATCAGGTACAAAGACTTTCCAGCCTGGCTGGAACTCTTAGATCCTCTGTTCTCCTTGCATGGCCATTGGGAACCCAGAATCACTTCTATCACACAATGAGGGACAGAATTAGGATATTGTGGAGTGGTGATAATAGCAATAAAACTTATTATTTATTTCAGCAGCTGCATCTATAATCATGTTCTCCTCCTTTTTGAGACGGAGCAAAGAGACCTTGTTCAACGGCAAATCACTCTGCCATAATTTTTCTCTTATGTTTAATGTTCTGAAGACTATTGCATAGGTGGAGAGAATAACTTTTGCTTGACATTGAATGAGAGTAGTGGCATATAAGCTCATCTTTGGTCAACACAGAAGCATCTCTGAGAAAATTCCAGGAGCAGATTGCACTATTGGGATAACATATACTTTGTCCTTTTCCAGTAGTTTTAATTTCTTGATCTGGGTCCAATAATTCGAATTGGTCAAATGATCAAGGATATTTTGTGGTTTCTGATTGGAATAAGGTGAGGGATGTGGTTCATTAGCTTATAAAGCATAGTGAACTTTTGTTGTAGGATGCAAGCCACCTGATTGTTTCTTTCTGGGCATTCAATACATGCTAAATTTTTGCAGACCTCAGAAGCATGCATACATCATTCCCTTGCACAATCTGCACCAATCACTAAGTCTGGGTTTCTTATGGATTTCCTTTCTGCAATTTCTGGTGGTAATACCTTGATTCAAATTACCAACAAAAATTATATTTCTATCAACAGATATGCATTCCTCAGATATTTGCTCAATGCATCTTTGCTGTCATATTGTTAGTTACATTCTCCATCGGGTTCCTTTTGATACCACACTTGGATTTAATTGTTTTATATTCTCTGTCTGGAAATAAACACTTCTGTTTATATTGGATGAATCCAATGGCATATATTTTTTATCAACCTTTACAGTTTCTTTTTGATATTGTTTTTTTGTTCTAATGGTATTTATGTGAAATTTAACCCTGTTATCATATACTTTAAGGACATATGACTATGTTTTCCTCCATTTTGATGAGGAAATTTTCATTTTTCTATAATTGCTTAGAGGTAATTGCCCCATTTCCTTAATACTGCTGGAGTATGTTTTTTGAGTTTGAGGGTTTTTTTGTTTGTTTGTTTGAATACCTTCTAAATGTGTTCTCCATTTTACTTGGTGCAGAAACAGAAAAAAAAAGACTAAGGTATGAGTGCAAAACTGGCTATAAGATAAGAAATAGATGACGCAAAACTTAAAGTGGTTTTTGATGGTTTATTTAATGATCACTAAATCAATAATAAACTGCTCTTATTCTCCCTGGGACTTTATGGGACACTCTTTTTTGTTTCTCAGCCAATATATTGCTTTTGTTTTTGTATATATTCATATATACATGTGTGTATATGTGTGTGTGTGTGTGTGTGTGTGTGTGTGTGTGTGTGTAAAATATGAACTGTAAATGCTTGGTATACAGAATATAAAAATATTATTGACCTATATTTGGAAGAGGTTACTACTATTCTCATCGTTTGATAAGAAATATGCGATGCCTTTTGTGAAAGTGTCAGAGAATAATCTGGAAAAATATTTTGCTGATAATTCAAGATGCCTTGTCCAGACCTTTCACTTTCTAGTTTTACCTAGAAATTAGAGTCTTGTCACTTTCCTTCTGTCATTCGTTGTATTATCAGTACCCAGGCTTTCAGTTTCACATTTGATCCAACTTGCATGATTATTTTGCTGGATTTCTTTTGATCATTGGAAGACTAAACATTTTCCTTATTCTTTTTCTTTGGGGATTTTCTCCTAATTGCTTTGTTCCTCAACTTTATATTTTATTTGATTTGAATTGCTTTTTATCAGCTTTCATTAATTTTATTTTTTAAAAGTTAGACGGTCATATGTCACTTGCTGATTAAGTCTTTCAAGAATTGATAATATAAGTTTATATTCCATATTCTGTTCTACAGGAATTTTTTCATTGCCTTTAATTACCCCATCTTCCCTTCAAGGTTAATTTTCCCCATTCCTACTAAATGTTGATATAGAATTTTTATGTTTTTATTTATGAAGGTCTTCCTTTTTAAATTTTTTTCAAGCTGTTTGTGCAATGATCATATGTGATACTTGACTTTAGGATTATTGCTACATAGCCCTATCTTTCCTGATATGTTTCTTACTATGGTAACAGTCACATGCTGTGAGGTTGTGTGCAAGTCAAGAAATATATTCATCTTCTCTGTTCCATATTGTGATAGAACATGTTTGGTCATTATGGTAAAAATCAATATTCACTTTTTAAAATTACTCTCTTTTCATATAGTTGTTTTAATAGTTGAATCTGTGCCATTATATACAAAAAAAGGGGCTTTTACAATTCCATTCTAAGTAACACCAAAAATATTCAAGTCATTGGCATTATTTTTGGCCACTGCATTTTATTTTTAGGTAATAATTCTGGAATTTTATTAAATGCAGATGTTCACTTTTTCACTCTAGCTTTTTACCATTCAAATTTTTAAAAAAATCCTCATTAATCTTTTCACCCTAGCTTTTTACCATTCAGATTTTTTAAAAAATCCTCATTAATCTTATTTAATCAAATATTACTTCCTTGTTACTTCCTTCTAGTGACAAATAGTACATTTAAAATAATTTTGAGATGGATATATTATTGAAGAAAAACAATATGAAATCTTCACCTATGACTATAGAGATCTATTCAGAATTACTGTACAGTAGTTCTGGTATATTATAAAAGCAATCATCCCTTCAGTCCATTTCATGGGTTCTCAGAGTTTGCCTACTTTAGAGGTTAGCACCATCTCTACTGAAGTATTTCCAGCAAGAGAAGCATTAGTATTTCTGATTTGTTCCAATTTATCTTGTCTTATAGAAGTACCAAAACATAAAGAAGTGTCACTTGCTCCACCGTACTCCATGTTAAGTAGATCATCTCAAAGGTTCAGATAGGGCCATTCTATGACAACATGCCATCCCATGTATTTCTTAGACATATGGGAATAGGTTCTATGTCATATAGCTTTGAGATGGCATATTCAATGGTATCACCAATCAAATTGGCTGACATTCCTGGGTTCCGGCCTGGCCATCAAAATTACTGTACCTATCTCAGAGGAAAAAGGTCCCTGCTGTGAAGTACCCTGGTTGGCCTTCCATTATTTTGCTGTCACCTCCTCAGCTACTTATTAATCCCACATTTTCAACATTTTTATTATTAATATTATTGTGTTAGCATACTAGGATTGGAGAAGGCAGTTGTGGAGCTTGCTATGGCATTTTGCTCTTTCCATTTTTATGTTGTTCTGTATCCAGGTCATGGTTACACAAACATAACGTATTTTCTGACTTTGTACCGTTCCTCTTTTCACATCATCCTTGATTGCACCTAGGAATAAGTATACCACTTTAGAGAGAAGATGAGAATGTAATTTGGAGATAGGAGGCAAAAGAACAGGATTTGAAAGGAATACCCTCACACAAATTTACAATGGAATGAAAAAAATAGTTATTTCACCAAAACAACTAAAGCTTAACTGCACTTGTATGATATCGTCAAAAAATCTGGCAAGTTATCGTGTTCTATAGAGCACAGGTGGAAAAAGCCTGGTTTGAAACAACCTTGTTTTACCTTTCCTTTTTTCCCCTTTCTGTATCCCATTTTAAATGTTTCTCATGTATAATAATAACTCTGGTTCATGCTTGCACTTCTTAATTATGCTGACTCATGAAGGGAACATCGGCATAGGTAACTGAACTTGGTGGACAACATAGTCCACTGCACAGGACAAGACTTCCTCTTGATGTTAGTACTATTTTCCCAGGGAAGGCAGGAAGAAACCTCTGTCATTCTGAGCTGTAGGGAAGTATGTTATGTTGTCAGAATGGCACACATTGGAAATGGTTCCTAACCACCCAGCTTAAGAGAGTTAAAGATTTCTCATAACCCATTGGGGAGTTTTATATACCCCGTAAGTGACAAAGACTTAGTCCTATCTTTGACTTGGCGATTCTCTTATGTCTATAAAACAGCAGTATATAATTAATTAGGTACTGAATTGATAATGATGTTAACAACAACTGATTTTCACTAGAGACAACATGATATATAAGATAAAGAGGTGGTTTCTGAGTCAGGAAAACTAGTATTTAAGGCTTACTTTTGATGATGATTGATGATTAGCCTGGATGAATCCCTTTAACTATTATCAACGTTCCAAAAAACTTTCTAAGAATGTAAATTATATAACAATGAATGCTATTCACTGGTAAAGAGAATTTTCTCACTTGGGAATTCCTTACAATTAAATTGTAGATTCTGGTTAAACGTGTATATGTGCACAAAAACAAACCCAAAAGCACATATTACTTAAATGTTTGCAAAAAATTTTACAAGTATTATCTCAATTGAAGTTCATAACCATCCTATGATGATACAGGTATTATTATTTCTATTTTACAGAGGAGGAAATTGAGATTGAGAATGTTTAAGTAATTTACCCAACGTCAAACAGTTAGTATGCATCAGAGGTTGGATAGTCATTTGAATTATCCATGTGGCTTTGGGTTAATCATGTAACCCTTCTAATTATAGCACCTACAACATGGGTTATTGTGAGAATCAAATGAAATAACATAAGTAAAGTGCTTTGCCCACCTTAAAGTGCTACATGAATAGTGTTGTTGTTAGTTTGTCTACCCTGAAGAGACTGAAATCCTAAGGGAAGAAAACTAGGAAAAATAAGAAAGCATGTACTTCAAAGGCAGCTATCATTACTCAGAGCATTTCTCTCCTTGTGAAATGTCAGCAGGGGCAGTCCAAGTTTTAATATACTCTTTAAAAAATGATTAATGTCACTGAAGTTCTGACAGAAAAGCTTCTTTTGTAAGAAGATCAAGGTGGTGCGTCACAGAGACAAAGATTACTGATATGAAGTGATCAATTGGTGAACTCTAATTCAATCAAATGGTTCTGCCGGGATCATAAACCATGAGAGTCTAGCTCAGGCCATTTAAGAGATCATCAGAACCCTTTGCCTGAGCTCATATAGTCTTAGCAATCCATCAAAATCTTTCCTTCCTTCTTTCTAGCTTTATGCTATTTATCTTACCAAGTCTCTTTTCTATCTCTTTCTTTTCCAGTTCACTTTTCCAGTTCTTTTTCTTTCTCCCTTTCTGTCTTCTCTCCTTGACATCATCTTTCTGTTACCTCAAAACACCTCATCACTCATCCTGTCTGCCTGTCTCTCTAGTTTTACAAAATGCCTACCTTCCTATTTCCCCATTTTCTTCCTACCCCTCTATAATGCTTCCAACATCCTCACTCCTCATGTCCTCATTCCCTTCTGCCACCAGCACCCCACATGCAGAATATATATTAAATATATAACAAAGTTGACAGCTGTTTTGCTATTAAACTAAGGGGCTTTTTAATCTACTAAAACAAAAACAGTGATTTTCTTTTGTTTATTTTTTTTGAGGTTGAGTGAATAGGGAGCATGAGAAATACATGACAGGATGATAAAGAATAAAAAAGAGAGGAGTTTTTATTTTGTTTTGTTTTGTTTTATATTTACTTCTAACAGCATGAAGTCTCTGGATACCTCAGGTTTAAAGTGAATATCTGTACATGTGATGGATTTGTAAAGACATCAAATGACAATTAGGATTTGGTTTAAAATATATGTGGCATAGTGGGACATTGGACATGGGAAGAGAAAGGCATGGCTTTGAATTCAAGGTCAGATCATTAGCTTTGCTACACTAAGCAAGTCACTTTACCTCTCTGAGTGTTTCATGTTCTGCAAAATGGGAGGATTCATTGGACTCATGTCTATTATAACTTTGTAAACCATAAAGTGCTATCTAAATTTAAGTAATTTTTTAGGTGTCAGGTATAGTGCTTTGACACTAGAAACCTTTTGTTCTTGAAGAAGAAAAAATCTTGATGGACACACAGATCAAGGCTTTCATTTTATATACCTAAGTCTAATCAACAAAAGATATTTCCTTAATACTTTATTATAATATCTTAGATCTGCTTTGAGAGATGGAAGATAGGTAGACAGTGAATCCAAACACATAGCTCACCACAGTGGATGTCTATTTTAAGAGGTGCCCTCCAGACATCTTTTGTGTTGGCTGTAATCCCAAAGATTATGATCCAAAAGGGTAAAAGGTGAGGAGAGAAAGGAGCTCAAGGATAAGCAGCTAAGAAAATCATCTTTAAACCTGTGACCTTAGAATGTTGCTCATCTCGGAGGTTCCCTTTCATCAGGAATACCCACCTTTGTTGGCCCTCTTCAAGAATGAAGGACAAGCAATGACAACCCACTTCTGTAGTTGTGAAGTGCTGTGATCCCCACTACTGAGCTGAAATGATAGCAACCCTGCTTGATCTTCACCCCTCAGTTAGCAGTTTCAGGCTAATATAGCCAAGGTCATTCACCCTTCAGGCTTCACTGGATGAGGATAGACTCTATGTCATATTGGACCTGCCTGTACTGAAAGTAACAAAGTCCCCGGGCACCAGGGTTCCCCAGACTCCCTTGACTTACCTTCCCCTGGCTCTGATAACTCTGTTGACATTTCTGGGTTTTCTTGGTTGCCTTGGAATGACTTCAGCAGAGGTGATTCTGCAGTCTGGTGATTTGTTGCTTCCTGAACTTCTTTCCCACAAGCAAATCCAAATGGTGAAGATTCATTTAGGTCCCTGGGGTATGCAGAGCCATCTGCTATTTCTCTCTGTCACAGCTGTTGCTTCTGACTCGACTCACCCAGAAGTCTACATGGCTAGTGCTAGGAGCATGGCCTCACAGAGAGACAGAACAGGAGGATACGCTCATGCTTTTGGCAGTCAGCCCTCTCGGTCCTCCTCACCCAGAACCAATGGGCCAAAGTGGAGCCACCATTGTGTACATGCAGCCAGGGGTGGGTTTCATTTTTCTTTGCATGAAGGGAACACACATCAGCTCTTAGACACTAATTCTACTATTTGCAAAGCTTCCTGAGCAATAAAGTAGGGAGAAAAAAAATCACCAGTCCATTTGTGAAAAGAATATTGCCCTTGGAGACTGAAGAGGTCTGGGTTCAAAATCTACCTCTGACTCCTATTAACTATGTGACCATGAACGAGTCACTTAACCTTCATTTAAAAAAATGGATATAATTATCCCTGTAGCACCTACCTGCCTATATCATTTGAAGTCAAAAGGAGATGATGTATACAAAACTCCTCATAGGCCTAGAGTACACTATAAATTTCAACAATTATTCAGCTCTGATAACCTTGGATTGAGATCTCTCCCAGAAACGAATTTAGGTGGAAAAAATCCTATGCTTTATGTGCAGTGGCATCTTGGCTCTGATTCTTGTTAGGGAGCCTTCTTCATGGTTAGCTATCTTCTGTACTCCAATTAGGCAGGTAGATAAGAATTAATATTTACATCTAGACAAACTGAGTCATAGATATAGAATTTTCTTTTGTCCATTTAAGGAGTCAGAAAAATGGTTTGAACTGAGTCCTATATATGAAGCCAAATAGTCTCCCTCTTTTCTTTTCTTTGAAAAAAAGAATGGGAAAAGAAGCTTATCTGTTCTGAATGAAATCTGACACTCAGTCAAACCAGGGGCTGTGGCACTTAGATGGAAGGGGTCACTGGTAAATGAGGCAATCCAGGCTGTCAGTTCATTTTCAGCTGTTAAAAACTTATATTCTTCAGCTAAGCAGGTCATCTCTTCTACTGACTTCTTTTGTTCCCTGTACACTGATATGTTTAAAACACTTACCAATCCCTTTTTACATTGAGCAGATGAAGAGTCCAACCCTGTTTCTGCTTGTATTTCCATTGGTTGGCTAATACTAGTCATTGAATAAGCATTTCTTAAGTACCTGCTAGGTGCTAGGCACTATCATAAAACATGTTCATTTTGGGTAACCACATTTTGAAAGGACATTGATAAGGTGGGGAGCATATGGAAGAGTATAAGTAGATCATGATAGGCTTGAGATAGTGTTAGGTCAGAATCTGTCAGAGAAAATGAAGATGTTTATCCTAGAAGAAATTAAACCTTTGTAGGCGGGGAGCATGTGGAAACTGTCTTCTGGTATTTGCAGGAGTGTCATGTAGAAGATGGAACAGACTTGTTTTCTTGGGGCCAGAAGGCAGAAGTACTAGCAATGACTAGATATTGCCAAGACAAAATTTAGCTTGATGTAAGGAAATATTTCCTAAGCTATCCAAGAGAGAAATGGTCTTCCTTCTGAGGTAATGGCACCTCCATCATTGGATGTCTTTGAGCAAAGTTTGGATGACTCTTGTCAAATTTGTTCTAGCAGGAATTCTTGATCAGTGGTAGATTGAACCAGATGACCTTTGAGATCTCTTCCATTTCTGGGTTCTGTGCCAAATTCTAGGATTTTGCTCTTCTAATTCTTAATTACTACTTTCCCCACCACCCCAAACTGCTTGGAAAACTTTCTGAAATCTGTTCTATGAAATGGAATGTATGGCTAATGCATTTTCTGTGTAGAATCAAATATTGTTACTCTGAGAACTATGTATCCCCAGGGAATATCCCTCTTCCCTTCCAAGAGCAGCAGGACATATAATGTAAATCCCTGACCCTCCAAATACCTCCCTGGTCTTGCACACAGCAGGGCTGACAATGAGGTCTCTAAGAAACTGCACCCTAGTCTCTTGAGCACAGTAAGATCTCTACTTTACTCTTCTGGGAATCAGGCAGTCTCACTTGGGGAGTACAATCATCCAGCCACCATTTTCTGCTTTCCCTGAGCTATTCTTGTCTTTGCTTCCAGTTAGCGATCTCTTCTCTGTTTTCAGAGAGAAGACCTTTTTTTCCACCCCCACACTTCACAACTTCTGTTCCCTTTTAAGTTTCTTTTTTTTTTGTTCTTTTGTTAAGATCATTTCTCTTCAAGTCTTTCAAAGCTTCTTTGAGGAAACTCAGAGCCACAAAGCAGTCTTTTTTAGATTGTGTGCCTGGTTATTTCAAGTTTGTGTCTGAGAACAAGACATATGGACAACTGTATCCCATGTCACCCTGCTCCTAGAAATGCATTAGTATGTTCACTTAGGCATATGCAGGGACATGTAGCCACATGGTTTATTCATCTCAAACAGAGGTTCATACCCAGGTGTCCACACACATACCCAAGGAATCTGTGAACAGATTTCACAGGGTCCTTAAATTTTCATTAGGGAAAAAAATCCTTATATTTACTAATCTCTTACTGAAAATTAAAATTTCCTTCAATTGTGTTCTTTTTATAAAGAAGAATTCTGAGAAGTACATGTACTTCACCAGACTGCCAAAAGGTCAATGACATTAAAAGAAAAATATATTTTAAAAAGGTTGAGTATCTCTGGTCTTGATTGAAATAATCTAGTGTGCTACTGACTTTTCATTATTGCATTGTCCTAGATTCTTTCTGTGACCTTGAAGAAGTCATGCGCAGAAATGTTTTCCAGCCTCAGTTTCCTTGTCCACAAGACTGATCAATTAGCACATATTAAATGCTTTATTGTTTTAGGTCAGGCACAATGATAGTCACTGAGATTAAAAAGGAAGGAAACTATCTTGTCAAGGAATTTAAATTCTAGCAGGAGAGATAGCGCATACATTTAGAAGTATATGAAAATATTTGCAAAGTAAAGCATTTTTGAGGTTCAGAAGTGGGTATTAGAAGTTGGCAGGGTAGGAGGGGGATCAAGAAAGTCATTAAATGAGCCATAGCAATTAAATTGCACTTAAGCATCTAAATATTCCAAGATGTAGAGCTGAAGAGGGAACTGACTTCTGGCATGGGGATGACAGCCTGTCTAAAAGTATCAAGATGGGAAGTCAATTGCCAGGAATAAAAACAGGGTGCATTTTACTTGGATTAAGAGTTGGTAAAGGGAAACAATAGCTATCAAGTTTGAATGATAGATTGGGGTTGGGTTATGAATAGAGAGAAGTTTGTATTTGATCCTATAGGCAATAATAAGCCACATAAGATTATTGAGCAAAAGAGTTACATGATCATATTGGTGGCTGAGAAAAGGCACTGGAAGTTTTGGAATCTGGATTAGAGAAGGAAGAGACTTGAGGGAGGGAACATAATCAAGTGGTTGATGCAATAGTCTAGTAGACAAGAGATGGTGAAGTCTGTGTTAGGGTGGTGAATGAGGACAAATGAAGTGGCATATGAAAAATACATTTCAAATAGTAACAAGATGAATTAGATATTGTCACTTTATTACACTCTTCATCTACATTTGCTCTTAGCTCATGAGAAAGAAGTTAAATGTTGTTTGTCCTTTGCTCTCAAAAATAATTATATCACATAAATTATGTGCTTAGCTACAAAGCAGTTAATTTCCCTTGGAGTAAGCATTACATATATATGTATACACACATACTCCTGTGCATGTTGGCACCTGCCCATGCTTACACATGAAAATTTATTTGAATCTCTGAGTATCTATGACATGGAAGGTATGTTTGTATATACACTGAGACTTCTGTACCTGCTTCTCATTGTGTGACCTTATGGTTGCTTTGAAGGCATATAGCCTCAAAGCTGCAATAGATTAACTGTTAGGGATGATGGATAGGAGATGGGAAGAGTTACGAGACCAGAAACTCAGACATTGTGACTTGAAAGCAGTGCCATTCAGGTGGTCAGTGAAGGAGGAATTTTTTTCTCCTCCATCACCTAGTAGCAAGAATGAACATTATTATTTAATAGAGAGAGAAAGGGAAATAAACCAAAAAGGGTAGAAAATGCTGTCACCAGATTGGGGACATCAGTTGACAGTTTTTCATGAAGTTGTTTTTTCCTTATTGTCATCTGTAACCTGAGAAGAAGTCTCCTATGGGTTTCATGTTTTATGTCTGTCTTCGTCTTTGCTTCAAAGTAACTAAAATTAGATTTTAATATTTTGATAGACCCATGATTTTTCTGAATATAGATATTCCCTCCACTATGCAGATCATGACTTACCCATGCTTTCTTATCCTATGCAAGTTTTATCTGTATCTTTCCATCAATCCCACAAAGAGCAGCCATACAAAGCAATGGGTACTTTCCTCTCATTCTTTTAATACTCCTTGGACATTAATGAAACACTTTATCTCTCACTCTGGCTATATAAACAGAACACTTCATTTTTGTTCACCATACATGCCCTTGATAAAGTCTTTTATACCATAGCTTTTAGGCAAATTAACCTTAATAATATTAAGCAAGGTGGCACCAATGACTGAATGCTGGTCCTGAAGACAAGGAAGTGAGTTCAAATTTTGTCTCAGACACTTACTACCTGTGTGACCTGGTCAAATCATTTAATTTCTTCTTGCCTCGATTTTCTCCTATAGAAAGTAAAGATAATATAACACCTGTTTCCTAGGGTTTTTGTTGTGAGGATGAAAATAAGGTTATATTTGTAAAATTTCTTCTCCTTCTTCAAGGTTATAAGGATTATGGTTGTTGTTAATATTGTAAGTACATCTTGAAGATCCACGAATGGTCCCTTAGGAAATTCATAGAGACTAGAATATAGACTCGCTTCCCATTCATTCTAGGACCTAGGATGGAGTCCCATCACAATCTGACTTTAAATTTATGTAGCTCATATCATACAATAAATATTTGCAAGGGAAATGCTGAAGTTCTTGAGGTCAACACTGCCCTTTCTTCCTTTGACAGATCAGGACAGAGGTTGAGAGAAATTAAGTGACTTACCCAGGATCATGTAACTAATAAATGTCTGAGGACGAATTCAAACTAAAGTTATCCTGGCTCCAAGTCCAGTGCTGTACCTACTATCATCTAAAAAATCATAGCTCCTCAGCTCACTTCAGAAGGGAAAAAAATGACAAAGGAATATGAAACTGCTTCAAAAGCATGTTGTTGTTGAATGACAGCATTTGTGTTGTTATGTTTCTACAAAGAATAGTTCTAAGTTGGTTTTGACCTTACATTCCTCCAAGAATTCCCAGTAGAGCCTTCTAGAATTGGATAGAAAGCAGTTCAGTATGTATGGGACTGGAAAGTACCCTGGTGACTTTCAAGACCCAGAAGTTCCATCTTTGGTTAATGTGAATATTAATATGATTAATTAATTAAGTGTAATTAATGTGACTATGTCTAGGATGAAGGTCTGGTTTTAAGGTAAGGAGAAAGCAATGTAATTGAGGGGAGAAATGTTCCATACAAAGAAAGAAATTCCAGTGAAATAAATTTTACAATTTAACCCTGTATATCTGCAAATTTCATTTTAAGTATATTTTTTTGCAAATTATGAAATGAAGATAACAAGGCTTAATGCTATGAAGTTTTAATCCTTAGCCAAAAGAGAAAAATAATCTAAAATTCTCTTCATTCAACCTTTAAATAAAGATCCTAAGAAAAAATACTTTAGATTTTTTTTTTACTTATGTATATTCTCCTCTTAATTTCAAAGAACACTTCCTCAAAGATAGGTTGTACATTTAGCAGAATGTTCTTAAGTGTACAGCTTGAGTGATACTGTAAAGTGGATGATGCCGCTGCCAAATTTGTGCATATTTTGAATTTCTTGATTGGAAGGGCTGAAAGAAATATATGGTTCTGTCACTCCCCCTCAAAAACAAAAACAAAAACCTGAATTGGCAGAATATTTCCAAGTGTAAACGCCATTTGGTCAGCAAAATCCAGAATGTGACCCTGACTTTAATGTATGGACAGATTTAAAGATGTGAGTTAGCACATGTGAAAGAGAAGACTTAGAAAAGGAGAGGGGTGAAAAGTGAATGGACATGGAAGAACATGGAAAGAACAGAAATCAGTGGGAAAAAAAGAAGGTAAAAAACAATCTTGTTTATACTCTTTGTTCAACATTTTCAAAATCATTCAATTCAATTCAACAAACATTTACAAAGTTCCTTCTACATGCTAGATATTGTATTTGGTGCCAGAGAGATAAAGACAAATGGAAAACAATTCCTGCCTTCAAAGAAAGAGCAACATACTGGGAGAAAATAATAGGTATATAAAAGTTAGTGTACATGCATAATATACATAGATACATACATATACTATATATATATTCACACATGTACACACACACACACACACACATATATATATATAGCTACATATATATGTAGATAGACACGTGTACAGGAAGTTTTAACTGAGGTAATCCAAAAAGGATTCTTGTAGGAAGTAGCACTTGAGGTAACTGGGGCTTCCAAGAGGAAGAAAGGAGGAAGGACAGTATTCCAGGTATGAAAATCAGGCTTTGCAAAAGCGTGGAGGTAGGGTAGGAAATTTCCCGAGTATATTTCATTGGGCACCAAGTTGATCAGTGTATGATGAGAATTCTTTGTCTACATTCAAATACTGAATTCCTTCTACCCAACACCCATATTCATCCAAATGAAGATATCCTCTAAATCAGGAGAAATGCAATTCCCAAAAGCAAAAGGGGAGCCAGGGGGAGAAGGTGTTGAGGGAGAAATTCCTAAATGGTGAAGCACCATAATAACCAAAGGAAATGAGACGAAGGAAAAAAGAAGTGTATAATGAGAAAGACTGGACATCAAGAAGAGAAGAGTAGGGAAATCTGAATGAAGTGACAGATAGAAAAATAAAAGAAGGACAGAGGCATTTGTGACAGTATAGAACAGCTTGAGAAAGGTCACATATGCCCTCTGGGTGCCCAACTACACAAGAGCTGCAGTGGACTGTCATGGTAGATAAACAAGGGAGAGTGGGATTGAATACAATTTACAACTTGCTTGTCATCTGGGAAGAGAGCTGAGATGAATTGCACATCCCCCTCAAGTTGTCAGGTCCCTGGGGTGGTGGGGAGGGAATAGGAGAGGACATGCCTGTCAGTAAGTAGAAAGTAAAGAAACTCACCCCTTTCCTCAACTTCTTTCAGAGAGGGAACCTTCTAACAGCTAGTGCATCATGGAGAGCTGAATAGTTTGAAGATCACTCAGTGTAAGGCTGAGAATGGTTTGAATAAGAAATTTAGTGACCCTAGATATGATGTTAGTGCCTTTTAATGGTTTAAAAATGACCATTTGAAAGGCAATTTTACTGTTATAATATGGGATCTAGTAAGTGTTACCAAATCAAAAAAAGGATGGGGGGAAGGAAAGGAATGGAAAGGAAAGGGAAGGAAGGAAGGAAGAAAAGAAAGAAATAAAAGAGGGGATGGTACTTGGAATATGCCTCTAGAAGACAATCTCACTTTTGTTAAAAGGCAAACGAGTAAGAGAGGCTTGTGATGAGGTCATCCACAAAGGAGTACTTTTCAGCCATGAAAATTCACAAAAGGGAAAGGAGGCATAATTATCACTGGTAGAAGGAGCATGGTGCTGATGAACTTATGACTCATTCAAAATACCAGAGTAAAGATAGACTATTGGTTTTGTTGTCTTTGTTTTTCTGAAAAGAAGATCTGGGGATTTACGTGGACTATGAGCTCAGTGTGGATCAGTGGGATGGGATGGCAGCCATGAAATCTAAGGCAATTATTATGAGCACTAAGAGAGGAGTACAATAGTGTCTGGGTCTACAGTGGTGGTAGTCTTGTGGTTTAGCCACTTCAGAAGCATTATGCTCAATATTGAGTATATCATTTTAAGATGAACATTGATATTCTTGAGAGTTACCAGAACAGGGTGCCTAAAATGAAAAGGTCTTATGCTCATGCCATAGAAGCTGTTGTTGGAGAAACTGGGAATGTTTAAACAGGAGACGGTTACTTGGGATGGGAGGGAGGAGAAGATGGTCTCCCTTCTACTCTGACACATGGAACAGACATTAAATAGTTTTGTTTGCTCTCCAAGGGCTGATTTAGAAACACTGAAATGTGTAGAGGCAAGTTTATACTCTAAGTAAGGGGTATGTGGGAGAGAGAGAAGAGTACTTCCTAGTAAAAAGAACTGTCCCAAAATAAAATGCTCAGCTTGATGAGACAGCATCATATTGCTCTTCTGCCATTGCAGGTGTCTGACTCTTCGTGACACCATTTGGGGTTTTCTTGGCAAAAGCACTGGAGTGATTTGCCAATTCCTTCTCCAGCTCATTCTATAAATAAGGAAACTGAGACAAACAAGATTAAGTGTCTTGTCCAGGGTTACACAGTTAGTAAGTATTAGTAAATAACCATCATAATGTCATAGAAATAGAAAGCTAGTCCGAAGTTCTCATTGAACAGATGAGAAAACTGAGTCACAGTGTAGTTAAGATTTTTGCCCAAGGCTACACATTCAATAGACACCAGATAGAATTTGAACCTAAATCCTATAGTTCAAGAACAAGTACTCTGATGAGTTCTCCATTGTTGTATGTCTTTAAGATAAGACTGTACCAGAATTTGTTAGATAGGCCATAAATGGAAATTTTTGTCCAGGTATGATTTAGGCTAGTGATGGCCACTCAAGAACCTTACAACTCAAAGTTTCTATAATTTTATGTTGATAAACGTTTCACTGATGAAATATGTATGGACTTCTTAGGAGAGAGATAATTATATTTCCTACCTGATGGGACTAATAAAATGTTATCACTAGAATAGGAAAACTTTCCCTATGAACTTGATTTTCTCTTACAAAAAATCATGATGTCTTTAAGTGAAAATTCAGGAAAGGAAAAAGAGGCCCAGGTATGTTAAAATAAACAACAGTGAGTGACACTGAACATAGCTAAATTATTTTCCTTTTGCTACTAATACCCGACATTCCCCTTCGTTTCCTTTTCTGAGAATGTACAAATGTACTGTAATCGATGAGTATTGTTTCTTTCTCCTGTAGAAATGGCCTCTTAGTTGGTAATGTGTCACAGGGTAAGCCATAAAGCAGATTGTGAGTGTGCGTGTGTGTGTGTATGAGAATATGTATATGTGTGTATATATATATATTTTATTTAACACTTTTTCCCCAAAAAAGTTCATACCTGTATGGAGGTATGTATATAACTAGGGACGAACTTCTAATGATAAGTCCTACAATGAGAACCTCAGTGCTGGCGATTGCCTGAAGAGGGGTGATGAAATAGAACTCGGTGTAATTCATTCCCCAAAGGCCAATCCTTTTAATTTCTCAGAACCAAAGGAGATGAAAAGCTATCATATCATTTTCTTGGATGTGGGATTACATTTCATTTATTAGGATCTATTCAAAACAAGAGTTGTGCATCCACCAAATTTACCAATAATTAATGACCCTGTGCTAAAGACTTGAATTAGAAAAATAATGAGAACATGAAAACAGACTTTAATGGGCCTTCATTCCCATCAGTGTGTCTTCCTACCCCATGTGCATATGCATTACAACCACTAATGGTTATATTCTGAAGAAAAGAATGACAGTGGAAAACAAAACAAACAAACAAATAAAAACCTGGTCTGGGAATTTGAAGACATAAATTGAATCTGAGATCTGTGTTGTAATCTCACCTGTATTCTCTAAGAAAAGTTACTTAACTCTCTGGTCCTTAATTTGTTCAATTATAAAATGTGTAATTAGAACCTGGTAATATCTCAGATCTGTTACAATTCTAAATCTAGTATCCTTTACTCCTGAAATTTATCCAGAGTAGGAAATCATCCAGAATGTTAGGCATCTTGCTTTGGTAATCACCATCAGCAATAAAAAAGTCCAAATATCACTGATGTAATCTCACTAAAGAAAGAAAACATCTGGGGCATAGTGTATATTATTTTCCAGTGCTACTTCTCTTTTCAGCGGGGTATATCTTGTCAAGATTAAGCCTTTACAGATACCTAGGATCAAGGGCTGAGACAACTGTACTAGTGGTCTTTTGTATTTATCTCTATTTTCCTACCCAGGTAAAGATTTCAAAATCCCTGTGTTCTATAAATGACAAGAAGATGCAGGAAATCAGGTCTAACAAGATTGTCCTCCTTATCCCTGTGCTCTGGGGACAGTACAAATGACTGCTTCTGGTTTAGATGTCACCAGCTTTTCCTCGTGGAGTAATGGAAACAATTATGACCGTGTCTGTTGACTTTATTATAATTTGTGTCACTTCTTTGCTGGTTTGTTTGTCACATTCAGACTTACCTTGCTTCTCTGACCCTTGGAAACAAAAGAATAAAAATGATACTCCTACATTTCTTTTTTTCCCCTCAAATGGAGTACTGTGGTGGTCTTTTTGTATCTTTATATGTATCTTTATTCATATGCATAGGAAATAGGTGGGGAGAGAGAAAGAGACAGCAAAATAGAAAAAAAAAGAGAGACAGAGAAAAGGAAGGAAAGAAAGAAGGAAGGAAAAAGGGAAGAGATGAGAGAGAGAAGAAAGAAGGAAGGGAGGAAGGAAGGATATAATGAGAAAAGAAAAAGAAGAAAAAACCTACAGAGACGTAGCATTGTGAATCACACCTCATACTTATTAGTTACATGACCCTGAGAAAATCTGTTAACATTTCTCAACCTCAAGCTTATTTATGCAGTCGATATGTCATATAATATATGTCTGTGGAGGAAGCAATCACAGTGAAGAAATCATAGATCATTTACATATTCATTTATCCATATTATTTTAATCTATTTCATACATTTCTACTTAACAACACATATATACATGAAATATAGAAAACAATCCTCTTTAATATCACAGAACAAAATAAGACAGGATTCTATTGCATAAATTATGAGATCCTTGTTGGATTATGTTTGTATCCATGCTTAGTATGTGTTTGGCAAACTCATACCAACTGACTGTCCAATAATCATCTTAAGTTCAACATAATCAAAACTGACCTTATCATCTTTTGTCCCCAAACCCTTTCTTCTTAGTAATTTCCTTGTTATTGTTGAGGGCATCACCAGCCACCCTGTCAACCAGGCTTGAAATCTAGGTGTCATTTTTGACTCCTCACTCTCTTTCACTCCCATATGTAATCATTAGTCAAATCATGTTATTTGTGCTGTGGTAGTATGTCTCTTAAAGGCAGCTTAGTGTTGCAATTAGTAGAGCACCAGAACTGGAGTCAGGAAAATTCATCTTCTTAAGTTCAAATCTAGCCTCAGACACTTATTAGCTACGTGACCCTGGGCAAGTCACTTAACCCCGTTTGCTTTCGTTCTGTCATCTGTAAAAGAAGCTGGATATGGGAATGGCAAACCACTTTAGTATCTCTACCAAGTAAACCCTGAAAGGGGTCACAAAGAGTTGGATGTGACTGAAAATGACTCAGCCACAACAATATGTCTCTTATGTGCCCCATTCTCTTTTCTGACACTGCTATCACCATCTTGTAAACCCTCATCACCTCATGGCTGAACTATTAAAATAACCTACTGCTTTAATCTCCCTGCCCCAATTCTCTTTCCACTCCTATGCATCCCTCATTCAGCTATTAGATTGATCTTCCTAACTGAAAGTCTGACCATATCTCCTTTAGCCAGAATTCAGTCAATTCCAGTGGCTTCCTATCTCCTCCAGGATCAAATATAAAATCCTGTGTTTGTCATTTAAAACCCTCCATATCATAACCCAGTACATTTCCAGTATTTTTATGCTTCCCCCCACACACACACACCAGTAACTCTGTGATCCAATGATAGACTCCTTCCTTTTCCTCCCACAGCACACCTCCTGGCATTTTTTGCTGACTGTTCTCTATGGCTAGAATTGCCTGTCTTTTCCTCTCCATTGCCTTTCTTCACTGGCTTCCTTCAAGTCTAAAGTCCTAGCTTCTACAAGAAGCCTTTCCTGGTCCTTAATCTTATCGACTTCCTTCTGAGATTATCTCCAACTTCACCTGTACATATCCTCTTCATACATGGTTGTTTCTGTTTCCCCTCTTAGATTTGAGATCCAGAATGTTTTTTCCTTTGCCCTTTTTAATATCTCTAGTACTTAACACAATGCCTGACACACTATAGATGCCTAACAAATAAGCGGCTGTTAATTAACTGACTCACACATGGCATTCATCATGGCCATCATCCCTAGCATTTTATAATGCCTACTATGTGTCAGGCACTCTGCTAAGCACTTTAAAACAACAATGATGATATCATTTATATAGTGCTTACTATGTGCCAGGTGTCCTGGGCTAAACATGGGAGTTATCTCCTATTCACAACAATCCTGGGAGATAGATGCGATTATTATTCACACTTTATGAATGATGAAACTGAGGCAAACAGAGGGTAAGCAACTTATCCAGGGTCACCCAGATAGTATTTGAGATCACATTTGAACTCAGGTCTTTCCGACTCCATGCCAGTATTCTATCCACCGTGCCACCTACCTGCTTATTTAAGATAATAGTACACATTTTTATATGGTACTTTAAATTTTGCAAAGCATTTTATATGCGTTATTTGACAGAAACTATGTTCACAATGTAGTGATTTTCTAGTTGAAAATGTGGGCAAAAGTCAGTTACCCATCTCAACTTTAAGTATCTGCCACAACTGTAAGCCTATAAATGTTGGAAGATTGGAATGATTTTTCTTTTTAGTTTTCATCCAGATGGTTGGCAGTGTGGCTACAGACATTCCTATAGTGAAAACTGACATAATTGAAATTGTAATTACTGTCTTTCATTGTATTAGCTTGTCCTTTTTGAATTCCAGAATTATGGAGTTGTAAGACGTCTCAGAGGGGATATGAATGAACCCTCCCTGGGAATCAGGAATACCTTCTTTCAAGTTACCAATTCATGGTGTCGAGTGACAGGGAACTCACCCTGTATTTATTGTGACAGGTTAAGATGTCCCTGTGGATGCCCTGCAACACAGAAATATGTTGCCAGATCATGATGATGTAAAATGCCATAACTCTTCTTAGCTGTAGATTTGTATAAAAGATCTATGTACATGCCTGACCAAATCATCGTACATACTTTGTCTCAAAATAAAATGTTATACAAAGTGTCCCATTTCCCTTTTCTCTGGCTTCAAAAAACATCTGATTAAAATGTACCCATAGACTGAGAATATTTGGGGGAAATGTTTTTGTGATTAGCAGAGGAAAAAGAGGGTTACTTTAAATGTTTCAAACTTTAAAAAAAATTCCTAAAATGATAACAGTTCACATCTGTTTGTTCTTTGTAATGACAACAAAGGTTTTATTTGTATCTTATCTCCCTCAGTTCTCACAACAACACAACCCCATCTATCAACATTTCCATTTTGCTTATTAACAAAGGGAGGCTCCAATGGATTAAACTGCTTGATCAAAATCACCCAGTTCATTTGTTTCTGAGGCAGGATTTGAATCCAAATCCAGTTTAGACAATATAATACTATTTTCAGATGGAAAGACTGGAAGGGTAAATGAGTTTTGATCCATTAGAAAGGAATACAAACATTTAAAGTGTAAAGAAAAAAAGAAAGTGCTTTTTAACTGCAGCGAACCTTAGAGACATTCAGAAAAGCTGCAACTGCAGTATGAAAGGAGAAAAAAAAGTCAACAGAATTGTTATAAAAATAGAGAGAAAGAGAGAGAAAGATATGGGGAAGGACAAAGGAGTTGGAAGGACAAATACGTGGGAGAAAATGAAAATAAGCCTTGATGAGAACAATGTGGAAGGCAGAAGGTGATAAAGATACAGTGAGAAGTAATGCATAGCCTAAGAATTGTTACAAATCTGTGTGCTTTTTTAACATTTCAATAAAACAATTGGAAGTGTGATGAAAATCAATAACAAGAGGCAATAGAGAGGGAACTAAGACATAATAAATAGAAGTGAACTGAAATTAGGAAGAGCTTTAAAGAAACCAAAGTCAGATGACAGAATCTCCCTCCTTCTCAGTCCCTATAGACTCCAACTCTCCCCTATTATTTTTAAATAGAATTTTGCTTTCTGACGTGTTCTTTTAAACTTGAGAACTTTGTAGAGAAATAATAACATCTGGAAACATCTATTCATTATATGGAAATACATCTTTCAGCCTTTCAAGCCCTATTAAAAATAGGAAAATTCACGCTTTCCTGACAGTTATTTAACCTACAGTGACATTATCCAAACTTCAAAACGAAACGAGATTTGAGGGTTATTTATTCCACATTCCACATGCCATTCATAAATAAATAAGTATTTATGGAAACTCATTTTTTTGCTATTGTTTAGCTGTCACTCAAGCATGTCTTTCTGTTATTGACTTGGATGTCAAGAAGCCACAGCTCTATTAATTTGATGTCAGTTAGTTGGTGGAAGGAAGGGTATTTCCTGGAGACAGCTAGAGTGGGGGGAAGTTTTTCTGCACCACACTGAATCTGCAAATCTTCCAGGCCCTGTCAGCCAGACTTATACTGCCTCTTTAGCACCACCACATGGTTTGAGCCAAATGGAACACAGGCGTTGAATTTGCTACCAGTAGCCAAGATGGAATACAGAGGTAAAACTTTCACTGCCTTCCTTGACCTGGTTCAATTCTAGCTCTATTCAGAGGTGGTAGCTCCATGGTTGGAACAAAAAGTATGGGCTATGGTCTGTAGGTTCACAAACTAAGCCAATTCCAGGTCGTCCCTAGACGCATTGTGGGAATGAAGATGGCAGCCTAGCTCAGACAGTGGACAGAGTGTTATACCTGGAACAGGAAACCTTTCACATCAAATCCTGTATCAGCTTTGTACGAATCACCTAGCCTCTTCTCCCCTTCATTTTCCTCATCTGTAAATGTGAATAATAATAGATAGTATCTACTTCATAAGGTTATTGAGGCAATTCCAAATGAGACAACATGTGTAAAACATATTGTGTAATTGCATACTTTACAGTGGTATATAAATGCTAGTTATAATAACTACATAAGAATTTTCAAGGTTCAATATAAGGTCAACTTCTTGAGTGAAGGGAGTATTTGTGGATTTTTTATTCCCACAAAGTCTCATTCATTCCCATCATTCCACTACAACATCTATGTAAATGAGTTGCAAATATGCATATGTATGTATGTACCTAGGTATATGTGTATCTAGTACTACTCTCTTTTCTGAACTCTGGATCCGAAGCTCCAGCTACCAATAGATCTGGAGATCCAAGTGACCCCTTAAACTTATATACCTAAAGCCAATAGAAGTGCCTTGAGGATGAGAACTTTCGTGTTAATGTCTTTATCACCGGCTCTTTACAAAGTGCACTGTGCTTAGAAAGTACATATTAAATTCCTGTTGACTACAGAAATGAATGAACGAATGAGTCTGACTCAAGGCTAGATGGGTCTTTCTGGAGTTTGGACCTACTGTTTTAGAACCATAGCTGAATAAATCCAATCTAGGGATACAGGAAGAGAAGGATAGGGAAATTTCCTCTTTTTTTTGTTAATTTTCTTTTGGAAAAGCTCATGAAGTAACTTGTCTCCTTAATGTAACATGAATTAAAAGCAAACAAAATCTATATATTCCTTGGCAATCAAACTTTTCCACAGTGGAATGTGGAATTATTTGATTCCATTCAGGAATATGAAAATAAAGAGTCAGCTTTGTGACTTGTCCTATACAAGTCACAGTTTTCTGTCCAATTTCTTGCCTGCCACTTATGGCAGTTGCTACTCAGCAAGCTACTTTTTATGTTATAGTGCTCTGGAGAAGACAGGTGACAGCTGAATTTAGGGGCAGCTGAGTTATAAAGATTGTTCCCATGCTAGAAATTAAGCATATGTACTATGCATATTGGTGAGCTGGCTTTACAAATAACCAAGCAATACAGCAATGTGTATTTCTATCCTGTGCGTGTGAGTGCACACACGCACACACATACACACACAAATATATAGATATGTATGTATATACAAATATTTATATGTTTAAAGCTTGTGTTTATATATACATATTCACTTATTATAAACTTCTGGCAGCTAAGTAGCACAGTGTACAGAGCACCAGACCTGTAGTTAGAAAGATTGAGTTCAATTCCTACCTTTCTTTGCCTCAGTTTCCTCATCTGTAAGATGGTGATAAAAATGGCGTCTAACTCCCAGGGTTATTGTGAAGAGATAAAAATTGAAAAATACTTCGCACAGAGTCTGCCACACAGTAAGTGCTATATGACTGTTATCTAACATTATAATTGTAACAATAAACTTCCAGGCAGCTAGGTGGCAAAGTAAATAGTGCTTAGCCTGAATTTAGAAAGACCTGAATTCAAATTCAGCCTCAGACACTTAATAATTCTGTGACATTGAATGAGCCATTTCAACCCTGTCTCGGTTTACTCATCTGCAGAATGAGAAAAACAATAGCACCTACCTTGTGGGTTTGTTATGAGGACTGAAATGAATCAATACTTGAAAAGCTCTTAGTACAGTGCTTGACATATAGTAGGCATTTAATAAATGCTTGTTTTCTTCCTATCCTACTTGTCATTTTAATAATAACTAATATTAATCTAGCTCTTTGAGGTTTATAGAACGTTAGTCTCACAATAATTCTGATTTAGATAGCAAGTAGTATCAAATGAGGAGATAGAGACATAAAAAAAAGTTAAGTGACTGGTCCAATATCATTCAGCTAGTGTCAGAACTAAAACTTAAGTCCAGGTCTCAAGTTTCCAAAGTTAGTACTATCTCTATTAGAGTGGGCTAAGTTCCAATCAAAGCCAATAGCAAAAAACTTGAAGATTTTACCAGTAAAAGGTAAGCTCCTTAAGGATAGAATTTTTTTTTCCATTTTTGTCTTTGTATCTCCATTATCTTTAAAGATTTAGTGGATATTTGCTGAATTAAATTTCAAATGGCTTTATATTCATTGCCATTTGATTTTAACATAACAGGTCAGAAAGGTAAATGGAGCAGATGTTATCTCTGCATTTAACAGACATAAAAACTGAGGTTCAGAGAAATTAAGCATGAGTAATGAAAGTCTATCAAATATGAGGTTAGAGACTACGGATTCAAATTCTGGCTCTGACCTTTACAACCTGTGTGACATTGGGCTTTTATTATGACATTTCTGGGACTTGATTTCCTCATTTGTAAAAGAACAAGTTAAACCAGATGACTTCCGCAATTTCAGTTCTAGCTATAATCCTGTGATTTACCTATGCTTTCATAGTTGGTTAAATGTCAAAACAGAGCCCGGACTCAGATCTTCTGGCTTTAAATCTAATACTATTTTTCTTGCTACAGCAAGAAGCTTTTGTTTCAAATAATAATCTACCATAATGGGTAGGATGATGAAAATCAAGCAGTCAAATCAACTCAACATAGCATCTAAGATTGAGAACAAAGTGCATTTATTGTGGAACTTGATGAATCAAAGGATAGAGGAGCTTCATAAAGTGCTTAAGAGAGTGATAGGAATGGACCAGGCACACTTGAGAAGGTGGTAGTTCCTAGAAGGCAAAGTCTGGCCAGCTTAGAAAAAGTATAGTCATAGTGGGTACCTTTTGGTGCCACATTTTTAAATTATAATTTTTAAATTATTTACATATGGCTGGATAAAGACCAATCAACAGAGAGACAAATAGAGAGATGATAGATAAATAGGTACTCCATATGCCTTTCACTATGTCAACAATCGTTTATTAAGCACTTTCTGTGAGCCAGGCATTGTGCTAGGTACCGATCATTTCTGTTGTATTTTGTTGTCATTCGGTTGTTTTTCAATGATATCTGACTCTTCGTGACCCTATCTGAGATACTGCAGTGGTTTGCCATTTGCTTCTCAAGGTCATTTTGCAGACGAGGAAATGGAGGCAAACAGGGTTAAGAGACTTGCCCAGGATCACACAGCTAGTAAGTGTCTGAGTTTGCATTTGAACTCAGGAAGATGAGTCTTCTTGATGCCAGACCTGGTACTCAGTCCACTGAACCACCTTGCTGCGTAGCATCCACCTAGCATACAAAGGTGAAAATGAAATAATCTAGTCAGAAATCCTTTGGCATTTAACCCCTTCACAGCTTGTTTCCAAGTTATTTTTATAGGCTTATCACATATCCCTCCCCATTCATGCTTCTTATAGGTAAGATTACCTGGCTTTCTTGCTGTTACATGGAGTACTCCCATGGTGTTCTATGTCCCATCTCTAAGACTCTGTACTAGCTGTTACTCATGCCTGGAAAATATTCCTTCTGTGTCTTTTGAAATACTTAGTGCTATTCACTTTTCATCTTAAACACTGCCTTTTATATTAAACTTTCCTGATCTCATTTGCTGCTTGTGCCTTTCCCAACATAGTTATCTAATATTTATGTTTGTAATTTGTATGTGATTCTATATGGACATTATATACATTTGGAGGCATATGTGAATGTTGATTTCTTTTCTTTTATTTGGACTCCCATTGCCTAGAGTGGGCCTAGTTGGTGATAAGTTCTAAATAAATAACTAAATTGTGATTTCCCTGGCATGGAGAACTCTTTGGTGAAGAAACCCATTCAAAAAATACAAAGTGGCATCTTCTCTGTAACTTAAAGTCAGAGTCACCTAACATTCCATGAAGTGAGATGTGTCATCTGGGATCTATGTGTGTCAGAGATAGGATTTGAAAACAGGTCTTCCTGACTCTGACTCTCCATCAATTTAACCATTCTGTTTCTACCCTAATATATAATTACATATACTTTAATGTTAGATATTTTGGGGAGCAAGAGCAGTAGCTGGTATATGAGTAATTGATGTATTAGTTTATTAGATAAGAATTCTCTCTGAGGAAGTACACAGGTGGCTATTTTCCCACCTAGATCTCACAGTCCCTGAAGGCTTTGAGTCCTAATCTTAGTTTATCCACTACACTTGCTGTGTGACCTTGTATAACCTCAGAATGCCTCATCTACTCCATTGATAAAGTAGGATTGATGACAGTACTGGCCTGTCCTACAAGATATTACCTGAGAAATAAGTGCCTAATAAAGTGACTTGAAAGCTACAGTTTGTAATAATGGTGCAAGGCATATAGGTGCTTCATTGATGGGTGCTATATACACTTCAAAGAGGATTGGAAACTTGTCTTCTCTTGAGTTTTCTCTAATTTATTCCTCTTGCGGTCCTACATTACAGAAGTCTATAAAATGTTTTGAGGATATACAATTTATTTGAAAGAGGCTATAGAAAAGAAAGATGATTCTTCCTAAATATATATAACCTTCAAACCTTTTTGCAAGGATGCTGCAAGAGAGGAAAGTGATCCTTACCTGATATAGAGTATAAGGCTTAAAAGTCAATGAGAAGTGCATAGAAGCATGAGCTGCCAATTTGCGGCGCTTGGTTTGTATATTAGTTTGTAGAATGTTTTGAGATGCTTTATGGAAAATGGCCCTAAATCAATGCCATATCATTAGTATTAGATGCACCAAACGGGTAAGTTCTATCTTTTGCAAGGTTGAGGTTGATGGGAAAGCCCTACCTGTAACTTGTGGATAGGTTTGTTCCAGCAAGCAGCCCCTGAGGTAAGGGAAGTCCTTGTAGGCAGAGATGTAGCCCAACGAGAGCAGAGCAGAAGGCCTTGCCACCTACCCAAGGTCATATTATATGCAATCACCTTCTCTTCTATAGTGCGTAATCTGCAGGGCTAATGTGAAATGACTTGAGCACATCCTGAACTTGGAACTTTTTCTTAATTGAATTTTGAAGTGTTTAGCATGTTTTTCATTTTGGTTTTCTAACATGATGGGCTTTTTTCTTTTACATTGCCTTGGTTATTAATTCCTTAAGTGGCCTGGGCTAATTCAATTCAACAAACATTTAGTAAGAACCCACTATGAACAAAGTGCAGCACTATACAAAGCCTATACACCATGAAGAAAATGGGCGATGATCCAGAGAACATTAGAACACAAAATATACTTTCCTAAAATGCCCCACCTGAGGAGTAAAAGTAGGTGCATCTATTAAAGTTAGATAGTCAAAATGCCCTCAGATCTTCGTTTCAACCCATGAATAGACAGAACCTTAAGCATTTTTGGTCTGACTCTCATTCTGTATGTCTTTGGGGAAAATTTGGAAGAAATTCACAACATGAAGATAGTGATTCATTATTTTCATCCAAGAAAACTCTTGCCTTATCAGGAAGATCATTCATTTATGTTGAATCATTTTACTGTGGAACCCAAAAGAAATACAGTGTTATCAGTCCAGTTTTTCTTTTCAGACTTTTAACAGCATAAGTCAAAGAGAAAACTCTGAGGAATGGTAGGGCAGTCAAATTATTCCATCCCCATGAAAATCTGTAGTGAGTTTATCATAGAACATTACAATTTGAAAGCTGAAATGAGCTTTAGAGTCAATCTTGTTTTAGTTCCCTCAATTTACTGTTGAAGATGGGGAGGCCCAGGAAGGTGACTTTACCAAGGTCACGCAGGTCCACTGACTCCAAATTCATCTCTCTCTTCAAAGTAACATTTGTTTGATGGTAGTCAGAATTTTGATTCCTGCATCAGAAAATTGGATTGAATATTGCTTAGGAAAATCTGTTTGATATGACATGTAATTTATGAAATTGAATTAAGTTCCCCTGTTACCTCTCTAAAGCCTGTTTAACCCATGTTATGACTGAGCTATAGTATAAATGAGAAAATAGCAAGTTGGACAAGAGTGAGGCCCTCATATCTTGGAAAACCTGGGTTTGAGTCCCTCTCTTCACACATGACTCTGACCCTTGGCAAGCCATTCACTCTTTCAGTGCCATAGACATCTCTCTAGGTTGCAAATTGTTTTCTTTTTACATTGGTAGAGAGAATTTCTTAGTCCCTACATAAAGGGAATTGCATATCTGGAGAAAACTAAATCAAACAGTTTTAATTTGCTGCTAGCATTTCTAGCATTGATTATATGAAAAAAAATACCCTATGACTCATGACTAGCAATACCAGGGGCACATAGTCTCAAGTGTTATTCTAAGTTCCAGCAGGAGACACTAGGCTATAATATCCTTTCTCCTCCTTGTTACAATAGCATTGAAGACTGCTCCCCACAAAGAAGACATAAATACTCCCTTTTTATTAGACTGTGTACATGGAATTTTCTGCCTCTGGATTGCTGCTGGGGGACTGTAACAGAGAGGGTTAGGTGGTGGAATTGTGACTCTAGTAGTGGTGGGTAGAATGAAGAGTATATATCATGCTGGAAAAGCATCAATTTCCACTGGGTGGTGAGAGGATGTTGTGACTGTTCTGGAAATATCAGCATAAAGAGAGGTCAGGTAGTAGGTTCTCTTCTCATTTTGCTGGGTGTACAAGCAGTGGGAGTTGGGAAGGAAAGAGGTACAGTAGTCAGTCATTATTCATTTCTATTGTTTATGTATAAGCCAGGAAGTTTTTTAATTTAAGGGACTGTCTATACAGATATCAGTATGTTATAACTGTCATGGGTGGTTTTTACCTATTCTTGTGTTTATTTTACCTGGGGTTTTTTGTTAGCATTGTTCTGATCTATTTAGAGGAGGGGACTGAGGCAAAGAGAGAGGTTTGCTTCTAGGTTAATATAGTAATCCTTTCATAATTCAATTAGTCTTTGATATTATGAATACAAATATTCCCCCCATCTTATATCATCATCACCTATATATGCCCTCTCATGCTGTCCAGATACCCACAGAGCCTAGGGTCTTTAACCTCTCTGTGCTAAGAACCGCTTTAAAATTCTGGTGAAATCTATGGACCCCTTTCTCAGAATAATGTTTTTAAATGCATTGTATTGAAATAGTTTTTAGAATATTAAAAACAAAAATTATTATTTGGAGCCCTGGTGAAGAACTTGCTCTAGTCTTTTAAAAAGTTTGTTTATAGTTACCAGCATAGCACTTAGGCTGTCTAACTACTAGGTTGTATTCTTACCTTATTTCCACCTTACCTCTTTTTTCAGTTATGCATACATTTCCCAGATGACATTCATAATACCACATCTTGTGCATAGGCCATCAATAAACACATAATATAGTCAATTCTTGCTTACCATTACCTATAGACAACTTTGATTCTTCAGAGACTGTGTTCCATGAAGACTCTCAAGCATGCAGCACCACTGAGAGAAGATCTTTGTTTAAATGATGGGATTTTGCGTTGACGAACAATTTAGGATTACAAAAAGGCATTGTGCAATTTTACCAATACCGTGTGCTTTGTTCTGTACCTCCATCTAGTTCTGGGACCAATTAATTGTCAGTCTATCTTCATTGCCTCTCCTAGGCAAATGTATTTGATAGTCAGTTAAAAAGCATCTATTAAGCATTTAGTATGTTCCAGGCATCGTGCTAAGTACCAGCAATACTAGGAAATGCAAATACACTGATCCTGCCCTAAAGGAGATGACATTTTAATGGGGCAGACAATACATAAGCAAACAACAGTGTACATATAAGATATGTACAGGGCAAATGAGAGGTAGTCTCAGAGGGGAAGCAGTAGCATTTTTTTTTATTTTGTTTTTGTGGAGGTGAGAAAGGAAGGAAGGAAGGAAAGAAGGAAGGAAGGAAGGAAGGAAGGAAGGAAGGAAGGAAGGAAGGAAAGGAACAGTGGGAGGGAAGGGAGGTAATAATAGTAGTTATTACTTTACTAACTACAGTCCAATCCAATCCAATGCAGTTATTATTTATTAAGCACCTACTATGTGCTAGACACTATGTTGTGTTGAGAATACAATTATTAAAAAGTAGACCCTTCCCTCAAAGAGCTTATAATCTAAAGGAAAAGACAATACAGAAAAGGTGATGGGAAAACTGAGATGGGGTTGGGAGATGAGAGATGGGTATCCAGAGCAGGGACATCTTGTTCCATGGAATTGGAACCATGCAGAGTTGCAGATGTAGAGTGGAGTAAGCTGAAAAGTCCAGTTTCTGCTCTCTATAAAGGAAAGTACTGGGAGGAGTTTAGAGCTCTCCCCTCCAGTCTTCAAATCAGAGTGGAGAGGCTGAGTGATGGTATCAGTCAAGGCTTGAGTTAGCAGTGTGATGATGAGTTTAGAAGGGATGAACTTATCCTGAGAAAGGCAGCTTATTGAAGTTGAAATAGGCAGGGCTACAGATTCAAAGTGAAATGAGCTGCTCCCCGCTTGGCTTGTAAAACTGAGTGCCTTCTGATTATCTTCTGAGGGAAAAAGTATTCTTGAAATCTATATCATGAATTTTCTAGTAGTTCACAAATTTTTGGTCCCTTTCATTGCTCAAATCTGAGCCATATGTTCAGACATACATTTTGCTCTTTTCTCTTGTATCTACCTTTAAACTGAAGTTGCCAAACATGAAAGTACATATTGACTTGGTTCAGAGGATCTTATCAAGTTCTTCATAGAATTTCTCAACCTCTTCAACCTCTGATACATGTATTAATTGTGGCATGAACCATAATCACCTTCTCAGCTGCCTTTTTGTTTATGCATATTATACATAGAAGTATATATTTTATTTTATTGCCTTTGAGAATATGATAAAACTAATCCCTTCCAAACCCTTTGTATCTTCATGCAGAATCTGTGGAACCATTCTTCCACTGTACTTTAACTTCCTTCTGCCTTCAGGTTTCATTTATTATGAAAAGGCAGTACTGAGTGTGATTCAATTTTTTTTTCCAAAAGTAGTTTGCCATTTTGCTGGTCACCAGGGAGAAAAATATGTGTTCAGAGTATCTATTATTAAGCTCATGTTTATAGATAGTCTAATGAATGTATTCCATAAGCCTTCTATCACTCCAACCTACCCATCTACCAGGGGACCATTTACAGAGTGGATATTTAAAAAAAATCACCCATGGATAGCCATGACCAAATATTCTGTTATTTAAAAATCAACTTGCTGGTTGTTAGCCTTTCCCTACTTAGCCAAGTTGTTCCTCAAGACAAGAGACTGATTATGCAACAAGGAATTCCAGTTCTTGTAGAATCTCTTAGAGTGCAGGCCCTGCTGGTACTACCTTTGCGATCCCACAGTCACTGCCACCATATGCTAAGGCATCAGAAGAGGTCTGTCAATAGAATGAGTTAGCTCAGACTCCAGAAGAATTCCCAACAACATCCAAATCTGTTGATAGGTTCATTGAGTCCTTCTTGTTCCATTTTATTAACTGAAATGAACTTCATCCATAGAGAGCAAAAACTTCTCTATATGTACTGATGATATAGTCACACCTAGACCTGCAATGTTACCTATGGCCTTTACCCATAATGTAACTGTCATAGGTCAATACTTAGGGAGCACAAAATACGATAGAGATTAGTACATGGTGAATTGGTGGGACCTTTGCCTACCCCTGAATATTGGAAAATTAATTGGATCATATAGCTGAACTTAAAGTTTACAGCACATGATGCATGCAGCACTTCGAAAGGGTCAGTTCCCCTGTCTCCCTTTATTCACAGTCACCGCAGAGCTGGAATCTCAAGTTGTAAATAGTAAAATGTGCAAATTTATGGGCAATGTGCCCACCTCCCAAATTAAATTCTGTCTAATGTTTTTGAAGGTTTGCATATGAGGAAAAGGCAAAAGAAATGGCTGTATTTAGTATTATTGTGGGGAGGGTGAAAAAAGTAAAGAGAGGAGTTGATTTGTTTTGCTTTTTACCTATTGGAAATAAAATGACCAACTTACAAGTCCATGATCAGGTGCTATATATGTTCAAATTCTACCCCCTTATCCTTGCTCAGATGAAGAGAACACCTTGCTCTATGGTGCAGATTCTGATGTGTCAATATCAACTAATATTTATGATACATCCATGATATGCAAAGCCTCATATTAGGCACTTAATACGAGGTTAATCAGCATGGACATGATGCCTGTCCTAATGGGCTTGTCGGCAAATTGCCATGGAGCTACATAAAACAAAAAAAGATTTAATGACAAGACAGATTCATAGAGAGCTGGGGAGAATATCCTAATGTTGATTATTCTACCCATATCATAAATACGACATTTTCCAAAGATGCTACCAAATGCATTCTTAGGCAAATATCAGAATTTATTCAAAACTCAGAGTGCATATCTTATCTAGTAAAATGCCAGATTGGTGGTCTGAGTACGGTTGGTACAATCTCCTTTAAAACAGCATGAGCCATATGGGAGTTGGATTATAAACCAAATATACTAAGCTGTCAGTTTGTGTTCAGAAAGTTTTTTTTTAAACTAACACACACACATACACACACACACACACAAAAGCAGACCTGCCCTAAATATTCAAGTTCATAAAATAGATTTTAATGCAAATGTTAGCACAGGGAGCTTTGGATTAACAGAAATATGGTATATGTTGTGCAAGTACATGTATTTGCATATCTCCCCCATGGCTACCATCAAAAGGGACTACAGAGGCCAAGTGATTACTTTCAGGGTCAATTAGAACTTAGAAACTCTGGAATGAGTTCAAATTAGTTTCTTTTGTAGAAGAGAATGTTAAAACAGAATCACACTGTGCCCTGGTCTCTCAAAGGGCTTGCAGGTTTTGATGAGGGAATGACGGGGCATGAGGCAGGGAGATGTGTGGTGAATAGCAGCCCACAGTAAAGGATGAACAGTAGACTGGGAATGAGCAGACTCTAGATCCAGCTATGACATTAATTAGCTGTGACCTTGAATGAGTTCATTCAACCTCTCTTTGCCTTGGTTTCCTGTTCTGTTAAAAAAGAAAAAACTAGGCCAGATGATTCTCTAAGGTCCTCTTTTGCTCTAAGAATTTGTTAAGTGTAAAACCACAACAAAAAAGGCATTTTCAAAAACTATATAATGATTACGTTAATTAAGGTTGATATGGAACTTGAAAGTTACTGAATTGATCACGCGGACACTGATTTATTTCACAAAAATATAATCCCCAGATTGGTGAACCATTTAAATTGGAGCGCATGAGAGCACAGTAGAAAGAGTACTGCCTCTGGACACTGGAGGAGCAGTGAGTCAAAAAGAAATGGTTTGTGTCTGCTGTGTTCCGGCAATTTTGCTAAACATGCAACACAAAAAAAGGCAAAAGATAGTCTGTTCTGTATTGATGTGATGGAGTCTCTGGGTGGGTGGGTGGGGTGAAGTGGTCAGACTGGACCTTTAGGAAGATGAATTTGACAGAGGAATGGAGGATGAGGCTGGGCTGGGAAGACCTGAGGCAGGCAGACCAAAGAGGAAGTTCTTATAATAGTCCGGACATGAAGTGATAAGGTCCTGTGTGAGGCTGGTGGCTGTTATCAGAAGAGATTTTCTACCTGTGTGATTTTGGGTAAGTCACTTAATGCCTATGGACCTCTATTTCTTCTTCTTCATGATGAGGGGCCCACACTTAATAGTCTTTGAGGAAGGGATCTTCCAGACTTAAACCTATGAGCCTAAGTGTTGGGGAGATTAGATCTATCTCTGATCCTTGTGAATAAGGAACGTTTTCGTGTTTGCCTGCGTCTCCATGTTAGGCACTTAATAAATACTTGTTGACTTGAATTAAAACCCGCCTCTTTTGCCATTTCAGTCAAAGTTACACTTTGAGTCATCCAGAATCACGAATTAGAACTTGCAGCTCCTAGAAAGTAGAATCCTACCATTTGCACAGATATTCCCAGGAATCCCAATTTTCCTCCCCATTCCACCCTGTGTGATGTATTACCAAATTTATTATGGAAGTTAGTGGAGAAACAAAATTCAATGAACAGAAATTCATTTTTCAACCACTTTTGCCAGACGGTTCCAATTTTAGAAGTCAAATCAAGAAAACATTAAGCATCTATAAGGCACTCATATGAAAGATGAAATAAGATAAAGAAGATATTAGTGAGTTTTTCCATTGTAAAGATCTTGTCTGGTCCATTCAATGTGACCTTAAAGTACTCCAGCTTTCATATTTTATTTCTTTTTTAGCTTGAATTATTTATTCATTCCCCCTTCCCTAACCCCACACAGCCCCACCCCGAATCTTCATTTGCACTCTCCTGCTCTCTGTATGTACGTATACATATATACACATACACACAAATATTGTATAAATGTATATATATATTTATATGGTTTATACACATGCATATGCACACATGTGCACACACACACATACACACACACACACACGCACACACACCACAGTTTCTAGTGGAATATCACTGGGTAGGGAGCCATAGAACCTGAATTCAAATCCCAGTTCTACCATACCTGTGTAACTCTAGGCAAAAAACACTTTAGCATCCGTTCCTCTCCTTTAAAATGAGGACTTTATATTTGATGGTTTCTAAGTTCCTTTCAGGATCTAAGTCTATAAATATGTTTCTTTTCACTATATTTATGAAAATCCAATCAGGACACAGGATCTGACAATGAATTTATTTTCTGATTTGTGAATGGTACTGCCCTGGAAAAATTCAACAGTGTTTGGGCATATTCAGATGTGTTGCATTAGCAATACAGCACACTTACATCCTGATTTTGTCTTTTACCACTCAGGTGACCTTGAGCAGGGGCAGCTAGAATCCAGTGGACTTGGAATCGGGAAAATTCATCTTTATGTGTTCAAATCCACTTCAGACACTTATTTAGCAGTGTGACCCTAGGGAACTCACTTACCCCTGTCTGCCTCAGTTCTTCATCTTTAAAAAATGAATTAGAAAAGGAAATGGTAAACTACCCTAATATCTTTGCCAAGAAAATCCCCCAAATGGGGTCACAGAGTGTTGGACACAACACGACTGAACAACAACAATGACCTTGAGGAAGTCACTTTTCATCATGGGACCTCAATCTCTTTATCTATGGAATGATAGGGCTGCACTACATGGATTTTGAGGTTTTTCCACCTCTAGATTTATGATGCTATGAACTTCTGCCATTCTTTTGCAATAAAGGAGCAAAAATAGCCCATGAATATGAATTAGGTGGAAAAAAGTAGTGACAAGCTAGAGAGATCTCCTGGTGGAGCCTAAAAACAATAAATCAGAATAGTACAAAATTCAGTCAACCAGTTACTAGTCACAACAGGTAGTTTCACTGACTTACTTGCACCGCATTGATTGGCTCTTTTGGAGTCGTGAGAGGTTGGAGCTTGAGCACAACTAAATAGGCTGCTTCTGCATAAAGGCTGTCACTCTGAATCAACCTCTGAATCAACCTCTGAGCCCAGATTTGTGAAGCCGACTTCAAGGTAGTGCTGGGTAAGCAGCTTTTGAGAAATTCTTTTTACACATTACAGGTTCCAAGCATGTGTCTGTGACCTGGAAGCTTGCACTCCTGTGCCCCTACAGGGCTGCGACGTTTTATGTTTTAGCAATTAAATTACACTGGAAAATGAAATGCTAAATTCAACACACTGGATTAATCAGTTAAGTGCTACTAACAATAATAAAGTTTGCCTCAGATGGATTCCCCCCCTCTCCACTTCCATCTAAAACAGTCTATGAACATTAAAACCCAAGGACTTTCCTACCAGAACAGACCAATGGCCCATCCAGCCTGGGATTCTGCCTTCAACGGCAGTTAATACTGAATGCTTCAGAAGAAGATGAAAACATTTGATAACACTCTCTGCCAGTTATAAAATCCTTCACTACCCAGGGGAGGGGGTGAGTGTGGGTGTGGGTAGAATACAACTAGCCTCTTATTCTACAACAGGGAAAAAAATACCCTGTATTTGGCAGTGGAATGAGCAATGAATTTGATTATTTTTAAAGGGATCTTTGGTGGAAACAGCACTGTAGCTAGAATAAGAGGCTGTGCATTCAAATCCCATTTCAACATGTAAATTTGGACATGTTCTTTAATCTCTTCAGCCTTCTGCTTCTTCATTCTTAAAATGAGCAAGGATTAGACTGTAAGATTTCTAAAATAACAGTACCGTGAAAGCTTCTTGAAAGCAGGGACTGTTTCATTTTTGTTTTTCTATTTCCAGCTCTCAACATAATAATGGTTGGCACATAGCAGGTGCTAAGCAAGTCAAGTCAACAAAGCATTTATTAAACACATATTATATGCCAGGAATTGTTAATACACAATAGTTAATATATGATAATATAATAATTTGTCGAAAGTAAATTGAATCAAATCCCTTCCAGTTAGGGATACAACCTAGTTTCTAATGAACCTTCATTTATGTCTCCCACCCCCACCATAACCTTTCAGTGCATATTGAGAAGTTAGTCCAGAATCAACAGCATAATTCTTTTCCAAAAGGTGATCAAGCTGTTGATTCAAATACAATAACTTGGATTTTCATGAAGTTTTGCATATAATTTGCATGTCATTTAATATGAAAACTTCTAGCATTTCTTACCCCTTTGCTCTTCTGTGGTTTCTAAGCTTCCTCAGCCTTCTGTCTTTTTACTCAAAATTCTCCCACGTGTCACCTCTTTGCTTTCTTTCACCTTGCTCAGCTTTAACTGGGTTGGGCAGGAATAACTAGTTGTGGACCATTGCCCAAAGGCATTGTTTAGCATTCGCACTGAGACAATATAAACATGGATAACGATCAATTAGTAAAACAGAAGATTGAAAATCCACAAATTCAAACAAAACAAAACTGCAAACATTCTAAATCTTCAACCAACCTTGACTTCAGACTTGACTTGAGGCAACTAATGGGGTCTCAGATACTTAGCTATATGACTCTGGATCAACCCCTGATCCTTTCTTCAACCTCTGAATCTTCATCTGTAAAATGGGGACAATACAGCACATACATTTCAGAGTTGTTGTGAGGACAAACTGAGATAATATTGGTAAAGTACTTTGTGGTTTTTAAAGCATTATATGAAAGCTAGCTGTTATTATAGCCCCCAAACAAGCTGCGGAAGAAATAAGGATTTTGTATAACTAAATGATGCTTTGTATAAATATATGAAGCTCTGGGAAAGGATCTTATAGGTCATTTGGTCAAAGCTCTTAGAGATGAGAAAATTGGGTGGGGCTCACAGTGATGAATGTCTTGCCCAAAGTCACACAAGTTGTCGGTGGCAAAATTGAATTCAAACTCAGGTCGTTTGATCACAGGATCCTAGCTGGTGTTTGAAGGGACTGTCATAGGTCACGTGGTTCAGTTTTATGGTCATTTTGTAGAGGAGAAAACTGAGACCCAGAGAAGGTCTTGCCAAAAGTCACATGGCTAGTAATGACCAGAGACAGGGTTTGAACCCAGATCCTCTAAATCCAGACCAATTGTTGTTTTCTTTTCCTCCGTTGTTGGAAATACTCTCCTTCCAAATAATCAAGAAATCAACAATGCAAAGCACTGCATGAGTCACCAGGAAGGCTATCAAACAGTGTAAAACAGGGTGTCTGCCCTTGTAAGATATCTAATATAGATTTATAATACAGATAAATCAGTAAAAGATAAATATAATGTAAATTAGCTTCTAAGTACACAAGAGGAGCACAAATTGAAGCACTTACAACGGAGGGGCATCTGACCTGTGTGACAATAATGTTGTTCTCAGAGACACTGCTGAGCAATTCACATAGAAGCAGGATTGCAAGGCCTTTCCATCTCTAGGTGACTCCCAACCTTCCCTTGGAATGAACCCAACAGTCGGCTTGCCTAACACTAAAGCCTGACCTATAATAGAAAACAATGTTCAGCTTATTTACATGTACTATTCAAACAGGGTTCTACCTTGCATTAAGAATACAAAATGTTCTTTCCATTTGTTTAGACAAAAGCAGTGGTTCTTTGATCTAAATTTTTTTAATTCTCTTGTAGAATTTAGCTCATTTACCAGCACTTGTTAAGTGTCCATCCACAGGTATCTCATGGTCTGCTAGACTTTATAACACAGATTAAAAGACAGAACTTGCTGTCAAAGGTATGTGATTACTCAACAGATGCTCTATTTTTTTTTTTTTTTGCTTTTCTCTTTTCTTCCAATTCAATCATGAATGTCCTCCAGACTTGTACTTCTTTTGAGCTGTGGATTTCACAACCTGTAAGGCAAAGAAAAATTGTGTCTCTGTTTTGCTCAAAAAAAGGTTACAAGAAAGAAGCTGGGTAGATGTTCCACATGACCTTTTCTATCACTTCCCTTCCCAAGGTTGGTTTCAGAATGAAATACTAAAGTACTCTATATTTTCCATACATTCATACTCATTTGTTGATATATAAATATGTGTGTGCATGTGGATATAGATAAAAATAGAGTAGAAAGATTGATGGAAAGAGAAATAGGTCTATCAATCTACCTATCTACCCAGATCTATATAACATACCCAGATAGACAGGTAGATAGGCAGATAGACAGACAGACATATAGACAGATAGGCAGATAGGTTTATCTATATTTCTATGTAGAAATGTTTCTATAGAAACATATATGGATAGTTATTTGTGTAGATTTATAATTGCATAGCTATACACAGAGGGTTATCTTTATTTCCTTAACAGGTCTAAGATCATTGAGAGCAGACACTGTCTTTTGCCTTTCTCTGTATCTTCAGTTCAGCACAGGGCCCGGCAAAGAGTAGGAATTTTAAAAATACCACTGATTGACTGAGGAGGGGGGAATACAAGGCCACAGATTTCACTCTGGAAGTGATCTCACAGGACATTTTACAAATAAGGAAACTGAGGACCAGAGAGGTAATGTAATTTACACAAGGTCCTACCAGTAATAAGGGGCAGAGAATGTATTTAAACCAAAGTCTTCAGATTCCAAATTTCTATCTCCTGAAGCAAACTAACTTTTAGAAAATAGTCCCAATAGAAAGAGATTTTAAAAAATAAATAAATTCAAGTGTGTATTTTTCAGTGTACTGTATTACAACTCCATTTAAATTTTTTCTTCCATTCCTCTTCTATCACCGCAGTCCCTAAGCTCAGTGAGTACAAGTCACTACATCATGGATGTAGAATTGAAATGGACATCCAAATCAGTCCGTTCTAACATTCTCATTTTACAGATGAGGAAGCTCAAGACTAGGGAGGTTATCCAGTGTCACATAGCTCATAGGTATCAGAAGCAAAGTTTGAACTCAGGACCTCTGACTACAGATCAGCGCCCTTACAACACTGTGTTGCTATCTTCTTCATTTGGCACCATTGTATTTGAATATAGATACGGCTACCTTTCAGAAGTCATCCACTTATTCAGGGTCAAGACTGAAATAGCAGCCCCTTCTTTTCTTCTCTGAATGCCTTGCCAATACAGATCCCCTTGGCAGAGGCTGATGCTACCAAATGTTTCTTATTGTCTTGTTGCTTCCTCCCTAACACATTTTTTAAATCCCATCATCAGGAGATTGGGGGAGATTATTTTATTTGGATTTAACTCTATTAGGATAATTATCCATGATGATCCATTCAACAATCATAAGAATATTACTAATACCTCACTTATAAATATGTTCTGTGGTTATAAAGCACACCCATAAACTACGTATCATTTGCTTTTCATGATCATCTTATGAGGCACAAAGGACAAGTGTTATACACATTTGACAAAGGAGCAAGCTGAGGTTCAAACAAGTTAGGTGACTAAGGTCAGATAACTAGTAAATGGTACAACCAGCACTCACACCCAAATCTCCTGAATTCTCTCCTAGTGTGCCAAAAAGCAGATTAATGCTAATCATGCCGCATTAAAATGTTTCTCTTACAAGCTTTTTGTTTCTGGTTTAGATTTTATCCTTCATCATCTAATATTTATTGATTATGCATTTGATTTATTGACTTTAAAAAAGAGGTCTACTGAAATGAATGAAAGACAGATTTGTCCCCTGCTCCTGAGGAATGAACTTTCTCAAATCCTTAGCAGAGCAAAAGAGCAAGACATTTATGAAAAAGGCAAGATGCTATTTTTTCATGTATTTTAGATAAAAGAACTATTTAATGAATGTTAAATGAATGGATATACATATATATGAATATGCATACACACTATATATATATATATATATATATATATATATATATATAACATGCATGTGTACATGCGTATATAGGTTACAAAATATTTGAATATTTTTAGAATATTTGGACAAAGTATGGTAAAATGGGTCTTGAAATAAGAGGACAAGTTTAGCTTCTAACATTTACCATCCATATTTCTAGTTTTTCTCATTGAATTTAGGATACCATTGGCAGGTATTGGGAGGGGTGCTGATTTTCCCACATGTTCCCTCCTTGGCATAGAGGAGACCCATTACTCATCTTTTGGCTTCCTACATCCCATTAGCAGAAGAGCTAGGACCTGACACTTGAAGAGTCTTAGTAGAATGAGGAAGGCTCTGATCAGATGTGAAATATTGGGTAGGTGCTATCCAAGTGATGCTAGATTCCAGTGATGCCAAGTGGAAGAATCTACTTACATCCCCTTTTGGAAATGTGAAAGCTAAATCTAATGTCCAGCCAAGACCCTTTGTGATGATGCTATGCTTTAAAGCAGTTGGGAAGCCATCTACGTGTAAAGTCATGTGTTAGGGTCTTGTGACAAAGGCCTTTACCCAATCCACAAAAGTCAAGAGCAAAGTTGATCAGGTGGTTAGGCTCAAGATTCTAAGCTTTCCAGGATAACCGCTGAAGGACAGGCAATGAAGAGCAAAAATGAACCCAGAAGCCTAAAGTATTCTTGATTTAAAAGCTCTAGACACCCTTCAGAAGCCCTCAGAGCAGTTAGTGTCAGAGACCTCAGATAGGAGACGTTATTCCAAGGTACTTTGCTGCATTACACCTTCAACCCTGATTCTATCTAGCTTTCTTTCAAGATAGCTTCAAACCCTCAGGCTGGTACTCAGTCTCTTTCCCCTGATACTATTACCTAGACTAATTGTTAGAGACATTCTCGCATGTTCATTCTTGCATGTGCTATAGTTTTATATGATATAGAACTAGAGAAGATCTGATACAGAGATTCTTAACCATTTGTATATCATGGATCCCTTTGGCAGACTGGGGAAGTTCAGGGTCTCCTCAGAATAATGTTGCTGTCCAGTAATTCATGGCATAATTGTTGCATTGTTTTGTTTTCTTTTCTGTCCCCAAATTTGTTTATAGCCTTTCCTTCTGTAATAGTTTCATGGTATAATTCTGTTCCTCATGCCACTTAACCAATGCAATATAGACATGCATTTATCTCTCAAGCATTGCGAGCCACTGGGCTAGAGTTCTCAACGCATGAGCATTGTTAGTATATTTCCAAAAACTGACTTGTTTGGTTTGTATAGAGTGCTGCAGCACTGATAGTATTGTCATTCAACCTAACAAAGAGCCTTCAGTGCAAGGAGAGCAGGAGTGGGAGGGCAGGCCAAGCTTCCATGAGTAAGTCATGTGATTTGGTAAGACCTGGCTCTTCCCTCCCTAGCTAAACTATATAGCTCATCTGCCAGTGATATAGTTTACTAATAAATGATTTTTAAGTAATACTGGTACAAATTTTTTTAAAAAAAGCATCAATAATGCTCACATCACACTTTTCTGCAAAAAAAAAATCTGCAAGAGTTATGCAGTAAAATGCGGTAACTGAAAGAAAGGCTACATTTCACTTAGAAATTAGTGGAAAATCTTTAAATGTAATTTTTTCCCCTTGAAGTTCACAAATGCCCTGAAATCTGCCCCCAGATTCTGTCCTCCCCCATCCCTATCTCTTGAGATCAAGGAACTCCTAGTTAAATCTAGTCCATTTAGCTCTCGTTTACAGAGGAGAAAATAGACTCAGGAACATGAAGACACGGTCCCAAAGTCACAAAAGTGTTAAATGGCAGATCGGGAACCTGAAACCAGATTTTATGACCCCAAATTTAGAATTTTTTTCAACAGTACTAGGCTTCCTCCCTTTCAGCACATATTAATTAAATACCTGTACTAAAGACTGTGACTATAGGGATGAAATAAAATGTGATTCCTATTCTCAGAATCAAAATGATATAAGGCATCATGAGAGAAATTCAGAGCTTCAATGAAATTCCATTCTATAAGCATTCATTATGCCCCCGCTATATGTCTAATATTATACCAGGTGTGGTTGTTATCCTTCATTCTCAAAGAGGACCAAAATGACATCACCATGATAAAGTGAAGTTTCAATGTGTACACCTATGCAATTGATCAGACCAGTAAGAGCTCAAAATGCTCTACCACAGACTGGGCACAGATAGTCCGTGTGAACATTTGGGGTGGATATTCCAAATTCGCACATCCTACGGTTCCTTTGTGCTGTTTCAATTCTGCTTTGCTCATAGAGCTCAGTGCTCTTTCTGATGTGGGCACACCAGGCTGGCACGGTCCTGTGCCAGTATCTCACATGTTGCACAATCAAATCCAAAGTACAAAATGACAAAAAGGGAATGATTCCTGTCCTCAAGGAACCTGGCAAATCCTAATGTGATAAATTATTAGAACATAGGGTCATGGACTTATTGTCAGAAAGTCGGACTAAATGCATCTAGTCCAGTCCCCTATTTTACATTCGAGGAAAATGAACCCCATGAAAATTAAGGGACTTACCCAAGGTCATATAAGTTGTATCAGAGGTAAGATTTGGGTTCAGAATCTCTGAGTAGATATTTTATTACCTTGTTGTTACCCCTTGACTGAGTTCTGTAATCTTATATTTGCAGAACTATCAGCCAAATCCACTGACCAGACAATCCTGACAAAACACCAAGATGCTTTGCAAGGAGGAGGCAGAATTTAAAAATTCAGAGAGTAAAGTGAGAAATTAGAACAATAAATCAAAAGAGAAAGTGGTGAGGGAAAAAATATGAGCAATGGTAAAGATGAGAATGAGAGAGCTCGTTATCAGCAAAATAAATGTAAGTCCAACTGACCAACTTCACTGTGCCGAAGTACCACATTTTTTCCTTTGAATGTTGGCCTATCTCCATCAAAAGTGTGATATTCATTGTTAATGTGTGACCTACTGCCCCATTGCCTAGAATACAAAAGGCTAAACTTCCTATCACCCACACTAAGCATCTCCATGATTGGTAATTCAAAAGGTAAAATGTCAGAGAATGAAATAACAAGGTCACCGTCTTGGGATTACCCAGAGTACAAGAGACATGAAGGGATCAGAAATGTCACAGAAGAGCAAAAATGGCCCCTGAGGAATGAGTGTCCTTGATGAAATACGACTGTTGCTCCACCCTAGGAGACAGAGGTTTGGGGTACTAAGGAGGAGGGAGCTCTAACCCTTCATTCTTCGGAGATCCCAGTTTCCATAACAACTAGCTCTAGGTCTTCCCTTCATGTTTCCATGTTATCTTTTCATGTCACTCTCAGAACTTCACTTGCCATAACAACAGAAGCATTCAAAAGGCTGAAAGATCTCCTTGGGAAGTCAGAACAACCTTTGTTTTATAAGCAAAGGCATTATTCTTTGGAAAGCAAAGTGCATACAGAACACACAGATAGATATAGACTCACAGAATGTCTAATGATGATAGGAAAATTAATAAGTATTTCTAGAACACTTTAATATTTGCCAATTACAAATATTGTATCATTTTATCCTCACAACAACCCTGGAAATTAAGTATTAATAATATTGTTATCATTTTGCAGATGAGGAAACTAAAACAGACAGAGGCTAAGTGGGGATTACTCTTCTGTTTCTTTCTGAACTCCTAGTCCCCAGTATTCCAATTGTCTACATGGATTGACCAATATGTTGGCATTCATTGCGTATGTTAAGATCAAGTCAGCTGTTGGAAAGATCCAAGCAAAATGTACTGGCATCAGGAACACATACACAAACACACACACATACACATACACACATGACAGAATAACAGATTCAGAAACTGGAAATAAAATAGTAAAACACGATTTAGTATTTATAACTATTTTAACTTGTACCTAAGTATCAGTAAGCACCCCAACATACACAGGGGAGTCTGCTACCATAGGTTTTTGATCTGCTTCTCTGAAAGGAAAGGGATCTTCTGGGGAGTTAACAATCACTTTAATCAAGCACAGGTATTAGAGAAAATCAAAATCAAAATTTCAGAGATATCCAAAATCAACACACATGCTTCCAAAATGTCCGAGCATACATGCATCTTTACCAGAGAGGGAAGCACCAATATCTGGGTTTTCAAGGGTGGGGGGGAGGGTGGGGGGGGTGGAGGAGGATGCTGCTTAGTGGCTTCCCAGGGTCTCATCAGGCATACAGAACTTGTTCTAAAAACTAAGCCCCAAAGTAAAACTTCATGTCAGAATATTTATATACTTTTCAGAGCCAGAGGGCATGACCCTCTGACCCAGCACCACAGTAGAAAAATCAAAAGATACTTAGGACCCTCCTACAAAACAACTCCCTTAATCAAGCTTCCCTCAATGGGCAGGTGGGAAAGATCCTCCTTAATCCCATTAATCAGAGGTATTATACTTGTTGGTATAAACCAAAACAGCAAAAAGATTCTACTTTGTTTGCCCTCACAACCTATGGAGGAATATGTTTATTACTGGTTTGACCCTGAATTATAAGTTTAATTCTTTTGTTAAAATTTGGCATGGTCCTTGACTAGGGTCACACAACTAGAAAGGTTATGGGATCTTTCCAGATATCTGTTTATATTCGTCCTTTAATGTGTATTTTCTTTATTATTTCTAAAAATGCTAGAACTGATGTGAACTTCATAAAATCAGGGCATTACCATGAAAACAACGCAGCGTGTGATGATGAGTATTTAATCTGGTCTGGTATGCCACTTATAGCAATTCTTATCACACAAATGTTGCCATGCATTCCCCTCAACATGTCCTATTCCAGCAGTTCTCCTTGTGGGTCCCTCTTAATCTCTGCCTGTAAGATTTGCTTATTTTATTTTTTATTTTACAAAAGAAGGATGGTACCTCAGCCTAAAGGCTAGTCTCTAATTCAAGTCAATAAAACTTGAGTTCAAACTCCTCCTCTGACAATTACACTCTATGTTATCATGGACAGGTAATTTGACCTTCATATGCCCCTCCATGACACCCTAAGATTTTAAACTGAACTTTCAGTCCTCATCATCACTGGGGAAAACTTCGATCCAGACCAAATATTTCTACTTGGTCCGTACCTTTTTGTTTGTGTATATACAGATGGATGTAAGATATGTATGTATTGTGCATATATATGTATGTATGTAGATATAGATATAATAGAGATGCAAGCATATATTTGCTTATTTCTTTGGTCTAGACCAATATGTACATGTGTATGCATGTATGTATATGTATATATATACATATGCAGACATATGTATATATATGCATGAGTGCTATGCATTAGATATGTATATATCTTTTTATCTATCTTATAAGTATACTACCTAAAAAAGTTTCACTCATTCAACATTTTTTGCTCCAAAAAGTATCAACTAGACTGTAAATCAGAATGTTCCAAATGAAAGGTGGTATATGTGATTCCTTGGCATAGCAGCTTTTTTTTTCTTGGCTAGATTTCTTATCAAGGAGAGCACACCCTGTATATCACATTCTATGTAATTCTTGTCCATATCTTTCTTCAGACTGATCATAGAATATCCACACAATTTGTTGAAGACCCTTCTCTGAAACTTTTGGTATTTTGTTGATATTAGTACCACAATAGTGATGTAGATCACTCAATTCGCCGGGAAGACTTACCCTACCACCTTGTCTGGGTATTCATGTCATTGATTGTATGTGTAATGCCATTTTTAAATATATTACCACTGGTAGTATGGTCAGATCTTAAGTATTTAAGACATTTTCTTCATATTCCCATTAAGTAGAGAAGCTACTTAATGTGTGGAGATCAATAATTTATTTAAAGGGCAACAAAAAAGAAAGGGATTTGGAGGTTGAGGATGGTAGTATTCAGATTCTTATCCTGTCGCCTACTCTCTGTGAGCTTAATTTATATTAGGCAAATCAATTAACCTCTGACCTTCAATTTCTTCATCTTAAAATAAAGATGATGGTCGAAATTACTTCTCCGGTTCCTCCTAGCTTTAAATCTATAATATCCTGTGTTATATAATTGGAACAAAAAATTTTATAGCACAAATGAAAAGGTAGAAGGTATGGAAGAGAAAAGGAAAGAAGCAAACAGAAAGGAAAATAGGTCTCTTCAGGTTGGATGTGGGCACATTATCTGTGGCAAAAATTACATTTTGTTTCATGACCTACAGAAGAAAATTTTAATAGCCAAGTGAGAGAAAATCAGTGCTAAGGAAATGAAAAACAGTTGTTATTTGAAATCTGAATACATATGAGATTCAGAGAGAAGAGAAAGCAAAGGAAATTTTTTTAAAATTATAAATGCAAATCTTGATGAAACTTTAGAGTTTATCTAGTCCAACCTACTTATTTTACAGTTGAGAGAACTGAAGACCAAGGGAAATGGTTAAAGTGACTTGCTCAGTCTCAGAGAGGTAATAAGTTGCAGAAGTAAGATTCAAATCCAAATCCTCTCCTAGAGCCATCTAGTTGATGAGCTCTTAGACTCGAGTCAGGAACACCTGAGTTCAAATTCGTCCTCAGACGCTTTCTAGCTGTGTGCCTCTGAGGAAGTATTTAACCACTAGATGCCTGATTTTCTCCATTTGTAAAATAGAAATAATAGTAGCACATTTGCCACGAACGTGATAATCAGATGAGATCTATTTGTAAAGCATTTTGCATAGTAGTTGGTTCTGTGCAACTAATTTGTTGTGTCTAGTCATTTTAAGTCATATCTGACTTTTCATGACCCCACTTGGGGTCTTCTTGGAAAACATACTATAGTTGTTTTCCATTTCCTTCTGCAGCTCATTTTACAGATGAAGAAACTGAGGGAGACTGGATTATGTGACTTGCCCAGCTATTAAGTTTCTGAGGCCAGAATTAAACTGATAATATTTAAATCATTTTTGGACTTTAATAAGCCTGAATTAATCAATCAGAAGAACAGCCTGAACCAGTCTCTTTGTTCTCTGACATCAACTTAGAGAATACCTCTTTTTATGTCAACAAGGCCAGATGGTGCTGACTTAGCATACTTTATGAAAACTTTAACCCAAGACACTATTTTGACTAGTGGGACTTTTTTTATTATCTTGTGGACATGCACTATGTTATGACGTGTTAATGATAGAGAAAATACAGATATTCTGAGTTGTAATTTCAATCGACACTTTGTCAACTCTCTTATTTTATTATATTTAGAGCCTATCCAATGAAGCAATTCCTTTCTTGTGGTATAGTTAATCACTCATGGAGACCATAAATCTGAAGGATACAGACAGCCTGGGATTGTCCTAAAACAGATTTAATCCTGGTCATTCTTGTATTAACCAGAAGTTTTTCTGTCTCCATGATCATGTAACCTCTAGCTTTAAGGGAATAAACAATATGCATTTAGCCTGTTGGCCTTTTCAACCAAACTTTGAAGTGGACAAAACTCAGGAAGACGAGTCTTTCTGACTGTAGGCTTAGTGCTCTACCCACTATGGCACCTAATGCTTGTTTCTTTCCTCACTCCAAATCTCATTTTTTGTTTTTTGCCTTTGCACTACATTTATACACATAGTCAGGAATATGCATTCAGAAATCCTTTTATACAAAATCAAGGAGGAAGCAAGGCTAGTAGATAAAAAACCGCCTTTGGAATTGGTAATTCATTTCTTTTTCAACAAGTGCTTATTTATTCCTTACTATGTAAAGGGCACTGAGCTAGGTGATGGAATTAGATCAAAATAAAAGTCTGTCCTCAAGGAGGTTCCACTCTATTAAGGGTGAGAAGAAAAAAATGTAACCACATTTTTGAATATGCCCAATATTATTTTTCTTTTTTCAATGAAATTAATTCAAATAGCAAACATTTTTTTCTATTTTTCTCCATAGTCCCATTAGAACAAAAAGAAATTAAAAAAAAAAAAGACAAAACCCTTTTAACAAATATGCATCATGAATCAAGACAAATTCCTACATTGGGAATGTCTAAAAATGTGTGATTCGTTTTACATGTATAGTCCAATATCTTTCTGTTTGGAGGAAAATCGCATTCTTTGTCCTAACTCTGAAATACTTTGGATTCTTCTGGAATTAGAACAGGTCATTTCATTAATGAGAGTTTTTAAGTCTTTGAGAGTAGTTAATTTTTAAGGTGCCTCTGTCACTATAAAAATTGTTCGGATGGTGCTCACTTGGTAGCTGTTCAGAAAAGTATGTATGAATACGTGTGTTCATGTATGTTATTTGTTATGTGTGCATATATGTGTGCATGCATCTATATATGTTTATAGCTACTTTGACTTTCCCTCTGCAATTCCTTTTTTTCATGTGTATTAGGTAGGAGATTAAATTCTTGAAGAAAGCCACTAGACTTTTTTTTTTAATACATGGTAATGTTATAAAATTCCTTGACAATCGCCCTGTCTAGTTAAAGACACAGCTAGGCTTCCTTCAGGATTTTGCAGCTGTGATTCTCTGGACACATGCAGTGAGCCATAAGAAAACTCAAGCTCCTCTGCAAATTTGGGAACTTCACAGCAGAAATCATGCTTCTTCATTTTCTGGAAGTGTTTTGTAGCTAAGTGAAATATCTTGAAATGTTTTGACAGATTTCCCTGCTCAATGGTTAATTTTGCCACATTTGTTATGAAATTTTACATTCCTACTGGCAAAGAGCACCTTGCACTCGTGAAAAAAGAAAGTCATTTGGAGAAGAACTAGATGGTTTAGTAAATTGTTAAATGGATGCTTTTATTTTTAGGAGAGAGGTAATGATGCTTACAGTCTCAGAAAAACAAGCTTGTAGCTTCAGGTCAGTTAGTGGATGACTGTCACATCATAAAGTCAGTCCCACCAGAAAAATTAGCTTTTCTACCAATAGTCTCAATAGAAAATTCAGGGAGTGAAGGAACTAGAGAAACCTTTTCTGTCCAGTCTTGAGACCAGAGTTATTTCGCATTTTTATATATGTGAAATTTGTCTCCAGGGGAAATTATTTGAAATAGTTGGAATGGTTATAGTCTAGTGTGTATGCATGAGATTTAGTCTCTAGATTTTTTTAAGTGTAGAAACTGGAAAGAGTCCAAAAAAAGAACAATCAGAAAATTAATGATGGAAAAGAGGCACCCGTGAGGAATGTTTAAAGCTGGAGTTTAGCAAAGCTAAGCAGATTAAAGAAACACCATTGTTCAATGGAAAGATCATGAGACATAGAGTCTAAAAACCAGAAGACCTGGATTTATATTCTCATATTGTAATTCATTACCCTTCTAACCTTGAGTAAGTCATTTTCAAATCTCACTTTGATTTTTCTATAAAATGCAGGTCCTTTCCAGCTCTGATATTCTATAGTATTTATACTTTGTTATTTCAATGCATCTGTTATGTTATTGATAGAAAAAAACATATAGATAGAAAATGAATGCCCTAAATGAATAGGAGATAAGACAAAAAGTTCATCTATCAGACATATGGAGAACCTGAGCTGGAATCTCAATTATTGCATGGTAGAGATAGAGAATAGGCCCAGAGCAAGGAGGCCTCAGGAAGTGATAGGGGCTTTAATACCTAAGGCGAAGACTTCAATTCATTAATCAGACAAGCCATCTCCTGCCGGAGCGACAAAGAGGATTTCCATAAGTGTGGGTTCCAGAAATGGAATGGATTCCAGGGCTTTGGAATGAAGGCCTATCATATGGTATTCAGAATGGGAGAAGTCATAGGGAATAAAACAGAAAGTAATGAGAATATAAGAAAAGTAGGAAATAATAAATAAATGAGAATTTGGAAATAAGAAAAGCACATGTGTGAGCATGCATTGACATATGTGGTCAAATGAGAAAAGTTTAAAACAGAAATATCTCCCTTAAACTGGAATAATGAAAGGTGAATATACAAGTTACATCATCTAAGAATTTTCATTCTCTTTTCTTCATGTAATAGCATATTAAAAAGGAAAAAAAGAGCCAGTAGTGAAAGCTAATGTTAAACCAAAGCTATTTGATCTGACAATTTAAATGAGGGAATTAAAAAAAAACTGAGTCAATTTTTCAGTTAATAAGACCTTAATATTTTGCATTCATATAGCACTTTTATACTTTTCAAAGGACTTTCATGTAGATTGTCTCATTTTATCCTTCCAAAGAATTTTGTGAGGAAGGTAAATCAGATGTTATAACCCTCATTTTATGGATTGGAAAACAGACACAAGGAAATGAAGTGACTTACTACACGATGGAAACAGTGCCAGAGTTTAAAATGGAATGAGCCCAGGTCTTAATTTCTAGTCCAGTGCTCCCACTTACCAGCTTAGGGGAAATAAGAATTTTCAGATCATAGATCTAGGACTGAGAAGCAATATCAGAAGTCAAGTCATCAAGTCCAAAACTCTTGATTTATAGCTAAGGAAACAATGGCTCAAGGGGGTGAAGTGATTTGTCATAATTACAAATCAGTGAATGGCAGAGTCATGATTGAGACGCAGGTTCCATGTCTCCAAGTATGGTACTCTTTTAACAGCTCCATAAGGGGAATTGGAAATATCACTGTCAAATTGTATGACTTTGAGTGTCTAAATTTTAGCAAGTGGTAGGAGTTGAGAAAAGGATTAACAGTCAGTCCTGGTTTTACCAACTGAAAGGCTTTTTCCTAATGCTGAACATTAATAGCTCGACAAATACAACCCATTTGGTCCCAACAAGATTGGGTTCCCAAGGAATAAGGAATGCCCTCTGTGCAGGATATGTTCTTTCAAAATCAATAAAAATGCTTCAGGAATTACTTTAGGATCTGTACTTTGACAGATATATTAAGTGAAAACTTGATTAAAGAAGACAAATGAGGAAGTTATTATATTAGGACAGATAAGAGGTGTATGATGTGTCGTTTCAGTCATGTCTGACTCTTTGTGACCCCATTTTGGGGTTTTATTGGCAGAGATCCAGGAGTAGTTTGCCATTTCCTTCTGTAGTTCATTTTATAGATGAGGGAACTGAGGCAGACAGGCTTAAGTGACTTGCTCAGGGTCTCACAGCTAATAAGGATCTGAGGTCAGAAAAATGAATCCTCATGACTCCAGGTCAGACCCTCCATCCACTGTGCCATCTAGCTGCTGGGCCATCTGCAGGCATCCTGATCTATAGCCTGCCATTGCACCCAAATGACTCTGGAGGAAAAAGTGAGCTTGGTGACCTTGCACAGCTCTACCTCACTCAAACCCAGTTCATTTGTCATCCCAGTCATCATCTTCCTGATGTCATGGTCATCTCTGAGAATGAAGGAACAAATAATACACACAACTATATGGATGAGAGGTAATGAGCAGCTATTACATAGACAGAAAACATCATAGAATCAGACTCTAGAGATCTTGGAACTATCTATTAATTCGATATGAGAGTTGAATGAGGAATGATGGCCCTACCCTGAGGAAGGGATTGCATCCCAGAGTGAAGAGATGATATTCTCCACTCAGATTCTACAAGGAGGATTGTGTTCAGTTCTGGGCACCAGACATGGAGAAGTTGGGGAGTATCTAAAGAAGGGCAACCAGACTTATGAAGGACTCTATTTCCATGTCATATTTTGCTCAACTGAAGAAACTGGAGAGGTTTATCCTAAATAACAGAAGATTTGGGGTGGGGCATGTTAGCAATGTTCAAGTGTTTAAAAGACTTGTCATATGGAAGAGGGATTAGAATTGTCCCGTTTGGCCCCAGAATTTGCAAAGGAGGCAAGTTAGGTTCATAATTAAGAGAAACTTTCTAATAGTAAGAACTACTCAAAAAATAGAATGGGCTGCCTTGTGGAGTTAACAGGTTTCCCACCCCTTCCTGCATCAGGTTTTGCAATCAGAGACTAAATAAGCACTCATCAACTAGGTTGTAATTTTGCTTCTTTTTTAGTTATGGAATGGACTAGATCTCCTTTGAGCCCTCACGCTTCTAAATTTCTGTGATTCTCTGTAGGCATAAAAGAGTTTTGGGGGAAAAGATAGGACATTTTGCCTAGAACAGAGAAAAAGTCCATGATAGAGAAAGACCAGGAAAAAAAATATTTGGGGCTTCATCTTGTAAAGTCTGTTGTTCAGTTATTTCAGTCATGTCTGACTCTTTGTGATCTTATTTGGGGTTTTCCTGCAAAGATACTAGAGTGGTTTGTCATTTCTTTCTCCAGCTCATTTTACAGATAAGGAAACTGAGGCAAATGGGGTTAAATGACTTGTCCAGGTCACACAGCTAGTAAGTGTCTGAGGCAAGATTTGAACTCATGAATATGAGTCTTCCTGACTCTAGGCCTGACTGTCTGTGTGCTATGGTGACACCTAGCTGCCCCATTGTAAGCCCTGGGAAGTACTAAATGATCAGAGTGTATATTCTATACCCTGTATTTTCAGGGATATCACCATCCTTCCAGTCACCCAGGCTGGTAAGCTCTGTGTTATCCTAGTCTCCTTTCTCTGACTCATGTATTCCCTCACTTGTCAAATGTTGTCATTTCTACTTCCACAACATCTCTGGTCATGCATTCCTATGTTTCCTTCTCTTGACTCAGCCTGGCTCAGGGATTCATTATCTCTCAAAAGAAGTATGAAAATAGGCCCCTAAGTGATCTTGCTAAACCGAACCTTGCCTCCTTCCAATTTGTCCTCCATGCAGCTGTCAAACTGATCATCCTAACTGACAAGACTGTCCATGCAAGTACAACTCTGGTGGCTCCTTATCGGCCTCCATGATCAAGCCCCTCTGTTTGGCATTTAAAGTCCTTTACAACCTGGTCATATCAACCTTTCTGGCTTTATTACGCATTGTTCCTTTTCACTCACTCTGCAGTCCATTTAAGCTTTTTTAGTGTTTCTCATATATGATCTTACATTTCCCATCTCCATGCTATGTTTTTTTATATTAACTATGCCTTGAACACATTATTTCCTCAGTTCTGTATCATATTTTCCCTAGTTTCCTTCAAGATACAGCCCAAGCAACATCTTCTACATAAAATTCTCTATTTTCTATAACTTTTCCTACTAAGGCCTTTCTTCTAAATCATCTTGATGTATTTTATCCATTCTGTATAGACAAATGAATATACCTATATATGTCTTTGTATATCTTTATCTATATAAATATACTTGCATGTATATACATGTACATATTCCCCTCCTGGTTTGATTTTTTTTTATTTAAAGGGGCCATCCCTTGACTCACTTCTTAAACAGGCCTATTCACCGAATGGATGTTGCCTCATTCAAAGTAAGAACTTGGAAAGACCTTAGCTTAAAAAGGCCGAGGTCTTTCACCACATCCTGGGCCATCTCCAGTCCTCCTGATTTATATCTGACCATTGGATCAAGATGGCTCCAGAGAAGGCAAGGGCTAGTGACCTTGCACAGCCCTCCTTCACTCAAATCCAACTCAACTGAAAGTTATGTGATCATCTTTCTGATGTCATTGTCCTCTTTGACAACAAAGGACAGACCACACAATGTGCACACATACATACATGTATGGGCTATCTCACTTTTGGTTTTGTTTGCCTAGTAGTTAGCATAGAGTATCGAAGTCAAACATTTAGGTGTCATAGTGACCCTATGGAACTTTGAGTGAGGAAGATCTGAGTTCAAATTCTGCCACTGGCACTTATTTGTTTCATGCTAAGCAAGGATTTTAACCTCTCTGGGCTTCAATTTCTTCAATTTTAAAATGGAAAGAGTAATACCAGCTATCTTACTGATTTACTGTGAGGACCAAATGAGACAATGCATCTAAATTGCTTTTCTATTATAATCATTGTAGAGAGTGGTTGTCCCCCATGTGTAGCATGGGGATAAAATGTGCTTTGAAGGAAGGCAAAATTGACATGTTAGCCTCCTTTCTCCCACCCTTCTCAAAAGAAGACTTTTGTTTGTCCAGGAAGGGAAGCAGAAAGTAAGATTCAGAACTTTGGCCACCCTGCTTTCCTCAGAGAAAGGATTACTGGGTTAGAATTATATTTATCTGCTCCCTTAAACATTATTAGTCTAGGACATGTGCTTTTCAGGTTCTAGCTAATTTGTGACCGCTATCTCGTAATGGGGGATAAGGAGCAGGACCATAAGCTTTACATCCAAGATGTGACTCCCATCCCACCAAATGACAGTTCCACAATGGACACACATAAGAAGTAACAACGAAACTCAGTTATCCAAAGAAATAATCACAGATCAGAGAAATGATATACCGGACAATACAGAGGGAAGGTGCTCTCCAATTTGGGAGTGAAGTAACAATGAGAGAAAGAGGGAGAGAAAGAAAGGAGAGAGAGAGAGAGAGAGAGAGAGAGAGAGAGAGAGAGAGAGAGAGAGAAAGAGAGAGTCTTAGACCTCACCCAAGAGAAAGTTTCCTAAAGTCTCTAGTGTAGCAAACTAGGCATAGGAACATGATGGAGACTGTCATATCCTCTCATTTTGGCTTCTTCCCAAAGTCTCTGCTTTAGCAATATGAAGTGGGGTTGGCATTGTCCATCTTCTGCCTCAAAACTGGAAACCAGGAATGCACAAAGACCAAAGCACCTAAAGAGAATCAAAGGGCCTAGAGCGCTCCCCTCTCCCATTGGTGCTGCTGTGGTTTGTTTGTCTGTTTGTATTTGCCAATTCTCCCCCATGCCTCGTATAGGCACAGAGCGTTGATCTTCACCAAGGATGACAGGCTTTAGGACTAGTGTTATATTCATAAATGTTTGTTAATTGGTTGATTGATGGATGGATGTGGCAATATTGTAAGTAAAATTAGTAAAACTGAAAAAGTCATCTGAAAACCCACAACTTGCAGATTGAATAGTGGGGGGTGAAGAACCGTTTTTGACCCCTCATATTGGTTGCAGAAATCAATCATTTCTGCTTAGAGAATGAGTGTGTGGGTTTGTCAGTCCTTCCAATATTTAGCATTTCTCCTTTGTTGCAATGATTTTGCATTCAGCACTAACATTACAATCTGGCATGTTTGTGAGCCCCAAGAATCCAACAGATTGGGGCTGGATCCTTGCTTATTTGTCAAGGCAACAGTACATGTTCCTGTCAGTCATGTGCCTTTTCTGGCCTCCTCAAAAACATTTTTACTCTTTGCTCGAGTTGCTTACATTTCTTAGATATATCTCTATGATGTTTTAATGAAAGGTACTATTTAAGCTGAATTTTTTTTGGCAACTGGACTAGGCTTTGATAAATTGTGATTCTAAATCTGGGATTTAAAGAAAACGTGTGTGTGGAGGGAAGGGGATATTTATTGAAATAGTATAAGTATTACTTTCCTTCAAAGTACAAAGCTTTCTGGTCATTGTCAGTCAAAAGCACAAGACAGCATTTTGAGAGTGCCTACTATGTGCTGAACCTGGTACTACTAGTTGCTATGAGAATGCATTAGATGAAGAAGTAACCTATGTCCTGCTTCTAAGGAATTTGTTGAAACTGAGGAGGCATAGGTTACTAATGCTATGTGCCAGTCACTGGGCTAAGCACTGAGATATAACTACATGGAATGAGCAAATCCTATGCAAGAAACTTACATTCTAATGGGGGTGTGAGGGGAACACATGTCTGACTCTATCCAGAATAAATATAAAGATAATAAATACAAGTAGAAGGTAGTTTGAGGGGGAAGGCGCCAGCAGTTGGGAGGATGAGAGAGAAGACTTTCTGAAAGATTATACACAAATGAGAAATATTGTTAAAAGTTTGGAGAGCATGTCACTTACAGACTTCTAGACTCTCTGGGGACTTATAATTGCAAGGATCCTGGATTAGGTAACTTCCTCTACAAAATACAAAAGGTCTTTGTCTTAAGAAGAGAGGTTTAAGAGTTTCCCAGGGATTGTAGAATTTAAATGATTTACACAGCCTTGGTCTGCTTAGGAAGAAAGGAGAGAGGGTTTGAATCCCAAATCCTTCCTGGCTCAAAGTCCAGCACTCTATTCACAAACATGACCTTGGAAACAGGAAAAGGGATGGTAAAGTGAATATGAAACTGGGGAGTAATACTGTAGTTTAACCTTTTTGGCCCCTGGCTCCATTTGTGAAACAAGAGTACAGAGCCCACTGGTAAATATATAGATGTTTATACACACATATGTATGCATGTATATGTATAGTATGTATTACACAATGCACATATATACATATATGTGTGTATATATATTATGCTGAATATTCTACGTGAGTACTTATACCTAGGAAATTGTTTAATACTACAAATCTGGGCTTAATTAATTGTTTTATTAATTGCTTAGGATAGACTTAAGAAAGTGATAGGGGAAAAGTAATGAAGATTAAACCTAGAAGTGTCATGCAAACTTTTTTTTCTGGAAAGCACACCACCAAGCATGCCTCTCCTACTCCCCCCAGCCCAAATTATTCCCCAGTATCCACAGGATCAAGTCCTAATTATTTTTGTCTCTGCTTTTCTGAACCTGTATTGTGATATGGCTGAAAGAGCACTGGATTTGATATCAGTGGACCTGAGTTTGAATTATGATTCTGATATTTCTTGATTTTATGACTATGGTCAAGTAATTTAACCTCTTCAAGGCTCACCTTCAGTGCTAAAATCAAGCATGTAGAGTCGGTGTTTTCTAAGATCCTATGTAGTGCTAAATCCTAGGATTACTCTCCCCCACACCACTTCTATTTCTTACAGAAAAGTCTCAGCTGAAGACAAGAGTATCAGACCATGCTTTTGATTTAGCTGTTACTATTAATTTACAATGCAATACTTCTTTCACACTTTTTTTTCCAACTATAAATATTGAATGATGATAACTAATGATAACGCCTATTGTATGTGTTCCATATAGCTGCTTACCAGAAGCACCAACAAATTTTGCCTGGATGAAGAATAATATGGCTGTCTTTTGGCTAGAATAAACACTTCACTAGAACAAGGAGGGGTCATCGGGAGCGTTTGAGAGTTGAGAACATGGAAACCCTCCATTTTAAGGGGCAATCATAGGAATGTGGCATGTTCTCGTTAATCATAATCTCTATTATCCCATTCATGGCTGCTGTATGAAACTTCCAAAGCTACCACTACAGTTATCAAGAAGGAACAGATGGGTGCCATTGACAATGATGGACATCACAGGGATAAATCCTGACCATATGTGTTGCTGCTCATCTTTTCCCTCCTTATTCATCCAACCATAAAGGTCAGATTGCCCTAGAGATTAATCAGTCATTTCTTTGATAGCCCCTAGAGTGAGTTGGAGGTTTGGGAAGAGCTGGAAAGGTAATACTAAAGAACAGATGTTGTCTAGCACCCCTGAGAAGTTCTTCTTAGGGGCTTTAGAGTCTTGGGAACTATCCCAGTCTGCTTGGAGAGGTGATCCAACTTTTTCCACCATTTGTCATTCTCTTCCACCATGTTCCTTTCTTTTGTCATGTATTTCAATGCTGTTTCTCCTGAATTATTTTGCCCTACTTCTTGTCCTTGATTTTTTTCCTCCTTATATCCCCTTCTTCTTCATTTCCTGTTTTTCACTGTAAAAGCTTAGGTAGGTCAATCAATTGTTTGTGCCTCCCCTTCAAAGTCAAGGCTTAAAACGTACGGCTAATGTGAGCTGATAATCATGTGTGTCAGCTGTTATCAACAGATGGCGATACTCTGCTTTGAGTAGGAGTCTGGTGACCTTGGACTGAGTTGTGTTATCTGGCCAAGTTGGATAATGTTTGGTTCAAGCAAAACTCCCTTTATGTAGCTTAAAAGAGTGACAGACAGTACTGTACTGTATAGTGAAATGAGTCCTGGATTCAGAGTCAGATCAGAGGTCTACCTCCATCTCAGACCATTATCTGTGTGATACCGAGGAAGTCACTTAACTTCCCTGGGGCTCAGTTTTCTCTTCTGTTAATTGGGGATAATTAATTATACTACTTACCTCAAAGGGTCAGTGGGAGAAAGGTGCTAATTTAAAAGTGCTATATAATGTGACATTTTTTTCAAAGGGTATAGACACTGTTTATTTCTTTGACACTGTGGTCTTTGGAACCACAGAGAGGTGCTTGCTCTATGGCTCTGGTATCCTCAGCAAAACCAGTATTTTCCATTCATTCTGGAATAGCACTATTTCTACTGGAATATCCAATCTCATTCTGTCCTCTTGATTCTAGTGCCTTTGTTGGGTTTTTTGGAAGCAATCACATTCTTGTAATTATTTCCTACTAACTTATGTATAGCATGTTTGTACACATTTATTTATTTGTTGTCTCTCCAATTAGATCGTGAGCTTCTTGAGTACAGAAACTGACATTTACCTCTTTTTATATCTCTAGTGCCTAGTTTATTTACTGAATGACTGTTTTACTGACAATATGACTGTCTTGCTGTCTACAATTTGACTGATTTATTGACTGGCCATTTTGGTGCAGCTCTTAGGGCAAATATTGGGTTGTCAAGACTTGTCTTTTTTTGGAGTTGTTTCATTTTAGTGTGACCAACTCTTCATTCCCCCATTTTTTTTGGTTCCTTTAGCAAAGATGCTGGAATGGTTTGACATTTCCTTCTCCAGTTCATTTTACAGATGAGAAAACCGAAGCAAACAGTGTTAAGTGATGTGTCCAGGGTCATACAACTAGTAAGTGCCTTACTGTGGAAAAACAACTTGGATAGCCCCTTTAGTGTCCAATCCTGAATTATCAGATGGAGCATTAAGCAGGGCTGCTGTCCTGACCTTATTTAGTAGGAAGCAGGATTTTGAGTGTTTTTTCTGTCTCAGAAGCACTACATGTAAAACTGGGAATCTATGAGCAAAGTAGTTTAAATGGGTCAAAGAAATGCAACAAACCTAGAGAGTTCTCTCTCATCCTTTCATATAGCAATTGATGAACTAGTGGATGAACTAGATAATTTTTGTGAAAATTTTTTTTAGGTGATGGGTAAGAGTTTCCAAGATATGTATAATGAAATTTGTATTTCACAAGTTTTTGCCTATTCATAATCAAAGTATATATCCTTCGGTGATATAATAGTGTTCCCTTCAAATAGTTCCTAGGAAGATTTTATTTTAAGATGGAAAAATAAAATGCTAGCTTGATTCTCCTTTCTTCAATGGCTTAGGGAAAGGGTAATTAGAAATATTTTTCATTCCATATTAGTTAATTAATGTTTTTTGAACCTGAAGTGGGATTTCCAAAAGTCCCTGACCATCCCAATGTCTATTGATACTTCAATAAATATTTGTCTAGTTGAATTGGAGAAACTTATTTTCCCAAGGGGAATGCTACCTAGGATGGGATACCTAAGTTAGAAAGTTAATTCAGAGAAAACTAGAATCAGAGAGTGACCTTACCCAGAGTCTAAAATATATGTCACAAGATTGCAAATGTGGTCAAATGTTTCTGATGTTTTGTTAAATTCCAAATATTCTCTTTTTCTAGTACTTGAAAATTCTGACTGGTCTAGACCATGCAGCTCTTAGAGGCAGCTATGGTGCAGTGGCAACCGTGGACTTAAAAGATAGATCTGAGTTCATATCTTGGCTCTGCTACTTCTGATACCTGTGGTGTTGTGGGTAAATCAAAATCACTTATCCTCCCTAAGCCTCAGTTCTTTCATTTGTAAAATGGAGTAGGACTAGATAACTACTAACATTCTTTCTAGTTTCAAACCTGTGCTTCTCTTTAGATTTTGGCATAATGTAGTCATTTCTAAATGGTAGACACTTACTAATTGTGCAACCCTGGGCAAGTCACTTAGAATCAGGAAGGCTCTAGTCTAGTTAGTAAGAGTCAGAAATGGCTGAACAAAATTATTTTTACAAAATTCTTTAAACTCATGACCTTTCCTTCTCTCCTCAAACGTCAATTTATCTGGCAATACTCTCCTATCATCATAATTTCTTCTCATAATATTTTAATACATGGTAGGAATATGATAAATTCTGATAAGACGGTTTATAATTTCCCCCCATTATCACAATCTTAGTTATTCAGACATTCTTTACGTATTCTTCTTTTTTTTTTTGCTTTCTCTATTTCAACTTTGCCCTTATTTTGTCTGTCAATATTTCTCATCAGCCATTTCTTCAACTATGAATACTTCTCCTGTTCTTTAAAGATGTTTGATTTGTTTCTTCCTTCTATTATTTTATTCACATTTTGTTGTATCATAGGGTTCAAGAACTTCTTTTCCTGAAGTCATCCTTCATAATGTGACTTTTTCCCCAAATATTCAGATATATGCTGAATTTTCAAATTCCTCTGCAATATAAGCTACTTTTACAAAAGAAATTTCTGCACTTAGTATTGTATGTTGTAACCCAACAATCCTTTCTACCAAGTCATTAGTGAATTAAGAGTACCCCTCTAGCTAAGGCAATTGATTTAAAATATGTCAGTTTGTTTTTACTGATAGGAAAATTACTCTACAAGATCATAGATTTTGAGTGAGAGGGGACCTTAGAGATATCCTAGTCTGATCCTACCCTCTTTATAAATGAAGAAACTGAGGTCCAAAGAACTTGTAATTTGCCCAAGGTTGTCTTGATAATAAATAACAGAGCAGAGATTTATGCCCCTTTTTCTGAGCTGTAGATCCAGCATCCTTATGTTATAATACATTATCTTTCTAGTTAAGATGGGTTGTCTGGGTATGAATTTTGTCCTTTCTTGATGAGGCATGGTTACTAAACAGATGAGACAGAAGCCACAAAAATTACTTTGAGACGTAGAGATGTGAATAGAAAAGATAAAAGAGCAATAGAAAGTTGTAAGAGAAAGAAAAAAAAGTATTCAGTAAGAAAAGATTGAAGACCCATTCTTGAACACTTATCTTCAACTACATGAGAGGAAAAAAAGATTCTAATTAAGGGAGATTTCTGAGGCTGAAGTTCAAGCATACCTAGATCAGCAATCAGGTATTTGTCAATTTAAAGCTATTTAAACATAAAACCACATGTTGTATATTAAGTGAGGGTAGAAAGATCTTTGCTTCCTCAGGAAATTAAGACTGACTTTTTATGGACTTGGTTGTGAGTTCTCTTTGTTTTATATTTTTATAAGATATAAAATATAATCTATATTAATATATTATTAGCCTAAGTTCTTGCATGAGAGGTATAGGCTCCTTACCTTCTCTGTAGAAGTAAAGAATGGGTAAAATTGTGATGTTTCCCAAGAACCATCATACAAAACATGACCTCCTTGATGGTGGGGATAAGACCTTTCCTCAAAGTAGTTTTTATTCCTTTAATTCAGGTCCTGACTATGTGCTTATTATAAACTGGTATTACTATGGTAGGAAATGGGGAGGGGAAGGAACTAATATTTACTAAGTGCCTACTGTGTGCCATACATTTTGTTACATATATTGCAATAAAAAATTAACTTACTTTTTATTAACCCAGTAAAAATAATTCAGCATAAACAGTAAAATTTGTTTCAATTGTACACATATTAAATAAAATAGAGCTATAAGTTTTCATGGTAGACCTAATCTAAATGCCCCTTTGCAGTACTTTTCCTTCTTTGATTGTGCTTTCTGTCAGTTTGTTTCTAAGTCAGCCCATGGACATGAATTCTTTTTACCAATTTTTAGCCAAATCTTATTCTCTTTGCAAATTTAATCAATTTTTGCACAATCCATTGGATCAGGCAACAAATAGATCTGTGTTTTGATAAGAAAGTTAAATGTTGAGATTTAGTTGGTGACACAGTGCCTTCTATACCACAAGTGCGAAATAAATGTTTATTGATTCATGTCATCCGTTATTGCTATTATTTTAATCTAGAGCCTCCAATCCTGTAGACCTGGCCATAACTACAACCATTCTGAGAAAACACCTTCACCTATATATCCAGAATGGCAGAACACACGAGTATTAGAAACAATGAGCACTGGCATGTATCCAGCTCCTTTTTAAGTCTTCCCTTTGTGATCATAATGCAACAAAACTCATTACAAAAACAAAACAAAACAGAAAAACAAACAGAAAAGTAACCTTCATGGGAGTTACATAATTTACTCATCTTTGTGGTGATATAAATGGTACAACAAATAACCAAATACATGTGGGTCTTTCCCCAAATGAGAATTTCACAATAAATTATCCAAATAAAGTGGCACACAGGTTGGGATAACATGTATTTTCTCTCCAGGAAACACACAGCAAAATCAAGATTCAAAGAATTTTTAAGAATGCAAACTGAAAAAGCTGTTACAGTCTCTAGTCCTGGAAAACCTTTCCAATAGATACAAGACTGTAGGACTTGCCTTCATAATGGTATTAACCTTGTACTACATTTCTCTCTGTCAAGATGCTTCCTTGTGAGAGAACCAAGTAAGAGCGTACTCTGTTTCCTCGTTTGTCATGGAAATGCCTCCTACATTCAAAGAAAATACAGGGATCCTCAGTCTCAACCTTAAGTTACAGTAAGGAGGCACCACCTAAGCCAGAAACTATTTTTTTCCTCTTGCATTTTTATTTGAAGTAGCTTCAAGAAATCCACCCTCATAGGCATGCAAAGCCATGCCTCCTTTAGGGATGAATAAGCATCCACCCTGTCATTTCAGTGCAATTCAATTCATCAAATAGCATTAAACACCTACTAAGTGCTAGGCATTCCTGTTCACCTGTTCCTTTAGGTCCCTTATACTTTGAAAGGCTCTCTCCACCCCAACCTCCAAAAAACACATACACACATTGGGATTCAGAATAAAAGAAGTGAGGGCAATGAACATAAATGATACCTGTGGGTAATAGGTTTGAAATTGCTATGTTACTTGGTAACTGGATATAATTACAAGTGCAACAGATTCTGCTGGGCTGTGGTGCAATTATCACCCTCATTTCTAAAATAAAATGAAAGTATTACTACAGTGTTGTCACAATTCAGTACCGTGGGAGCAGGGATCTTATTGGAAAGATAACAGTGGTTCAGCATATATTTCTTATTTCTCATCCCATGTTGGGAGCCTTTGAGTTCGGAAGCCTTAAAATGCACAATTCTGTGTGATTAAACACATACAGTCACAATTCATCATCATTATCGCAAGGCAACGGTAGGGTTCCTGAGTAAGGAGAAAGAGAAGCGTGATAAGTGATATGGCTGCATTATGACAGCGGGCAGGTGACTGTGTATTTTGGTAGTAATTAAAGACTATTGAGTGATACTTTTCAGCCTAATGAGTGATATTGCTACTGCCTAACAGCAGGGAGGCCCCTGTGTGTTACTGCATATTTCCATAGTATTTACCGGGTAATGAGTGTTATTGCCATGGTCTAACAGCAGGGTGCACTGCTCTCTATGATTCCCTGAGAGCTCCATGGTAATTAGGAGGCGGAATGTGATGGTTGCTTTGGTGTAATAGCAGGCATGATCTAGCTGCTGTGTTGTTCCATCGTAATTACCAAATGACCCACCATATTTTCCAGAATGCTTACTTTGGCAAAACAGGGGGAGAAATTATCAGTGTCGAAGGCCTAATGATGCTAGTATTTCCAGTTTGGTTAGAGGATTTGTAACATGCCCAAATACTTTCACTGTAGTCCCGCAATCACTGGAAAATGCCAGGGCACTGCGCATATTTTTCCTAACTGCAGCCTTGTTTCTCCTGGCTTTCTGCCCTTTGGCTGAGGAGTGCGCCAAAATGGTGTGGCTTTGTTCGAGCTGCTGAGAGAAGGGATGACAGAAATTTGAGGTATTAAAAGAGATGCCTTCCCCTATATCTTTACACATACTACACTTTACACATGCTCTCACTTGTGACTTGGAAGATAACTGGAATGAGACAAACAGAGCTTTGTATCATGATGCCAACTTTCATGGCAGGAGGCAGAAGTGGGAATGGGGTAGTGTATGCCCACCTTTGGCTACTTCTATCCTCTGGCTCCAGTGACCTTCTCCCAGATGCCACCCTCAGTATCCCATCCTCTATAGTGCCTTACCTTGAAGCTCCTTGGAGAAAAGACTGAATTAGCCTTCTTTCAGTACATAGTTTGCTTGTCATATGTCTCACTTCTCTCTCTGTCTCTCTCCCTTCCTCTCCCTCTCCCTCTCCCTCTCCCTCTCCCTCTCCCTCTCCCTGTCCCTCTCCCTCTCCCTCTCCCTCTCCCTCTCCCTCTCCCTCTCTCTCTCTCTCTCTCTCTCTCTCTCTCTCTCTCTCTCTCTCTCTCTCTCTCTGTCATATTACGCTCCAAAAAAACAACTCTAGATCTAGCTCTATATTCTGTATCCACATGCCTCTATACTTTTAACGAAAATCCCAAATGGATCACACGCATGAATGGAAGAGAAGAAATCAAACTGACCAATTCGTGGTAAAAACTTCAGCACGATAACACGAAGCCCCGGGCTTGTTGCTTACGTGCTTCTTCTCTTGCTTGCCCTCTTCGTCTTCATCATTGCTGTTACTATCATCATAGCATTACAAACATAAATCTGGAAGGGAGTGTAGAGGTCATTTAGTCCAACTCTCTCATTTTGGGGATGAAACAGAAGCCTAAATTGGTGAAGTGAATTGCCCAAGGTCATCACTTCTTTGAGTTTCACTTTCATCTGTAAAAATGGGGAAATTCATGTTGCCCTGCTATTTTAACATGGTTGTTGAAAAGAAACTGCTTTTCCAAACCTTATAGGACTATAGAACTATGTGTCATCTCTTTTTAGGACATGACATTTACTTTTTTCCTAGGTTATATCTACAAACACAAGTTAGAAGAGAGGAGGGAGGGAATTCTGTAAATGACTTAGGCCCCCAAACTATTGGCATAGAATACCCAAATAATTGATTAAATCCTCCATTTCACTTGCATATGTACAGATAGCCCCATAATTGGAGAAAATTAAGTGGGGCTTAATGAGGGAAAGCTAAATTGTGAGGTAGTAGAGATTTTCTTTTAAAGGAAGTATGCTTTTGAGGTGGAACTCCTGTGGGATAGAGTGAAATTACCCTCACATTTGGAATTTCTCTGAGAGTAGAGCTTATAACATGAAAATACCAAAGTGTCCAGGTAGGGTTATGTCATTTCGGTATCCAATTTCCCCATGGTCTCACAGGAACCAGGTTTCTATTTCCTCTAAGATACTGTTTTTCATTTGGCTTTGCCAAGCGTCCACTAGCCCTGCATCCTTATTCATGTTGTGTCTTCGATCACCTTAGCCATGCATGTCTGCATGTCTGTCAGTCTTGGCAGGCCTTTTTTTTAAATTAATCAGTGTAACATTTGGTTCTTTGAAATTGAAATGGATTTTAGTCTTCTTTGTATATTAATTATTGATAAATGGAGCCTGGGAGACAGAGATGAAGCCTGGCATGATTAAAGACAGATAGTTTTTAATTTTATGTCTCTTGCAGTGACAGAAAAATCTAGTTTAATAGGAGTCATTTTTCAAAAAAGACATGATCAGGAGGTAGAGTGGGTGGAGAATGGACAAGAAAGAATGAAAGTATGGGAAAACTAGAATAATTCCTTGTGAGGAAATAAGATTCTTCCCTTGCTCTTGGTTGGAATTGTTTAAAGCATTTAGAGTAGTGTGGAAATTGTAATAGGATCCTTGAAAAGAATTGAAGGTTTAGAGGCTATATCATCAAAAAAAATCTGGAGAAGTAGGTGGAGCTGGTAATTTCATCAGAGAACACTTTAGGATTCAGGAAACAGTCATCATTTCAGATCTTCAAATTCACTAAAACACAAAGGCATTTGTCAGACTGGCAATAGGGACTGATGGTGAGAAGAGGAGTCCCCGCTGGGACATGCCAACCCCTGCACAAGGTTAAAGGGGAAATGGAAGCAGAATAATAAAGTTTTTTTTTTCCCAAACATGATTCCAAATTACCTTGTGACCAGTCCAATCTACTGGCTGCTTATGCTTGCACGCTATTCTTCTTCTCACCTCTATATAAGCATTCCTCCATGTCTAAAATGAAGTCCCTCTTCATCTCTTCCTTTTGGAATCACTGCCTCCTCTCAAGGCTCATCTCACTATCTCCTATCCTATTTGAGACTCTTTGTGTTCCCTTCAGTGGCTAGTGCCCTTCCCTCATATTATTCTATTTTCCCTTTGCTTTTTCTCCACCTCCGTCTCCCAGGAGATTCTAAACACCTTGAAGACAGAGACCATTTCATTTTTCTCTTTGTTATCTCCATCGACTAGAACATCTATCACATGGTAGCCTCTTAATAAATGATTGCTGAATTGAAATAGGTGATCCTGTGGTGCTGGGACTGGATTTAGACCTACCTTCAAATCCAGCCTCAAATGCTTATGAGCTATGTAACTTTGGGACAAGTCACTTAACCTCTGCTTGCCTCAGTTATTTCAGCTATAAAATAGAGGTAATAACATCACCTACTTCCCAGGGTTGTTTTGACAATCAAATCGGATAATATGTTTAGTACAGTGACTGGCACATAGTAGGTGATATGTAAATGCTAGTTCCTGCTGCTACTGAAATGAATTAAAGGCTATTTATGTAATTAGAGAGCCTTAGGAAAATATGTAAAGGAGCTTAGCTTCACCAGAGATTAGAGTCTTTTCTATCAGCATGTTGAATAATTGTGCCAGACTAAGGGGAGAAAAAAGGAACAAAGAGAAATCTAGAGGGAGGTCTTCCTCCTTCTCTTACCCTTTATCTGTTACTGTAAGCATATCAGTTTTGATTTCTACAGAGGATTTGTAGGACACATAGAAAAGATTCCCTAGGATTGGAAAGCATGAATCACTTCTATTTTCATTGTTAGGAAGGCTATCCACATCAGCGAGACCATAGGTTGTTCCAAATTCATGCTCTTCTCCCTACTACACAGCCTCTAGAGGGGTAAAACTTTGCATCATATAACTACTGGACTATTACAATAGTTTCTTGATTGGTCTCCTTGTCTCTAGATTCTTTCCTTTATCATACTTACAGCCATCAAATGTATATTCCTAAAACACTGACCGTATCATGCCCCTACTCAAAAATGCTCTTATCGTACCCTTGTTGCCTGTATAATAAAATACAAAACTCTTAGCATGGCATTTAAAGCCCCAATCTTACCCTTATCTACCTTTCTAGTATTTTTTAATAGTCTTTTTCATAAGTCTACACAGTGTGTCTCAAAAGTCAGTGTGACTTTAAATTTTAATAACAACTGCATTTAGACATTTTGAATACCCATGTTCTACTCAATACATACTTGTAGTTATTTTTCATACAAAATAGTCTATCTCTATGTGTCTGCACAAATGGCTTCCTCTGTCTAGGATTCACTTCCTCTTTACTCTTACCTAATAAAATCTCTAATTTTACCTAAAGCCCATCACATGTGTTACCATAGACTAGTATCTTTTCAAAAACTCCCCAAAATATTAGTCACTTGTCTCTCCTGAAATGAATTTGCATATACTTTGTAACTATTTATTTGTGTTGATATTGTGTATATACTCAATTCCAATTCAATCCATTTCATACAGAATTTATTAAGTGCCTACTCTATACGAAGTACTGTGCTAAGTGATTTGATACAAAAATAAACTGATAAAGAATTGAACAGTTGCCCAGCCTCAGGGTGACTTTGTGTTATAAGAGAAAACTCACAATGACTGAGGGAAAATGAATGACTAATTAATTGAACCAAAAAAGTTTTATGAAGGAAGGACAAAAATAGTTTGGTAGAAAAGAAGTATAGTCATGAGAAGAGAAATATCCCTGAAATCTGTCCTCTACTTTCCAAATTTTTTGTCACCAGGCGGTTCAAGCACCCAATTATCTTTCCAGTGGGTTATTGAAGTAGACCTCTTACTGATTTCTCTGCCTCTTTATTTTTTCCTACTCCAACACCTTATACATCATTACCAGAATAATACTTCTAAGGTACTCTTGACTCTCCTACTTAAAGACTTTCAGTGACTCCTCATGGACTACTCCTAAATAAATACCATGTCCTTTGCCCACCATTCAGTACCATCCAGTCTAGACCAGAACAACCTTTTCAATCTTTCTAATGCTCCTGTCTCTGGTACTCTATGATCTATATAAGCTCTGCCACTCAGATTTTCCAGATCTTGCTCATATCATTCAGGTGGCCCATTCAGGCTATCATGAATCAAGTCAAGGGCTTAAAGGGAAATGTTACTCCAGTCATTAGCTGGATTCTCTATTGTTCATCATTCTGTATTCCCCATTTCTAAGCAACAGCTTAATTCTTGGTCAACCCTTCCTTCTACTCCTCTGATTTCCTAAGTGTTGTTTATCCTTCATTCTTGAAGTGGCCTGTGACATCGGAAATGTGATGCCATGACTTGATGGGTGAATTGGATTTAAGTGAGGCAGAGCTGCACAGTCATCAGCCTCACTCTCTCCTTCAGAGTCATCTGGTTCTGGTAGCAAGATACAGATCAGGATGACTATACAGATTCCCTGAGTACATATATATAGAAATAGAACATATTCTCTCCCCTGGCCCTGCCATTTCTACTGGTTGAAATCCTTACCTACTTTTCACACTCCAACTCAAACTATGTAGTTTTCCCTGAGAACTCCCAGCTGGGAAGTAATTTCTTCCACCCTAGTACTTTTAAAGCACTTTGCTTTAACTCTTCATAAGTCTTTGTCAGATTCAGCTTTTCATTATATGCTTTGGTTTTGAGACCTCTCTCCTCTACTCAGTATCAATTAGTAAGAAACAATTAAGCACACATGATGTAGCAGGCATTGTGCTGGACTTTTGGGACACAAAACCCCAAATAAAATGGTCCCTGCCTTCAAGGACCCTCTCTCCTATGGAGGAAACAACTTTTGCTCAAGTAAGTTGATACAAAATCTATTTGATATTTGATATCTGCTGCTGCAGGAAATCAGTGAACTTCTCATCCACAAGGTACTGCTTCAAGTAGGGACGATGTCTTATTTATCTTCCCCTTCCTCATTACTCAGCAAAATGCTTAGCACATAGTAAGTTATCTATAAATGTTTCTGAACTTCTTTTGTTGAATATTAGTTCCAAATAGGGTAAACTCCATAATTTAGGAACAAGGACAAAAATAACCATCCTATACAACTGAAGGAAGCTAAAAGGAGTTGTGTGAAAATGGATATCTGCCATCTGTATCAATCTCTTATGTAGGCTTTGGAATCAGAGGTCAAGGGTTCAAATCCTGCCTCTGTCACTTACTGCTTGTGTGACCTTGGACAAATCATTTTACTGTTTTGAGTCGCAGCTTCTTGAACTAAATAGTCTCTAAGATTACTTTCTAGCTCTAGATCTAAAATTCTATCAACTGATTCACCCAGTCGGATCCCTTGAAGGCATAGACTGTATTGTTGCTGTCTTATCTTCATGACCTATCATAGTTCCTGGCACAAATCAGGAGCTTAATAAATGCTTATTGGATTGGATTGAACCACACTATTTACAGTGTGTTTATCACACTAAAATGTTGAATTGAAGTGTTTGTGGAATTGAATTGGCAAAAAAAAAAAAAATCGAGGTAGGACCTTCCCTAGTCCTTCTTAATGTAAGGAAAACCATAATAGGAATAAGAAATGGAATGGAATTTCTCAATACGGAAGTCTTGATAGCACACAAAGAATGAAAAATAAGAACTGATTAGTATTGCTCCAAAGAACACAAAGAGAGATTATTTGATTGTCTTGACGAACAGTCTATAGCATTAAATACTAAGAAATGTCCCTGCAGTCAGATGACAGTATGCTAGGTGGCATTAAATGTTTTTGTAAGTTTCTTTAACCTGATTCTATTGATCTATTCATTGTGGTTTTCTAAGTGGACTCACCCAACAATAAGGGGTTTTCTTCAGTTAGTGACCTGAACCAGCACTATAAATCAAACAACTGGCATTCTGCTTTATGAATCATTCTCTTATGAATTTGGTTATGTAAAATAGCCTCCTCTTGTCCAGTTCCTTTCAGGTGAAATGGTAAAATTGACCTTTGGAATCTTAAAACTCAAGAAGCAGACTTGAAAAGGTAGAGCCCTCCTAGAAAGAAGCTCATGAAGAAAGACATTCAGTATCTACCCATCTTAATTACAAAACTGAGAGAGTAGGATAGGGAAGGAGATGAATTGACCAGATTTCCTATCAAGATAAACAATGTCAAAGAAATATGGTTGAAGGTCCCGGATCTTCCTGATTTATGTTGCTTCAGTGTGCCACTCTAAACAAAAGATTCATTGCAGATGGGGAGCTTGTAATTGAACACAATTCTTTTTTCAAAGCAGTGGTACCATACCACCTTCTGAATGCATCTACCCAGACCTGACCAACTGGTTATTTGGGTTCATCTGTATAGTCAAATAACTTCACTGATCTATTGACTGTATTGGTTGGTCAGTTGAGTCAAAAAGGTTGAAATCACTGAATAAGTCCTTGCAGCTTCTGTCTCATGACTCTGACTCTTCTCCAATTTTCTCCCTCCTACTTCTGCCTCTTGCTGGCTGTCATCTGCTATGTCTTTCTATCTCCTATCTCTTTCTTTCATCTATCGCTTTATAATACTTTTCATGTCTTTGTGGTACCTGTGGTTTTTCTGTCCTTGTAGAATATTCAGCTATTCTTTGTATTTCAGTGGATATTATCCTTTTCCTTGTTCTCTTTTTAAAAAAATGTTCTTTTATCATTCTTCTATAAAGAGTGGACACTGTGGAAAAACAAGCCAAATCAGTAGGTTGGGTCAATGCAGGGCAAAAACATTTCCCACATTTTTAATATTCATCCAGGCCTTCAGAATATGAGCTGAATATGACCCTTGCCTTGATTTCATTTGGTCCAGAAGACATCCTGTATCCTTTGAGGTGATTGATATTACTCTCGACACTTCACGACAGCCTGGAGCATAATTCCACCCAGTGGGACCCAGTGCCATCCTATTACGAATATTGCAAAGTTGATAAGAATGATTGAAAATGTGCAGAACTAATCAGAATTTTAAATGTCAGTGATAACAGGGGATGACTGATTCTTGTAACTATAGCCCAAGTGAACAGCAAGGTGTGAAAGAGGAAACTGAACTTGACTAGGACATTCTTAGTACATCCTATTGAACTTGACTCTATCTTCTGTCTTCCCCTTCTGTCCTTTATCTTTCTTCCTCCACAGTCATGAATAATGCTCTGAACTTGAAGCCAAGAAAACCAGGGTTCAAATCCTTTCTGTAACACTCACTAGTTCTGTGATCATGGGTTAGTCCTTTAAATTCAATGAGCTTATTTGCTTATATGTAAAATGGGGATATTTCTGTATTAGAAAGGAAGATTATGGCTATTGAATTTTAATTTTATGTCTGAAATCATATCTCTAGTCTATATATACATTTTATTCTCTAAGCAAGATGTTTGACTTCCTTACAGGATAATGGATGGGGCCTTGGACTTGGAATCTTGAAGATCCTGTCTCAGACATTTACTTGCTGCTACTCTGATAAAATCACTTAAGTTCTATGTCTCACATTCCTCATTTGTAAAATGAAGAGGTTAGACTTGGTGGCCCCCAAGTCACTCTTACCTTTAAAACGATGATCCTGTGATTGGGCAGCAGGCATATAGGATAGAGGACAAAGATAACTTGTCCTGTTCAGTGTTTTCCATGAGCCTGCTTAGAGATTTTAATTGTTAGGGAAACTGGAGTGACAGGTTCAGGGGGAAAGGAATCACCAGTTTAGGACCAGGAGGAGAGAAAATTTTAATAATTGACCATTTTCAAGTAAATTTTAAGAAACCAGATAGAACTGGATCCGGTCATGCAATACTAAATATAAGATAGCATTTCATAGAGAGTAGGGAATAAGCTAGGAGTCAGAGGCTCTGGGATCAAATTTTAGCTCTGTTCCTTGCTGCCTATGTGACTTTAACTTCTCTTGACCTCAGTTTCCTAATCTGTAAAATGAGAGCATTGGCTTGACATCCAAGGTCCCTTCCAAATCTAAATTTAATACTATGTTTTAAACTAAACCATAGTAAAAAGTCTGTACAAGATCTCTGATTATAGGATTTAGTCTATAAAAGGACCTGGGTATAAATGAAATTGCGTCTGACTTGGTCTTTCAAAACACAATGAACCTATTTGTTCATTTAAGCTCCTTTCCAACTTCAAGAACCTACATCCTGCAAATTTAAGGTTGACTTTATTTTAGGTCTGTATAACAATTGCAGCCTCATCTAAATGTTAATTAGTAGGTTTCCCCCCTTATTTTCTTCTTCCCCCCATTCCAATGGCTCAATAGATATATTTGTTCCCAGTTATTAGAGTTATAATGACTGTGCCAAAATAATAACATTAAAGGCCATGAGAGTCTCCAGCCAAGCTGTTGTGGGACCCCTGATGCCAGGCTAGAGTGCTGAGCTGAAAACTATGTCTCCAAACACATAATTGGCTGCAGCAACGAAAAGAGCATGAGAGAAATGAAGAAAGAGGAAGTCAGCAGGTCTAATGGGAAGGTTGCAGGCGCTTATATCTAAATGGCCTCCAAATGTACCATTTTGTTCCTAATGACACGGGATTAGGAAGGAAATATAATTGAGGTTTTATCAAATGTTCAAATAAGTGACATGACCCCCTCCTGCCCCTGGCCCTTATTCTGCCTTATACAGATTCTAGTGTAATAGAGTTTAAAGATTCTGAAAAGTATATTTAGCAGATGGAATGTCTTCTGGTTTTGTCTGTGTAGGGTTGGGGGAGGTCTCTTTTCACCCCACTTTGTTCAGGTAGTAATTTACCTTTTGAATAATCTCCCTCACAGGGCTGGTTAAGCTACCAGTCGGGTTCCCATTGTTGAATGTTCTTAAGAAAAACAGGTCCAAATGTCTTGATAAGTGAATGACATAGTGAGTGTTCTGAAAAACCAAACGAGTGTATCATGGAGGGGCATTGATGTCCTTGTGTATTAAGAAAGAGATGTGTGAATCTCTGCCATCCTTTCCCTCTTTCCATAACTCATTCACTGTGGCTGCTGAAAGGTATAGATGGAGAATTTAGAGTCATTGAAGATGCAGTGTCTTTCACTATGTCTTGCCTTTCAATAATCTATTTTTTTCTCCTCTCTTCTAAAAGTCAATATGTGGTCTTTCTTCTTCTTAAATAGCCCGTACCTCTCTTTGTCTGTCCTTTTGTACCTGTGTGTCTGTCTCTTTGCCTGTTTCTGTTAATCTTTGCCCCTTCCTGTCTGTCTTTCTGTCTCTGCCTGGCTCAGCCTTTTTCTTCTTCTGTCTTGGCCCTGTCTCTCTGTTCTACTCTGTCTGCATCTCTGTCATGGTCTGTCTTTCTCCTTATGTGTGTCTCTCCATCATTCTATTTCTCTCCATATCCAATATTCTAGTACTTACTAAGCCTGATTTTCCCCATTTTTCAACTTCTATTATGAGCATGCAGTGCATGCTACTATATCCTCTTCTTCCTGACAAATATTTTCTACCCTGGCACTCTCTCAACTGATTCATCAAAGTTGTAACTTCAGGCAACAGACTGTTCCTTTCCTTCCTAGAAGCCAATTACAATACCTTGAGCTCAATGGGATGTAAGCTCCTTGAGGTCAGGAATTGTTTCTATCTTGTCTTTTAATTTTCAATAATTTGAATAGTGTTTGCCACAATATTTGGATTAGATCTGCAATTTCATTGGCATAAGGATCTCCCAAAGAAGATGTTTATATTATAATAGAGAAAGGTATCATATACATACCTAATTATACTTTCTCACCATATTATGTATATGTACATACATAGAGACTATACACAAATATACACAAGCTAAACATAGCTATACCTATAGATATGTATATACCTATTCATGTGTGTATGTATATGTGTATGTATACATGCATGCATGTACACATTGTTACCTGAAATTTAGAGATATAATTCAGATCCAAGAGAGTTGCCTAGGGCACTGGGCAGATCAGTGACTTTCCAAGGTCCCAGGCTCAGCGTGCATCAGAGACAGGGCTTAAACCCAGGTCTCCCTGACTACAGGACCAACTCTTGAAAATATACCAGATTATCTCTTGAGTGTCACATAGTACATACTTAATAAATACAAACAAATTAAGATATGCAAAGTGATTTGCAAACCTTAATGTTTATAAACATTATAAACCTTAATATGCTAAATATAAGTGCTACTTATTTTTATTACTAGTAGAACTGAATTTAATTGAAGTGCTACCACATGCAAGGAGATGTTGGGAAAAGCATCATTGTAGGAACTTAGAAATCAATGAAATCATAAAGCCAATTGATGTTTATACAAATATTTACATGTAGCATATGTATATGCTTCTGTAGTAATGCACTCTATTACATATATGAAAACCAGTGCATACTTGCATGAACAGACAAATATACAAGATGGAGGTAGCTTTCAAAGGGCCTGTGACTATTGCTTCTCTCCTATAGAGAGGTAGCATAGAGGTTGAATGAGGTGGAAGTGAACACAGTCCAGTGCTCCTACCCTTTACGAAGATCCTTTGTGGCATGTTGAACATTGAAGCCTGGTACAAAGGTGTGTTAGCTTTTTATTTACACAAGTGAGGTTCTACAACAAATGTCTTATAATATAAACTCTAAGTGACAAGAAAAAAAAAATTCAAATGCCAGCAGGTTACCTGTTTATTTCAATAAATAATTTAATCCAACTGATAATTTAGTAGCTTAAGCAACTATGTTTTCATCATTGTCTGACCATAGACAATACATACATCATTTCCAGAAAAAGAAGCACCAATATCTGAGTTTTCAAGGCTGGGGGGCTTCTTAAAATGACTGCCCAGAGTCTCATCTGACACATGGACCTTCTTGTAGGAAATAAGCCCCAAAGCAAAACCTTACCTTAGAGTAAATATATTCTTTTCAGGGCTGGAGGGCATGACTCTGTGCATCATTAAAAGTTAACAAAACCTGTCTGAGGCCTATTAATGGGTGGGAAAGGTCTTTAACTCTTCCCTTCACCTACCATTAACCTTACATTAACCTGCCACCAAGTAAAACAAATCCTCATATTGTCTATGATCAAGAATAAATATCTCTTTTTCCATCTCGAATCCATCACTTCTCTTTTAGGAGGTAGATAGCATTGATCATTCTCCATCCTCCAAAGTCATAGCTGGTCTTTGCATTGGTCAGAAATTATAACCTTTTTAAGATTGTTGTCCTTATACCATTGTGATTGTAGAAGATGATCTTTTCGTATCACTTTTTTGAGGCTAGGGACAGTTTCAGGCTAAATTTCCAAGTCAGTCACCACAGCTAAGAACCCTTCCTAAAGATCCCAGCAAAAGTTCCATTTTCTTAAGATTCTGTTGTGCCCTAAATATCAGCTCATTCTGCCCACAGTTAACAATAACTGCTTAAACATGTTCCAGGGACATTAGAAAGCTGTAAAAAAGAAGCTATTAATAGTAGATGGAAGTGTCTTGCAGCATTCTAGTGAATTTTAAGAATTTCTGCTTAATCAGGATTTTGGAGATGTGTTTTCCTTTCGAAGGGCTATATGGAAGTGCACAGTCAGTTTCCTTAAATGAAAGAGCTGCATTGTGTGTCACTTGGTAACTGATCTTTGAGTACTGAATGGATGGAAATGGAAGAAATCCAGATGTCACTATATTCTAAAGCAAAATTCCCTGGTCATGGAAAAGTGGAGGAGGAAATTGAATTCATTTCTTGATCTTGCACTCTGTCTCTCCTCTTTCCCTCTTCCTTGTCTGATTTTGCTTTTGCCACTACTTTCTTCTTTCCACTTAAAACACACACACACACACACACACACACACACACACACGCACACACACACATTTATTTGGATGGAAGTTGTCTTTGAATCTATGGTGTAGGGTGTAGAGAAGAAGAGGGAAGGAAACTCCATATTTTCTTGAAGATGACTTGATCCAAGTAATTTTCTATACTGTATTACTATGTTTTCATTCCATTTTTCAGGTTTTCAGAGTAGATAACCATAAGTACCCTGCTTTGGAGTACATTGTGGTGTCATTTAGATTTCATCCACCATTTACCCAGATAGAGTTAACACCCTGGAGTTATTGACAATTTATAAAACTATAAAGACCTGTGGAGTGGAAGGGAAATTAAAGCCAATCATTTTTAGCTGTAAGAGGAGTTTGCTAGAAATTTTCCTCAAAAAAGAATAATACAAACAGGCTACTGAACCCATTTTAAAGCAAAGCTCATGAGGCAGGAACAGAGTTTTGAGCTAAATATTAGTCAAAACAGGAAAAAATGGAGATAATTAATTCTCTTCTTTTTTGAAAGGCATAAATGGGATAGCATGGAGTAAAGGTGTCATAGACACATAAACATTTTCAATTTGTAATTCAGTAAATATTTGTTTAGCACCTACTATGTGTCAGGCAATGTGCTAAATGCAGAGGATACAAAAAGAGACAAAAGACAGTCTTCAAAGAATTTGCAATGTAATGAGAGTGGGAGGAGAGGTGCTGTGGCAGCTTCTGACAACAAGCCAATATGAATATATATGAGATAATTAATGGAGAGACAGTACCGGCATTAAGAGCATTTGAAGAAGGCTTCCTGTAGAAGGTGAGATTTTAGGTGGGACTTAAAGGGAGCCAGGGAGGTCAGTAGTTAGACTGGAGGAGGGAAGAGTACTCCAGGCATGGGGCACAGTCATAGAAAATACCTGGAGTTGCTGTTGGTCATTTATGGCATTTAGCCAGAATGTCAAATTTATATAGCCGTTGAAGTGTGGGAGAATTCACTTGCCAGATGTCTCTTTCAAAACTAGGGTTGAAGTTTCATCAAATATTTTGAGAGTGCAGCATTAAAGGAGAGGTAGTGTTCTGATAGGCTTCTCTTTTGGAGCTCTTGATTAAAGAGCCCACATAAGAGTTCAAACGTCAAGGTGAAGCATTACCTAGAGACCCCAGATTGTTTATTTCCAGAAAGAATGAAGCTAGGTTTATTAAAGAATAGCTTGGGGAGGCTGTGGTAGTTAACATTTACTTCCAGTGAAGTGTCTTTTGCCTCAGAATTCTAGTAAAGAGTCACCACTTTTTCAAAGAGGGTCACTTTTTCTGAGGCTAACTTCCAAAGATACCTGGTACCTGAAAAATATATCTTAGAAACCTAGACAGGCAGATGGTATATTGGCTAAAGTATTAGACGTAACTACATGGAGTCCGGGATTCATATTCTATTTCCGACACTTAGTAATTGTATCACCATGTATAAATCACTTAACCATCTTCCTCAGTTTCCTCATCTATAAAATGGGGCTAACAATAAATAATAGCGCTTATGTTACAGAGCTCTTGTGAGCGTCAAATGAGATAACATAAGAAGTACTTTGTAAACCTTAGAATGCTTATATAAGTGCTATTTTATTTTTGTTTTATTTTTAACCTACACTGTGTATGTATGGCGTTGGGCTAAGGACCAGAAATAGAAATTAAAATAACACATGATCCAAAGATGAATGTCATGGTTCCTGGCCTCACAAAGCTTACAGCTGAGCAGCTTTTAGTGTTATGCACGTGTATCTTCATGACTACATAGAGCATGCTGGCGTTGGGCTTTTCTTGGCAAAGTAATGGAGTGGTTTGATTTGCCATTCACTTCTCTGGACTACAGCAAAAAGAGATTGTTATGTGTCCAGGTTTACATGCTTGTTACTTACTATCTGAGGCCAAACATGAGTTCGAGCTTTCCTGACTCCAGGCTAAGCGCTCTATCCACTTTACCACTTTGTTACCTCCTAGGTACTATCATCAAGACCATTAAATTTGGAGAGGAAAGAAAGAATGTCATAAATTAAGCGGGTAGCAAAGACAAGAACCTTAGAAAAGGAGAATGTAAGAGGACAAAATGCATCCAGAGAGAGGATAATTATGTGTGAGGAAATCAAATCTCAAGAGATTAAGCAGTGAGTAAGCCTAAGAAGGCAGGAACATACAGTTTACTTGTTTTGAAGACTTTTGTAGGTGAAAGGAAATAGAGAAGACAATGATTCAGATGGTTTGTAGGAAGTTTTCCATTAAAGATAGAAAATTAAACACATTTCTAGGCAAAGAGGGGGATACAGGAACAGAAGACAAATTGAAAAAAAAAATGGATAAAGAAGATACAATCTAAGTCTACCTTGATAGAATGGGCTTTGTCTTGAGAGATTCATGCAGTCAAGTGTATGAGTTTCAAAGTATAATGTCAAAGTAAAATTTTAAAAAATCATAAACAGACTGGTTTTAAATTGAGTAGAGGCATGGTATAATTGAATTGGAAAGGCTACTTCTGATTTTCTTCCTGAGTCATCACATTACAAGGCAATACCACTTACTTTGATCCTAAGCATACTTTTTTAAGAGCACAAAAAGTCTACTTAGTAAGCAAGCTATGTTTATGCATAAACAAATGAATGCTAATTTAAAATATAAATGATATGCCTTTAATAATTTCCTTGGGCTGCCTCAAACCAACCAATTGGACTGATATTAGTGTTTAAATAACATTGACACTGGCCTAAGGTTGAGCTTTGGTGATTAATGAGCAGTTGAGTTCCCCACTCATCACTATCAATTTTTCCCCAGTCAATTGGTCATTTATGAGAATGAATATATTGTGATGGCTCAAATCAACTTATTTCCAGTACTATAATTTACATATCCAATCAGCAGTAGCCAATGGGAGTAATTTCACAACACAAAATGGTCATTTGGAAGACCTTTTGTTCAGTTATGCAATAACTATGAAGAATTACCTTAAATCAGCTTTGGAAATGACCATTCCTTTGCTGGACTTGGTTGAGTAACAATTTACTTACCCTGGGTGAGTAACAAAGACTTCTAATATAATTTGTTGTGCTGTTAATGTTTTTCCAAAGGGAAAGGCAGGCTGGTAAACACACATATACCTATATTAGTGTGTACATGTACACAGATGACTGAGGGAGGCTCAAGATGACCATTACTTTTCTCCAGCAGTACACAAACACATTAAGTAACGTAATTACCATTTTTATGAAGTGCAAAAAACCAAATAGCTGCCCATTGCCCTAGGTTAAGGTTCTGCTCATAATACTACCCATTTCCCAGTGGCAGAAGAGTTTGCTAGCCAACAGGAGTGCTGCATATTGATGGCAATGTTACAATAAAGACATGTTTCATTACGGGATTGGCCTCCCAGAGATAAATGCAAAGAACACAATTGGTATAGCTCACCTCCAAGATGCCAATGGTATGTGTTATTACTTCAGATCTGTTTAAATCAAACATTAAATGATTTCTGTGTCTCAAAGTAATAGGATTAGAGCTGAAAGGAAGCTTACAGATGAGTTTGTCCAAAACACTCCCCCTGTAAATTCTTAAACTGACATCTAAAGCAGGGAAGTGACTTATCCAAGGTCAAAAATTTGTCAGAATTTGAATCTGTCATCTCATTTCAAATCCATAGCTCTTTCTACTATACCATATAGTCATATATAATTGACTGATATGAGTGAAGTCTATTCCCATAACAAGTCATTTATATCAGACCATAAGGAGTAAAAGTCCAATTATTTGATTTAATTTGAAGAGTAAATATCTGTGAAAATCACATCCAGTGCATTTGATGATAGAATATTTTGAAAACATCCATAAAATAATCATCACATAGCAAAAGTCAGGAGACTTGCAGGAGGTATAACCTTGAGAAACTAACTTCAGTCAGGCAATCAGGAATTAAAGAATCCAATCCTGGCTCTACCATCAGCTCACTGTATAAAATAAAATATGACTTGCCTCAGGTATTGCTTTTAAAAACTAAATAATGCTCAAAGGATGTATTCCCTGACCTAGTTTACCCTTATCTCTAATAGGAGTCAGTAATTCCACTATGGACTACATAAATGGTACCTGTTAGTAGTTTACTCCAAAATTTTCTACTAATTCCAAATAACACTGCAGGTGAGACATTTGTCTTGAGATCATTCACTGCTTTGTACAGTGGAAAAAGTAACACAGCTTGGGTCTGGGGACCTGAGTTGAGTCTAAGCTCCAACCCTTCCTAGTTGTGTGGGTAAGAATGGACCTTTTCAGGTGAAGAAATTCTCATTGCCAATGTATATCGGCACCTTCTCTTTAATTTATACTCTTTATAATCTTTTTTATAAATTAATTTATCTGTTTTTGATTTTCAACAATCACTTCCAAAAGTCTTATTTTTTCCCCCTCCCTCACTCCTTCCCTGAAATGGCAAGCAATCTTACATGGGTTCTACACATACATTCTTATTAAATACATTTCCACATTAGTCATGTCGCATAGAAGAATTTAAATGAATATGAGAAACCATGAGAAAAAACAAAGCAAAACAGAATACAAGAGAAAATATTCTGCTTCATTCTGCGTTCTGATTCCATAGTTTTTTCTCTGGATGTGGATGGCATTTTGACACAACAGTCCTTTGGGAATGTTTTAAGTCCTTGCATTGCTGTGAAGGGCTGTCTATCAGAAACAGTCCTCGCACACTGTGGTTGTTACTACTGTGTCCAGTGGTACCACATCACACCTATCAGATTGACTAACATGACAAAACAGGAAGAAGATAAATGTTGGAGACAATGTGGCAGAGATGGAATACTAAGTCATTGTTGGTAGAACTCTGAGCTGATCCAACCATTAGGGAGAGCAATTTGGAATTATATACAAAGGGCTGCAAAAATGTGCATACACTTTGACCCAGCAATATTGCTTCTAGGACTGTATCCCAAAGAGATCATAAAATTGGGAAAAGGTCATATATATATACAAAAATATTTATAGAATCTGTCTTTGTGGTGGTCAAGAACTAGAAATCGAGGGGATGCTCATCAACTGGGGAGTTCTTGAACAAGTTGTGGTATATGAATATAATGAAATACTATTGTTCTATAAGAAATGATGAACAAGAAGACTTCAGAGAGGCCTGGAAGGACTTATATGAATTTATGCTGAGTGAAATGAGCAGAACCAGGAGAATATAATCTTTGTAATCTTACATTGATAATATGTAATTTATAATCTTAAATCTGTAATCTTATGGCTGTTAATTTATAATCTCATAAAAGCACAATTGAGGTCTCGTATCCAGGATCATACAGGCAAATATGTGTGAAAGAAATAACTTGAATTCAGGACCTTGTGCCTTTGAAGTTGTCTTTCTATCCATGACTGGTTTGGGAACCAAACATGGGTAAATTGTAGAGTTACACAGAACCTTACTATTCTGATCTGCATATCAAGGGTAGTAGTAACTGTACAACCCCTTAAAATTTCAAAATTACATTAGGAAAAATGCTTTATGAACTCTGAAGTTACATGAGTATCGTTGTTATTGTCTTTGAAGGTAGAGACAACTTCAATTTTCACATTTTGATTCCGGCACCTGGCACGATGTCTTGAACATAGTAATAACGTTGACAGAGCACTCAATGGTTTGCAAAGAATTGCACATTCTGTTTCATTTTATCTTCACAATAATCTCCATTTTTCAGATAGGAAACTGAGGCAGGCAGAGGTTAAATGACTTGCCCAGTTTTGACCAACTGATATGTGTCTGGGGCAAGATTTGAATTCAGGTCTTTCTGATTCCAAATCTGGAATTTTAACCACTTTTACACTTGGCTCCCTCTAGTAGGCATTTAATGTGTGTTTTTGAAAGTGTATAAAATTCCTGTTTACCTCAGTTTCCTCATCCTAGACTCTGAAGAGAGGAGAAAAGTGAAAGTGAGAAACGAAATAGAATGCCCCCTGGAATTCTTCTCCCATTCTTGGTTTTCTCCCTTCTTCAGGGAAAAGACTATCTTGGTTTGAGGAGAGAAAAGTGAAAAGTTGTTTATATAAAGATGTATAAGCATGGGCTCACAACTAGTGGCTTTTTTGATCATGTTTTAAAGCATTGATGGAAATCTGCATGAGACTAGCTCTGGCTCCATAGTGTAAGAAAATCCCAATGAATTTTCTGGGATGTGGCTTCCAAAGACTGGTGATGCTCCTTGTGATGTCATTGGGAAGGTGAGCTAAGCTGGAGATGAGAAGGTTACTCCCTCACTCTTCTCTAGAACGATATGGAACACTGAAGTACACTGAAAAGCAGTAAAGAAAGTATGTGTAACAAGGTCTGGTCCTGGAGTCAGGAGGGAATTGGTTTCTTACCCCACCACTGGTCCCTTACTAGTAATGTGACCAAGGGCAAATCACTTATGATTTCTAAGCCTTAGTTTTATCCTCTTTTGAGTGAATATAATAATTCCTATAATTAAAAAGATCATTTTGAGATTCATATGAGAAATTGTGTGGAATGGGCTTTACAAACCTAGTTGTTGTTTAGCCTTTTTTCAGTTGTGTTCCACTTCATAACCCCATTTGGGGTGTTCTTAGCAGAGATACCAGAGTGGTTTGCTGTTTGCTTCTTTCGTTCATTTAATAGATGAGTAAACTGAGCTCAGTCGGATTAAATGACTTGCTCAGGGTCACACAACTAGTAAGTTTCTAATGCAAGGTTTGAACTCAGGAAGATGAGTCTTCCTAACTGCAGGATTTGTACTCTATCCATTGCACCACATAGCTGCCTTATATCTTTACAATCCTTAAAACATCATGAGCATTATATATACCTATATATGTATACATACACACAGAGACATACATTTTACACTCTGGATAGAAAGCTAAGGATTTACCGATTGATAGGTGAGGCATAATGACCTGTTAGAACTGGGTGTTCTAGAAATCAAATCTCACACCCCTCGTTGCCCTCTTGTTATGTCTGAGCTTCTGGAGGCCTGTTTATGTCAGAAGTAATAAAAACAGACGTGAAATATATGGTTTCATGATCAATCTCTGGAGTCTGTCAAAATAGCCTAGGAATTATTCTCTCTTAAATTTGTGTAAATATACTGTATTGTGAATGAATGTATGAATAAATGAGTGAGTGAGTCAGTAAGTGAGTGAATGACAAAAAAAATATACTTTGATTTCTTACTATTTGCAGAGCTCTATGCTAAGGGCTGTGAATGCAAAAAAGCAAAACAAGAGAGAACCACTCATAAGAAATGTAAAACGGGGAGAGTGCTCAATGAGGAAGTTTCACCTGCAACTCAGATAGGAAGGTTTAGAATTCCTTAGGATGTTAAGGTGTAGCAGCAAAGCAGTTGGTAATCTTTAGTGACATTTCCATTAATAAAATCTTATCTGTATCTTACCTGGAACCATTTGGCAGAAACAAAACTTTACTAGTTAGAGCTTTGTTTTTCTGGGTTTTCAGTAGTTAGGATTTATGTTACTATCAATCACTCTATACATTTTTCTCATAGTTTTACTCGTTTGATTCTATATCAGTTCATACAATGCCTCCCATGCTTCTCTACATTTTTCACATTCATCATTGCTTATGACAAAAAATATAGTTTCTGCATCAATTTATTAAGAACCACAGTGATCAATGAATACGGAAAATCTCCATTAGTTAGTACGAAATACACTGTAATCTTTGCTGTTTGTCTTTCACAGAGAAACTAGCATGTAGGTAAATGATTATATAACTTTTCATAAGTAACTTCCTTTTCTACTGAGGATCATACCAATTAATAGATTTCTACTCTGTTTGTTGATTGATTGGGGAAAAAAAGCTCATTTCTTATACCAGATCTTTATGGGTTGGAAAGGGAGTCTTGATAAATGATAACCACTTGATCATATTGTTTTTGCTATCCAATCTTTTTAATTTTTATGTAAAACTCTGGACTCAAAGTCTTGTCGTCTTGAAAAATTTGTTAAGTAATTAACAAAATTAACTGCTTCTCAAAATCCTTTTGTATGTTGTTTTAACCTTATTCTTTTCTCTTTCTTTCCTTTAGGTAAGTTCTGATGTTTTCTTATTCTTAATAAGGTGTCTTGAAAAGCAATGGTAAGTCTTTTGTCATATACGGCTTTGAATATTATGTTTGCATATTTAACCTACTCCTACTAGACAGTAGAGGCACATCTCATGGAAATTTGTCCTTGACAATATTGTTTCACAATAAAGCTGTTAATACATTACAATAAAACTCCTTGAACCACTCTCTTTTTATCCCCAAAGTGTCATTGCATTGCTAAAATTTTGACCTTAGCCTCATGGAGCTAAGTGCCTTCTACAATATTGTTTCATTTGCTTGCATGTTTCCCCAGAACTGTTTAATGGGGTTAAGTGGGGTCTGCCTGTACTTTCTCATAACAAGGAAGATGGTCACTTTAGAATATTGCAATGGGTCATCAAATGAGGAATACAAATTGATTTGATCATTGCGTAATGTAAATACTTGGAATTGGAGTCTAAATATGTAAGTTTGTTAAAATTTGGCGTAGTTTTTTCATTGGATTAATTGAGACTCATTCCTGTTTGATTCACTGAAAAAAAATTTCAGTACTTCAAGGACTTGTAGTGTCAAAGGGGTGATTTCTCAACTTTTCAAGGTATTCTAGTACAGTGTTTCTCAAAGGGCAGTCTAGGGACCCTTGGGGAGCCACATGGTCAATTTTTTTCATAATCCAAGAAATCTTACTTTCTAATATGTCAAAAATCGATACATATTACTTACATGAAACCTTTTGTAAATCCAATATTTTGTTTTTAGAGTATAAAGGGATCCTGAGACCAAAAAAGTTGGAGAAGCACTGTTCTAGACCTTGAAACTTCTTGGAAAGCTATAGTCTGACAATTTGGTTGTTCTTTTGGTTCCTTAAGTGGGGAAACTTGAAACTTCTCCTAAGTGCAAGGCTTTTATTGCTTAGAAGCTGGAGAGATAAGTTGATTACTTCAGAAATGTAAGGTAGCAAAAAGTTCTAAGGTGGTTTCAAAATTCTCAGCAGCTGAATGCCTTTCCAGTTTAAGATCACAAAAAACCTTCTTTGAAGGCGAATGATGTGACAGTGAAAACTTGAAACAATAGCTGGCAAACCCCTCTCTTGAGCCCAGCTGTTCCGGTCAGTGCCTCTGAAAGCAGGTTATGGGCATTAGAGCCATCAGATGGCTGGAATTAGCTTCAGCAGGCCACGAAAAGAAGCACAAATTTAGTTTTAGGCATTGCAATCCTTCATATTCATAGATGACGCAAGTCACAAGGAATTTTAATTTAGCTTCCTTAAACGGGGAGAATGAGTAATAAAATTATGACCCGTGTGTGCGTGCGCATGTTTTCGGCTATATTCTGGTGTGTTCTTGATTTTGTTTCTGGAGTTTATATATGCAACTGCAGTAGAGTCAAGTTATTGCATTTTTCTCTAAGTGATGTCACAGGAATAAGCTATATTTCTTTGAAGGGTGAACATTCATTTAACTAAAAAAAATGATATGCAACTCAAAAACTTAGAGCACAAAGGCTAATTTGTGTTTCCCAGGCTTGTTTCTGTAGTTTGATTTTCAGATTTGTAACAAAAGTGAAACAACTGTAGTTTTGTGGCAAGGTGCTGAAATTTGGAGGGTCTTTATAGCGCTGTTTGGTATCAGAAAGACAGTTGAATTTTGAGTGTAGTTGCAAAAATAATTATTAAAAATGTGAAGATATCATATATTTCATGTTTGCTCCCTCAGTGGTTTCTTCCCCAGCATTGTTCCTCTTCTTTTACCCCAGAGGAGCCCCTCTTTAAAATCTTTCATGTTGCTTGTCCCTGGATACATAGTATTCAACTTGTTCTGGGCAGAGATGTTTATACTTATGGTTTCAATAACAGAATATATAAATTGATTTGATCGTTATATAAACAGATCCCTTAGAATTGCTATGTACAAATCCATGTTAACAATTCAGAGTGATTTTTTTCTTAACTAGATTATTTGAAGTTCATTTACATTTGATCTACCAATGTTATATTTATCCAGTTCATGGACCTATTTTTGCGTAGATATTCTCCCCACTGATGCAGATAACAATCATTCTGCAATTTACTAGCTAATATTTGCATTTCTGGGGACATTTATACATAGTAAACAAACTTTCAGTGATAAGCTAAACTGATCTGCTTGAGACAGATCATTTCACTGGGCATATAATCATATTTTTATCAGATTGATAGGACCTCTGATAGATTGTGTTCTGTTGAAATATACTTTTATCCTCCAGAATAATCTCAAGCCATTCTTACCCATTAGAGCAGGAATTTGGTGGAAGGACTTATTAAAATATCCAAATGGGAACTAGACTACAGGCTTGGGGAATTAGCATACATTATTATTTATTTTCTTTCCTTTACAGAAGAACTTAAAAAAAATTTCCAACATACGTTCCTTAATTTACATTTATTTTTAAAATATTATTTTAGAAAAGGCTCCCCTATTTTTCCTCCCCTAGGGTATGTCTCTAATTTTTTATTTTCAGAAAACTGCGTTGAGAAGTGAGGAAAATGACTTCAACACCAAGGAAACTAAGGTGTGGAAGTGGGAGGCAGCCATTTCAAGCATTTCACTCCAAGGTCATAGGAATCTGGGTCCTAGGCTGAGGTTGCCTGTAAACTATGGGTGAAAGTAAGGAAAATAAGAATTTCTTAGGCAAGCACTTTCTACTTCCAAGGAACAGTTGTTTATTGTAAAATAATGGAGAATTCATGATTCAGGTGGTGCCTCCTTGTGGTAAATCACTGCGGTTGCAGTATTATGGGTAGCTTTCACTACACGCCGGTATTTGTGTTACTGTGTCTTGAATACAAGCAGGTTTGTGTACTATGCCATTGTCTGAAAGAATACCATGAGGTTGGAGAGAACATTGCTTTGTTTAAGAAAAAAGATCAAGAAAACTTCATTCTTGGAAAAAAAAAAACAACAATGAACCTTTATTTTGCCTCATTATACTGGAAATCCTTGGACTCCAGAAATCAGAAGACATAGAATACTGGCCCAGGGCATTTCTGGCCTTGCAGAAAGACATTGAAATAACAAACCAGGGTTATAACAGTCATCCAGCTCTTTTTCCCTTGGATTCAATGTGCTTACATTCCAAACTTGAGACTTGAAAGAAAATCCTATATGCAGACATCACCTTTTAATCACTTCTTCCTCTCTCATATACTGGGGTATAATCTAAGACTTTCACATACAGAAAAAGTCTGAAAAAAAACATAACACCTTTCCCTCACCCCTTTCACTTTAAGCTAAGGATAGTAGTAAAGCTTGAGTCATATAGTTGACTGATTCTCTAACCCAGGCATGAGGAACTTGCGCCTCAAGGCCACATTTGGCCTTCTAGGTCCTTGGGTACAGCTTTTGGACTGAGTCCAAGTTTTACAGAACAAATCCTTTTATTAAGTCAAAAGGCCTCACTCTTTGCTTTAGAGTGAAAATATCAGGAGAAAAAGAGGGAAAAACATAAAGTAAATATTTTGTGAGTTAATTTCTGTTATTTTGTCCAAGGATCTTATTTCAGTGATAGAAATTTTTTAGGAAGTCCCAAGAAAATGCCAGCTGTGTTCTCAATTAATTTGTACCAGTCCTTTCCCTATTACTCTTCATTATTAATTTGTATCCAGGGAATAACAAAGAATGGAAATAGCATCCTCAATGTCAAGGCATGATTCACTATTGTTGATATTTCTAGGACAAAATTGGAAGTTGAAACAAAAATGAGCAATCAATATATGTGTGTACATCATCTATGTTGCAGTAAAAAAAAAATCTCCCCAACAAATTCTAATGTTTTTATTTTGTAAAAGAATAAAGGTAGTAATTGCCTCATAAAATATGCATGGGCTTCATTTATGGTTAGCGAGGATGTCTTTTTCCTCTTCTAGTTGCTCCCATCTCCTTCAGTCTATACCTCTATATGAAAAGTAGCAGCATATGATTTTAACAAATATGGGTTAAAATGCAATAAAATCTGGGAAAATATACTGATTGCCATTTTTTTCATAGTCCATTAAATATTAACTAAGCCTTCTGTAAAACTTTCATAGGACCCCCTCTGAGTTCCTTTAGGTTTCAGGGCATATGGGCCAAGCTTCTTTTTCCAACTAGGTTCAGTGTTCTTACATGAGAAGCAATAAAACGTGTTCATGTAATGATGAGTAGAGTTCCTATGGATTAAACTCAAAGATAAAGCAAAGATTGCTTTTTGCTAAGTTTAACATTCTTCTTGAAAGAACTACAGCCCCTGATGAATTATGCTTGATTCACCAAAAGGATATACTGCTTAAAGAAATGATGTTATTTGTGTTAAGTATTTAAAAGCCTCCTGGACTATAGGAAGATAGGAAATCATCATCACCATGATCATCGTTATTTTATCAGAGATTGAGTGACTTATAATCAATGCAAGCAACAACATCATAGAAGACTGTAGGTTGCAGAAGGAAGGAAAAGATACTGTGAGCACTGAGAGCTGTTAGGTCTTCATTTTTCCAGAATCCCAACTGGAAAGTTTTAATTCTATAGCAATACCTCAAACCAACCCCAAAGCAAGCAACATAAAATACCCTTAACTGAGGGGTTTGGAGGTAGTGTGGAGAACAAAATAGGATAGTAGAGGAGATCATCCTAGACCAACATCTCTCTGGTAGCTTCCCATTTTAACTGATTATTCTTTAGGCTAAGCTTTGCTATTTCGACGATGCCAACGGACTGCAACCTTGACCTATAACCTCTAAATAAAGCACTTTATGGCACAGCTTTGGTTGCCCTTCCCTCATTACAACTCTGAATCTCTCTTGATAGTATAGTAACATTAAGAATTATGACTATATATATGTGTGTGCATACATACATGTATGTGCATGTATGTATATATGCATATAAACATATATGTATATTTATATATAAATACACATACACACTATATATATAGTCATATATAGTGTGACACTATATATATAGTGTGTGTGTGTTTGTATGTGTTTGATTTAGAAGCAGTTTAAGTCAATCAAGGTATGCATCTTAGATAAGTAGGAGATTCCTTTCCATTTATTTCTCCCCACCCCTAAATCCTATAACCTCACCTAAAGTTTTACATAGAAGTGCTATTGAGAATAGAATGAAGGAAATGTTTCATTGGGTTTATAAATGATTTGAAAAAAATAAAGGAGGTGCCTTGGGACCTGGGGAAGACACTTCTGTGTGAAATGATTGTTTCTAAGGATGCCATTTTCACTGTCAGAGGTACTTGAATGGTTTGCCATTTTCAATTCTGAATGTCTACTCCAATGATACTTTGTTGCACCTAGAATCAAACATATAACCTCCCCTCTCGAGCTTGTAAAGTCCTACACAACTTGACCCCAACCTATCTTTCCAGTCTTGCTGGACATCACTCCCACTGCTGTGGACTATAATTCAGCCAGACTGCCTCCTGTCTTCACTATGTGACTCCATCTTCCATCTCAGGTGCCTTGAATGCCCTGCTTTCTTGGCTCCAACTGTAGAGTTTCTCTCTTTCTTTAAGATGCAGATAAAGCTTTCCCTGATTCTCTTACTTGCTTATTACTCTTAATCACTAGGCTCCTCCTTCATAAACCACCCTATATTTAACTACTTTATATATGGCACTATTTTTTTTAATTTCATAATTTTACTATATAGTATATATAATATATATATATATATATATATATATATATATATGTATGTATGTATGTATGTATGCTTGATGTCACCTCTACTAAAATGTTTATTTCTTGCACAGATCATTTCATTCTTTTTACTTATATTCTCAGTGCCTAGCACAGAAGAAGATCTTAAAAATAAATTTTGATAGATGGATCAATCCCTCCAAAATAAAGCAACACATATTCTGGTACTTGGTGACTTCAAAGGAAAGGTGGGAAAATGTAAGAATGTGGGGAAATATGGGAAAGTATGGTTCAGGGAGAAATAAAAAAGAAGATATAAGATTTAGAGATTAGGCAAAAGTCTCACACATCTATGTCATGACAACTTTCTTTGAGGGAAAAAACACTTGGTAAGCTCTGGATATAGCTAGCACCAAGTGACACCATAAAGAATGAAATAAATCCTATTTTAACAGACAGGAGGAGACTTGTTACTGATGTGGTAGTTAGATCTGAGTCAACTGGCTCTGTGTAATCCATTAAATCATTAGAGCATTGAGAAAAAAAGTATAAAGAAAATTTTTCAGAATAAAATTTAAAAAAATTGGCATACAATTGTAACAACTTGCAATTAATTTGAACAAAACTATTGTAGCATTTTCTCTGATCAAGATGTAACATATTAGAATTATAATGGATTGATTAAAATATGTAAGAATGACAGCAATTACCCAACAGATAAATGGGCAAATGATAGGGAAATTCAATTCTCAAGTGCATAAAACCAAGCAATCAACAACCCTGTGAAAAAAAGTGGTTCAGATCAATATTAATTAGGTAAATGAAAATTGAAACAACTCAGATGTTCTACCTCACACAAATCAGATTGTTGAAAATGAAAAATTGAAAATAATAATTGTTAAAGATGTAAACTGGTGTTAGAGGAGACAGTAGGTATTGACACTAAGATTTTTTGGAAGAATGGAGTAAGAGAATCGAGGGAACTCATGTTGAGTTGTCTCAGGCTTCTCAGAAAAATGGAAAATTAATTCATCTGCAGCACATACAATATTTAAAAGATAGTTGGGAGTTTGAAGAGAGGTGAAAATTTTTGTAACAATTATTGTGAGGAAAGAATGAATAAAAACACTTATTAACTCTTTACTATGTGCAAAGCACTGTGATAAAGGGGGAAAGACATAAAAAATCAAGACAATTCCTCTGTCACGTCACTCACATAGTTATAGGCAGAGACAGCATATATAGGAACATTTAGCTTCAAGTTAGATGGCATCTTCTTCAGTATAATATCTAATGGATAAAACCATATCCATTTCTGTTGTTGAACCATGTGAAATTTCCAAGGATTTGGGTGTTAACTCTCTTTTCTGAGTGTTCAGCAGCTATAGAATTAAGATATGAAGTTAATGAGAGATGTATGGAAGTATGACCCAATTGTGCTGAGGAAGACCTGTCTGAGATTATGCATAATGACTTTATAGTAGATGAAATCAGCTTAATTTTGTGAATTTTGTGTTTTCCTCACAGTGCTCCACACACTTGGAACAGGAGTGAAAATACCAGCTGACAGGGCTTACCTTTGGGATAAGATTGGTACATCAGGAACAATGGAATCTCTGGGAGTTAGAGAGGAATAAGGGAATTTACACTGGTGGTTGATCAGTCATTAGAAAGGTAAGCACAGAGCAAAAACTCATCACAGAAACCAGTGAATCCAAAGTCAGAGAGATAGGTCAGCAGAATATCAGTGTAAAGGAACTTAAGGTTACAACGGAGTCAAAAACCAGGTTAAGTGTGAATGATAAAGATGAGGAGGAAGATTAAAAAATGGTGCTTAGAGAGAAGAATCTTGACTCTCAATAAGTTAGAGGTAGAATAGCTTTCCTGAGCTGAAATGCAGATGTTATAACCATGCTAGTGGGTAGATAAAGTGGCAGGAAAATTTTAGAGTTGAAAAGAAGCTCAGGAAATTTATGGAATCTTGGCAGAATTATAAATATAAATATTGAAATGTCTAAGAACAATGTTGAGATGGCACCAGTCAAGACATTAAGGCAGATATTGAAGCAATTGATGAAGATGTTGAAGAAATATTCTGAAAGTAGTAGTCAGGACCAAAGAGCCCTTCTCTTGTTCCTGTGAATGAAAGGAAGTTAGAGAAAAAGTTAGCACCATTGGGAAGGGTTGCAAAAGATATGGTTTCCTCAGCAGAAAAACCTAATTAGATTAGCATGACAGTTTCTTCATTAAAAAATGTTAAATTTGGAAAATGGAATTTGTGTTGGAGTAAAGTTTGAGGATAAAATAGAGTTGGTGATGAATCAAATAGTGATTCCAGAAAGCATCTGGGAATAGATTAGGATATGGGTAAATGACTTTGGAGTGGAGTGAGAGGAAGACTTAATTAAGTGGGATAAGGGGTACACCAAAAGAAGGTAGGAGCAAGAATCTTGCATGTAAAGTTGTGTTGAAACTGGGGAACCAGTATGACAGCAGTCAGAGATTGGCAAGAGAGACTTGTAGAATTAACTGGCTCCATATTTCTTAATGGAAAGCAGAATAATGGTGATTTACAACATACTTACACATGTATGTATTCAACATAAGGGAAATGAAATGCAATTTTAATAAGGCAGAAATCATTCCTGAATGAAAGGTTCTCCTGATCCCATTTCTCCTGGAATATTGGAATGGACTTCTAACTGTTCTCCTTATCTAATATTTCCTCACTCTACTTCATCCTCCACCCAACTGCTAAGCTATTTTTTCCTAAAGTGTAGATCAAATCATGAAATTCCCTCAGTAAACGCCAAAGACTGCCTCTTACCTATAGGATCAAATTTGAAGACTTTCATAATGCAACCCTTTTCTCCCTTTTCACATTTTTACACATACTCCTCCTTCACACTCTGCCCTTCAGGTACGCTGATTTACCTGTCATTCCTCACATACCATGCTCCAACTCCCAATTGTATGCCCTTGTATTTGCTATCCCCTATATCTAGAATGGTTTCTTCCATGAATTCCAGCTCTTAAGTACTCTGATTTTCTTCAAGATTTAGTTCAAATCCCACTTTTTTATGGGAGGCTTCTCTCTAGCTGAACTCATCCCTCTCAAACCATCCCTTCCCCTTAAGATTAATTCCAATTTACACTGGATCTATCTTGTATGCACATAGCTATTTCATCTTGCTTATCCTTTAGGATATGAGCTTCTTGAAGACAGGGACTGTGTTTTTGCCTTTCATCTCCATTCAGCACAAGACCTGGCACTTAATAAATATTTGTTGACTGTTTAAGTTTTCCATAGGAGAAAATATACATGTGGATCCAGTGGCATCACTAGAAATAGTTTTAAACTAATTTAATGTTTCACCCAAACAATATTTAAAAATTTTATCATTGGCATAGTTGGGTAGTTCAGATGGAACGACAAAAAGAATTATTAAATACTGAAGGTCCCCCAGAAATTGGTATGGGGTCACTTTTATTTAACAGTTTTATAAATGACCTGAAAGAGAGAGTACACCATGAAATCTCCAGGTTCACAGATGGAACTAAGATTTTTGGTGATAGTGAAATGCCAAGCAGATGGGAATAAACTGCAGGAAGATCTCTAAAGGCTGTCTGAGTAGGCGGCTAAGTGGCAGATGAGTGTCTATGTGGGCAAATGAATGGTAAAGTATTTAGGTAAAAATAACTCTAACTGTATCTATGGAATGATGAATTCCAAGTTACCCATTATGGCCAGAAAAAAAAGACCTGGAAATCACTGCAAACTGCTCCCTAAAGACATATGCCTGAAGTGGTGCTGTTGCTCAAAGTTCTTCAAACTTCTAAACATTGTTAGAAAAGTCTTGAAAATGACATTATACTATTCCTGTCCAAAACAATGATGACTCTACATAGAGTCCTGAGTGGTTGTTGTTCAGATGTTTCAGTTGTGTCTGACTCTTCATGACCCCATGTGGGGTTTTCTTGGCAAGGATGCTAAAGTGGTTTGATATATCCTTCTCCAGCTCATTTGAGATGAGAAAACTGAGGCAAAATGGGTTAAGTGACTTGCCCAGGGTCATACAGCTAGGAAGTGTCTGAGACCAGATTTGAACTCAAGAAGATGAGTCTTTCTAAGTCCAGGCCTCCCTCTCTATTCACTATGCCACCTAGTTGCCCAGAGTCCTGGGAATAAGAATTAATATAGAGCTAAATTATTCCTCTTCTCTTCCCGTACCTGCTGCAAGAAAAGTAGCATTGTAAAGTGTGAATTTAATAACAATAGCAAGCATTTCTAAAACACTTTAAGGTTTGCAGAACACTTTACAAATATCATCTTATTTTACCCTCACAATAATCCCTGAATTAAATGTTTTTATTATTTCTGTTTTCCAGGTGAGGAAACTGAAACAGAGACTCAAATTAAACGACTTGTCCAGGGTTACACAGATAGCGTGCCTGAAGTTATATTTGAGCTTAGGTCTACCTGACTCTAGCCCAAGTGCTCTATCCTCTTTACCACCTGGCTACCTTATAATTCTAACATTTCTGGCACTTAGGAGGTAGGAGTGGAGCAAAGTCTCTTCTCTCAACATAGAGGTTTTACAGGCAGATTCACTATAATGTTTGGCTGAGAACAGCTTTCTAAAGTTTTTGTGGCTTACTTATCTGGGTCACGATGGTGCACTTTGAGAGATAAGTTGTTATAAATATGATTCAAAATGGTAGTATGGTGGTTACCTTGAAAACCACTTTGTGTAGCAGGGATCAGTGAAGCAACATAAAGTGATGTCCAGTAATTTAGAGCAAATCAGTACTGTTGGGAAAATACTAGATTTAGAATCAGAAGACTTGGGGTCAAAGTCCTTGGTTCCCTTTTGCTATCTGTGTGACCTTTGGCAAGTCACTCAAAATCTGTATGTGTGTGGCTCATTTGTAAAATGAGGGAATAGGACCACGCTATCTCTAAGGCTCACACCAGATTTAAAATGATGGTCGTAAGGTAGCTAATAAATTCCTTTAATGTAATTTTAGATCAAGAGTGGTTGTGGTGTGATGTGATGAATAACAACATGCCCATGGAGTTGAGCCCTGGGTTCAAGTCTTGCCTTTGACATTTTGCAGCTGTGTAACTGTGGGCACATCACTTAACCTTTTAATGCTATACACAATTTGCTAGGACTACAAGTTGTGGCACAGTTCCTAATCTGCATTGGAGTTCCTTTCATCAATTAAAAATAGTTTTGGAAATTTCTCCTCCCCCCATATATGTGTATATAAATATATATATGCACATATAAATAATATTCCATATATACAAGCATATATATGTTTATATATAACACACATAGATGCTATCATATACTATCTTTCATAAATTAGGATATTTTTTCATAAAAGAGACTAATTTGTTTCAGGCCTTTCACAAATAATAGTCTTTGATACAAATAACATGTATTTTCAAGGTTGTTAAAGTTATAAGCCCAAGAACAGATGAACTGTCCATGAGTCTCTCACCCATAATTATGGTTTCATTAACAGTGTACTTTCTGTCAGCTGTAGTGCACAAAAAATAACACATTGAGTTATTACAATAAAACAATTATAGATAATGAGTTTATATCAAATCAATTTAATAATGCATCAATGAGAAGGATGGTATTTTCAAAGCAATATTTCAAGGATCTCATATGAATGCAGAAAATATTACTTCTATTTTATTCTTTAATTAAGTAACTAGACCGGGAATAAGTTACCACGTTGGGCAGAGTGGGGAAGAGGGATGGATTCTGAAAAGGTCTTTTTAAACTTTTTTTTAAGGAACAAGCACACTATTGTCTCTAAAAAAGATAATCATTTTTTATTCACTCTTTTCAACCATTCTGATTTTTCTTAAAGAATATTCTTTGATACTTTTATTTTGTATTATTACATGTAAGAGACTGTATGATTTGAGTAGAAAGAGAACTGCATTTCAAAGTCAAATAAACTTGGTTGAGTCCAGGTTTTCTTGGTTGGATGACTTTTGTCAAGTCAAAAAGGTCTCTGAGTATCAGACTACTTATCTCTAAAATGAGGATAGTAAAGCTCTTCCTAACCTTTTCATAGGAGGAAATGGTTTCAGGTTTCATAAAATTAATAGAACAATACATTTTCTCACTTTAATTATCACAAAGTATATTAAAATTGTATTTCAGTTGTCTGCTTTTCATCTTGCAGGTGATAGAGATAGAAATGGAAAAATTACAGGATCACTTTAGGGATTCGTTTCTATAGGCAGGGAATATGTGGAAGTCAAATTCAGATCGTTTAACTCTCAGGTCATTAGCTCTCATTTTCTCTGTTTTCTTCATATTAAATTTTAAAATCACAAAATAATAATACATAATTTCACCTCAATTATTTTCACATTTTTAGTCTCCATATTTTTTTATATTGTTTACCTGGATCTACTTACTGTTCCCAAGAAATACATCCAATGAGAAATATAGACTTCAAGAAGAAGTCCACAGAATGGATCTGAATCATGACTTTTCTTGTATTGCATCATTCTTTCCTTTAACCTCTCTCATTTCCCTTTTATAGCTTTAATGTCTGTTTGTTAAAATAATTATTTTTCTCTGTGTGAGATTCTGTCACTAGATGAAAGGTCATGGTTATAATATGAATCTGAGACAATAAATACAGTGCAAAATGGAGTGAAATGCATACAGCAAAGAGGCTTTCCAATTAAAAAACACTTCACCAAGCTCACACCAAACAAACAGCCACATAGACTACAATTTCTCTTCACTTATAATTAGTTGCCACTAAAAGTTAATTACATTCAGGACCAAAGGATGCAAAAATGTAGAAATAAAAACGAGTCCATTTGGACTGAAATTTTAAATGTGTTTTCTTGTAAGAAGCCATATGCTGAATCCTTTTCAGAGAAACAACCTCAGCTCAGGTTCTGCAACACCAGACCCATAACAGGTAGACATTGAAGTTAGTTTTCATTTTTCTCAGGTTATTCTTTTGAAAAAACCCTTTTATAATATCATCTACACACAGAAATTTCCTTATTGATATACTTATTTTTGTTGGTTATGAAAAAATGTGAAATTCTATTCTTTATCAAAATCCTTTGGGAAAGCTTAAAAGAAAATAAGAAAACCAAAGACTCCAGTCTCAATACTTTTTTGTTTTTGTTTGTTTTATGTTGTCTAGCTCACCTGCACTTTGGGTGAGGGTTATGGAGTCCTTTCTTAACAACTAGCTGATTATTATGATGTCATTAATTATCAGCTCCTGAATTTAGCTATTATCAGTAGTTGTGGGCCAATTTATTAAAACATATATCTAGTAATTTTTTTCATTTTTATCTATACTAAGTCTGTGGGTGCGTGAGTGTGTGTGGAGAGAGAGAGAATGTGAGAGAGAGAGAGAGAGAGAAGTGTGTGTGTGTGTGTGTGTGTGTGTGTGTGTGTGTGTGTAGGAGATCACCTTAATTATGAAAATACATTCTTAAGGATCTACTGACATATTTAATTTTATTAGTTTCTAAGGACATTTGTGGAATGAAGCATGTATAAGTGAAGAGACAGATAAGTAGATGATTTTAACCTTTTCCAAAATAAAAAAAAAATTAGGAAGTGAGATAATTGTACTTCGTGATGTTTGGAGTAAGCAAAGAGGAAGTTTCTCAGTGTTTCAGTACCTTGGACAGAAAATTGCTTTAAAGGAGTAGCTACTTCTTGCCTCAAGAAGACTTGTGAGTAAACCTATCCAACCACTAGAGTTATTTTTTTTAAGTTTCTAGAGAAATGAAAAGCAAAGTCCCTTTATAATAGACTGAGGTACCTTCTAACAATAGTTATATTTTAATTCACTTAACAGAATAAAACGATCTATTCTCTAAACAAACAAAAGAATCACCTGCTTGTTCTTTGGTAGGTGAATGTAAATCTATTTATTATTAAGACTTATTCTAGAATGTGGACAATTAAATGCATAAACATATTTTGAGGTTTGCTCTTCATGTTTTATAACTAACTCATAAGTTATGCAGGATATGGCTCAACTCCCAACTTAGACTGAGGACGAGTTTCTGAGATGAAGAAATTCTTTGAGGGAACTAGTATCTCATGCCATGTTCCTGTTCCCCAAGTCTTGAGACACACAACGAAACAAGTGGTATAACAGAATAATATATGAACCCATCTTGCCTGATGTCTGCATATTTTTTAGTTTTTGGCTAATAAGTGGTTTAAGTTAAAAATTTTATTATTAAAGATATATATATATATATATACATCAACAACCATGATCATGATAAACTGGTATTTCAAGTCTGCTAGTTAGATATATGCATATAAGTGATATTTTTTTTTTAAAGCTTGCTGTTTATTAAATGGTTTAGTAACCATCTTAGAGATTGGTGATACTTACTTTCTGGGGGGTAGGCAGGGAAGAAAAGACATTCCTAATTATGCCATGAATAAAAAAGATTGCTTATAATCAAGAAGTCCCAGGAGAAATATTTGACCTTCTTTAAAGGTACAGGCTAGAGTGTTAGGATTAGGAAAATTTAAGGGTACAGGTTGGTAACTCTAGGCCCACTCCTTTGTAGTAATGGGGACAGGATACCCAAGTGTGTAACAATATTTGTTGATTGATTTTTGCAGATTTATTTTTTCATCTTTTTGTTTATTCTTTTTATTAAGGATGGCACTCTGGGAGGAAGAAGAATGGGGATATTGGTGGGGGAAAGTCTAAACTAAAAATAAACTAAAAATTAAAAAAATCAATATAATATATTTAAAATAAATATAGGATATTAAATATTATTAGTCCAAATACTTCTATATGAAAAAATATGATAAAGAAAATTTAATTAAATGGTAGTTATTTCCCAGAGGGAGAAAGGTAGCACAAAAATAACTAATCACCATTAGAAATAATACTATAGTAGACTTCAAAAGAAATACTTAGTATAGCTCAAAAGACCTGCTTCTAGTGGTATTTTTCCATTATAATGACTGGATAAGACCCACTTTGGGATCATCAGACAAGTTCTACTAGACTTGGAAAGATGTTGATGCAGAAAAAAGTTATGAGTTCCATTATGAAGGAAGGGGGAAGGGGAATGTGGAGCAAGGGAGGGTCATGAGAACCCCAAGAAGAACTGTCAGATTTTCCTTTGAAACTCATTGCTCTAGAACAGGAGTTGTGTTTATCAACGATATGTAAAACACCAAGTCAAAAGAGTTACCCCTGCCGAGTGCTGAACAATATTTAAAAGAAGCAATTGCATTTCTGGTTGGCTATTTAGATGGGGTCACCATGTTAACATTTTTTTTTAACTTAAAAGAACAGATATGACAATAACAAGTAAGTCACTCAGAGAGAAAAGAGAGATGTGAATTTTCAATAAAAATGTATAAAGAAAAGCAGAAAACTATTGAATAATTAGTGAAGATAGACAAAGTGGGGCATTTGCTGCTTTATTCATGGTTATATACATGGAATTCTCTATACAGAGAGGTCATTTTCAAAACTAAGTGTCATTTGTCGAACAAACAGTCACACATGTAGCATTTAGGAAACAAAACAATAATGTTTTAGATTAGCATCTTTCTATCTCTCTTAGTGAAGTGTTTCACACTTATCCTCTGTCTTTGATTTGGAAACATACCTACATATACACAGAAAAGAAAATTCTCCCTCTCTGCTAACAAATGTGGAAGGTCCCTTATCAGAGAACTTGTTAAAGGATTATTCACTATGTTTTTACATATGATTCCATGGTTAAATCTCACTTTCTTCATCTGTAACATGAGGGAGGTTGGATAAAATGATATCTAAGATACCTGACAAGTCCCATGTCCCAACTATGCTTAAATCTTTTGGGCATTCACGTCACTTTTGTTTATAGTTATAGATTTCAGCATAACTAAAGAACTAGAGAAAGATACTCTCTGTCCTGTTTAAAGTAGAAAAATTTTCTTTATTTATGTTCTGGCCCATATTAAGTATTACAGCTTCTGACTAATTATCTTAGTCATGTTGGGAAAAGAAAATGGTATCGCTAGGGACTTCTGTTGTGTCAAATTGAAAAATCATTTAGCGTAATTGCCTTGGGCAACAGGCTGTTCAAAGTCCTCTTGTCTCATTGCTCAAAGTGCAATGGTGGCTATGCAGCTTTCAGTTCCAGGACCGATTTTTGGCTAGACTTTGTTTACTAATGACAGATGGTTTACCTCAGGATGGAAGATAGATGAGAGAACAAGGTAACAGAACTGATTAAGAGTATTTTGGTGGGGCATAGAGGAAGATTACACCTCACCAGTGTACTAAATGGATCTAAACCAGTACAGTAAGCAGGGTAGTCAGGGTGAGGACTAAATTAAACTGTTTGTAAGCAAATAACTTAACATGGTTATAATATAGTTGAGGATCATACTATGGAATTTGAAAATAGCATGTTCATGACATTGTTGTAAAATGGCATAGGATCAAGTAATTATCTGGCTTCCTGAACTGCTTTATACTCTTATCACTGTTATTTCCCATTAGGGTCTCTCCTTTCTTTAGGATCCACTGTAGATGAGAAAAAATAACTAGTCATTCTAGTTATTCTCCTGTTTTCCTTTCCCTGAAGTAAGCACATAATCCATTTGAGATTTTTTTCCCTAACGATTTGTATTAATAGTGAATTTTAAATGGCAACAGTAATAATTGCTCACATTTATATAACACTTTGGCAAAGTACTTTATATATTCTTTATATGTTTTATACTTTATATATTATGTGTGTTTGAACTACTCAGAAACAATGTTAAATAGTGTCTCTATTCTGCAAATGACGAAACTGAGACTCAGACAGTTGAAGTGTTTCTTACCAGGATCATACAGTTAGTAAGACACTGACATAGGCTATGAACTTGAGTTTTCTTGACTCTCAGCATTTTTAGCATTACATCTTGCTGCCTTCCCTGAGATAGTGACAGAAAAAAAGGGAAATCCTCTACATAGTTGCTTAAATCTTCTATGAAGAATCTGTGAAAAATTAGGTAAATGAAACACAGAAGATGAAACTCCAGGGAGAGATTGACATGTGATGCTTCGAAGGAAGACCCACAATGATAATGTAAGTGACCCCTGAAAGGAACATAATATTTACCACTAGAAACAGCAACAAAGAAGCAGGCAACATATGGTTAGAAATTTAGATTTCCCCCATCCATTGACTCTCCCCTTCTATTATAGAATTAGAAAAATGCAGAAAAAATTCCCCCCTTGATGTTAAGGGTTTTTTTTAAATTCAGCCTCTTCTAATAGAGTAGAAACCCCTTAATGTTTTAGGTTTTTTTCCCTTTACACTGAGATAATTAGTGAAAAAATATAATACTTATAATACTTAATAAACTGAATCACAACACAAATAAAGGAAATAATTTTCTTCAAACAAGACTGAGAATACTTTGCTCTGCTTTTGTTTGTTTTGTTTTGTTTTTAAAATATGGGTCTTACACCTTCCCAAATCTCTGCAGTATAACTGGGATCATTGGGATCAGTAGATTTGCCTACATTTCTAAAGTAATGCTTTAAAGCCATCCTGGGCATTTTTTGTAGGATTCAAGTGAGGTCAGGGGATGGTAACACCAATAGGCACATTTTAACTTAGAGAAAGTTTATGGGTTAGTGACCACCAAGAAGCAAGGATCCAACTGGATCCCAATCATCGAGGAGAAACAGATCTCAGAAAGGGGAGGAAACATCCTTGACTTAGTCAGTGGAATGATTGGCCTCAGGTGAGATGATCTTAATAGCATCACAGAAGAAAGGAAATTGATGAGTCATCTGTAGCCAACCCTCCTGATCCAAGTTACATAGGCTGACACCACTGCTCTTAGTGAAATGTAAGAACACCTGGATAGTTTTACATTAGAGAACTTCTCTGAGAGGTGGAGGAGGGCCACATATTTTATAGGGAGGGAAGGAGTCTCACTTATGTAGATATAATTGGTTGTTTATGCCTGATGTCATTAATAAAGAAGTATCAGTTAGAAATGTGGGATATAGAAATTTTCTGTATAGAGGATTCAGATATGAGGGTTTCTAGTCAATGGATAGCAATAGCAGACAGAAAGAGGGTGTATATCTACAGCAGAAGCAGTCTGTTGCAATAAATGACAGGCCTATAAAAGGTTTTTTTTGACTACCAGAAATTCCCCACCAATGACTCTACTTTGGACCACCTTTTCAGTGATAAGAAATTGAGACTTAATTGTGTTGAAAAGACACTCCAGGCAGCAAATAGCATGCTAAATCCCCAGTAATAGCAATACGGGAGCAAGTGAAATCTCTGTGGTTATTAGCAGTATCTGAAAAATGATTCACAGGTTGTTGATACAATCCTAAGTGATATTTATTTGGAATGTTCAAGTCTGAAAAAAAAAGGAAGCAACTTACATTGATTGTAACCTTGCTACAGCCCTATGAGTGCCACAGTTTTGTCATAATTGTTGTTTTAATCTCCATTTTCCTGATAAAGCAACTAAACCACAATGGTTAATTGACTTGCTTATGATCACATGATAAATGATCAAGGACGCATTTAACTTAGGGCACACTTGATTCCAAGTTTGAAAATTAAACCACTATACCATTCTGCTTGTCTAAAACAGAGGTGGAGATATCTGATACAGATAAGTCCAAATATGGGATTTCATCCTATCTGGAGAGTGTGAGGAGAGAGGCAAAACCTTAATTTATGGAGTTAAATGGAACTAAGATTATGTTTTTAAAACTTTTTAAAGTTCCTTTAAAAATTGACATTGATAATTTGCCCTAAGAAAATACTGCCAGAGATGCTTGTGCTTTTTCAGACATCTGGTCTTAGCAATTGGAAACTACTGAACTGTTCTTCAGAGACTTGAAGTGCTCTTCAAAGAAGACTTAGAACAAGTTCTCTAGAGGCCACTTCAGTTCTTTTCAAAACTGGCTGCCAACATCTTCCACTGGAATTTCCTCCATCTCCAAGTTCCCTCTGCCTACTCCTACCTCAGCACTTCTGCCCTTTCACATTTTTTTGCAAAGAGTGAGATGGAAGAAGATAGGAAGGTTGATGAAAGAATGGGAAAATCGAGCCAATTTTACTAGGATCTTATTCATTCATCCAACCTGTTCCACTACCTATTTTCCAACACAAATTTTGTTTTCCCTTTCCCTCTGCCTGGTATGCCCTATCCTCCTTTTAGGTTTATAGAAAGACTATTCATTCTCTGTCCATCTCCAAGAATCCTGACTTGATTTCTTCCAATGTTAAGAGACTTCTCATTTTTACTTCAACCACACTCATGTCATTTAGTACAGTATAGATGTCTGTGTATCTCTTATCCTCTGCCCCAGCTGAGTGGGACAATGCGATGGAGAAGGTGCTTTACTGGGAATAAGGAAATTTGCGTTTCAATCTTTCTTCTGACAGTTAATTGGTAGCTAAGTGATCAGGGATTAACTTTTCTAAGCTATGTTTCCTTATAAGTCAAATGGGAGTAATATTAAGTATAGTAACTATTTCAACAGATTGCTTGGGGCTCAAATGTGTGTGTATGTATATACAACTATGCATACATACATATGTAGACATGTATGTAATGTATGTATACATATATGTGTGAACCATATAATGTCAGCTATGATTAGTACTAGATTGTAAACTTCTCAAAGGCAAGGTCTCCTATCACACATTTTTATGACTTTATTTTTTGTCAAAATCTCTGATTCATTTTATAGGAAATTTCTATTCTCAAACTCTTTTCACTATAACTGAAAGTCTTACAAAGGTTCCCTGGAGCCCTAAGAGGTTACTTGGCTTGGCCATAGTCACACATCTAATATATATCAGGGGCAGGAATCAAACCAAATGTCCCTGATGTCAGGGACAGCTCTCTGTCAACTATATGATATAGTCTCTCTGTTTTGCACATAGTAGGAACTTTAGAAATATTTATTAAATAAAAGACATAGGGAAGAATAGACAGTAATGAACTGATGAGATTTTTATACAGGAAAGTCAATAATAACCTATGGTAAAGCTGTCAGGCTTTCCTCTTGACTTTGAGACAGCATTCAATTAGGTAAGTTACTCAGTTACAGAAAATAGCTGTGGTCATTTTTGAACTTTCATAGAAATGGCAATTTCAAGGGATGAATCTATAAAAATGAAATTTTGTTCAACCACAAATTAAGTTATAATGGTTTTCAGCAGACAAGATATTGGGTTCTTCAGAAATAGGAAGAAACAAGGCATTTTCTCAGGAAAAAAACAAAAAACACTGAACAGAAATGTATTATGTTGTATCCCAAAGATCACCAAATAAATTTGGTTAGATCAAAAGAGAAAGGAGATTCTTAAGATCGTTAATGTTAAAAAAACCTGTTACTGTTAATGTCAAAAACATAATGAGCTACAGAACCAAGAATCTTAATCATATTCCAATACTTTAAAATTCCCTCCATCTACTTCTCCATGCCTTAGTTCACAGTTTTCACTATTGGGCAATCTTTTGGTGAAGAGGCCCTTTTCTCTAACCATTTTTTTAAAGACAACAATTGTATTTTCATTTGTCAAAGGAATTCGGTAAAAAAATTTCCTCTAATAATTCAAATTGGCACATTCTCCACAATTTTTAGCCATAAAGAATTATCTGAATTTAGAGAATCCTAAACAATCATGATTTTTTGAAGTCACCTAGTGACTATTGGCTTGGTGATTCACCAGATCAGATTGTAATGAGTATTTGAGCTGAAAAGTTCTTGGACATCTTGGAGTCCAGGGATTCTTAACTTTTGTGTACAATGAACCCCTTTGAGAGTTTTTGTTGTTTAGGGTCCCCTTTTCAGAATAATATTTATAAGTATATAAAGTAAAATTTTACATACTTTTACAAAGGAAATCAACAATGTTGAAATACTTAGCAGTTTTTTTGAAACAACAGACTTAGGAACCTTGGGTTAAGTACCTTTGATTCTTATATCTTTTATTTTCACAAATATTAGTGGCACACAGAAGGGAGGGAATGCACACCTCACTTTTTTTCTCTCCAGTGGCAATGCTATGGCTATTATGGCGAAGAATTGCATTAATTAATAACACTTGTATGTTTCTTCCCCACAAGATTCAAAATTTAATGAAATCTTAGAGGTGATCTAGTCCAAACACTTCTTTTTTATATATGAGAAAATGGAGGCCGAATAAGGCTCAGTAATTTACTTAGGATCAAAGAAAAAGTGTTAGCCTTGGGATTAGAACCCAGATGTTCTTGCTCCAAATGTGCTGCTCTTTCCATTATACAAACTGTGTTGCTTCCATGCCCCATATGATGAGTGGAAAGGAAAATCAATATAATAACATACCAAGTTTGAATTATTCTAGGCAGGGTCATTTGATTTCACTCAATGAAAAAGATAGGCCCAGAAATACATGTTGTCAAATTGCAGTATCAACCATACCAAACTTGGATACCAAAGTTTTCCATTTGGATCATCTACTTCTTCAAGTTGATTATGCTTATGATACCTTCATCTCTGTCTCTTTTGTACCTTTTGTTAAAAGAAATGACTATGAGAAGGAAAAAAGTACATCTTTGAATTCTAAATAAGCATAGTTTAGATTTGTAATGAAGGCACAGTCTGATAGCACTAGTTAACTAGACTCTTCCATGCTCCAAGTCCATATTATTCATAAAGTATGGGAAGAGTCAAATCATGGCAGCCACAGGAAAGCAGATCTGCCTTATTCCAAAAGGGCTATTTATAAAGGCTTTGACTTTAAAAAATTTTATCGGAATCACATTTTAAATCCCTGCATAATCAGTTCACCCAGAGTGTCTATGGCACATTCAGTCATCAATAGAGTGAAGAAACTTTGTCCTTTTTCCTTCCTCTTCTCCATCACCATACGATTCTTTTGCTACCACTGCATAGAAGGTTTTCTTTTTTTTTAATTTAATAAAACTCACAGACAGTCTTTTATGCATATTCATAGTACTTGATTAATAATTGATGAGAAGGCCTGGGGCAGGTGGTTGAGAATAAAAAAACATTTAACAGGGAGCAGAGTGGAAGAAGCAGATCTCATATGAGTCTATGTCCCTAGGGAAAAGGAAGAAGGGAAGAGAAAAATAAGGAGGGGGTGAAGGCAGACACTGTGCTGAATGTCATCAGTGGAGTGTAATTTCTTTGATTTACATATTTAATTGCTTCCTGTCTTTAGCATTTGGGCTCTAGGACTGCTACTCTTGCTGAGAAATTCATTTCAGGGGTGGGGAGGTTGTGTTCTGTGGGAGGGAGCAAGATGAGTCTTGAGTTGGTAAGTAGTGCTGTTGAAGAGGAAAGACGTTAGTTTTCATCAGCTCTGAGATTAGTATAAGGATCTGTCAACAGATTTACTTGGAGATCCAGGCTTCCTGTAGCAGAGATAAAGCAAACCCCCTTTATGTAGAATAACCAAACATTTTTCTTCTTTTAGGAGCATTTTATTTAAAAGGAAATTTGGATGTAATTCTATCTGTGGCATCTGTATAGCACACCAAAATATTTCCTATCAGGGAGGGAATAAAATACATGCACCACAATATATAAAGTGAGAAATACTCCTGGAATGTTGGGAAAAGAGGAGCACTTTTGGTTCCTTCAGTTTTACCTAGAGAAATCCGAAAGACCTGGCTTCAAAGTTGTACTAGATCAATACCGCATCATGATCTGATGATATCGGCACCATGATACATGGTGGTGGTTTCATCATTGGTGTATGAATTGTTAAACTGGAATGAGACAATGCACCGTACAAATTTAAAATGTTACTAATATTGTTACCAATCATGAAAGCAAATCCAAACTATGAAGTTTCTACTTTTATGAGGAAATTGTATATCACAGTAGGGGTAACTTGCTTCTCCTATCGTACTTTATAAGTGTCAGTTCAAGAAACTGAATATAGCTAGCACTAATAGAATCCTTTTACATTTCCATATGTGTGTGTATCCAAATGTTATCATGCCTAAATAATATGGCAATAATAGAATATATTACACATAACACTTTTATGGTTCACAAAGTGATTTATGTACATAGTACCAGGATACTAGAAGTCTCATTAAAGATTATGACAAAAGTACATTTGGGTGAGAGGCAGCACACTAGGTGAACATTAGATTTATTGGCATTATATCTGTCTCTCTATTTTGTCTATCTATCTGTGTGTCTGTCCCATCCTCCCTGTCTTTCTCCATCCTTTCTCATTTCTACGTTTTTCTGTTTCTTTGTCTCTGCTTCTCTGTTCCTTCATGGGCTCTTGTTCTCTCTTCTCATTTTCTCCTTGTCTCCTTTCTCTGGCTCTCTTTATATACACACAGACACACACATGCACGCATGCACGCACGCACACACACATGAACCCACATGCACACACACAGACAAAGAGAGAAGAGAGAGAGAAAGAGAGAGAAAGGAAGGAAGAGATTTCTATATGAACATAACCTCCCACTGTGCAGATAGCACTTTGACCCATCCATACTTTCCCATTCACTACTATTCTTATTTTTGTCCTGAAAATCCTTCACAAGAGGTATTTCTAAGGGTCTGGGGCACTTTTTCTGAATCTCTTAACATTGTTTAGGTACCAATGAGGCCCCTGAATTTTGTTCTGTTATCCCTTGCTTTCACTGCATACACAACCCTCCCCCTTGAGATAGTATATCTTTTTCTAAATGTGCAATCTGAAGTATCATGTGGTTTGTGCAAGTGTGCCATGGCAATACTAATCCATCATCTTGATTTTTCCAATGCAAAAGATAATCGTTTATTTATGAAAGATCTCAGTAGTGAGACTCAAAGTAACATTTAAAAAACAATGGCAGAGCTGGCTATTCAATCTCATTTTCCATTGTGCAGTCAGTGATGAATAATAAATGAGTGGCTGATACATTTTTTAGTAGAAATGAATCATTGCATAAATGTTAACTACTTATTTATTAATAGTTAACTACTGTATATAGTACTTAATGACAAGTGCTAAAACAAGTGATTTTTTTCTAACTCATTTCATGCTAGAAGCAGGAAAAGAAATTTACCCATCATCGTTAGTTTTCACATTATTCTTTTAAATGCCATTTCATAAAGTTTCCATTTTACTGTTTTCTTTTCCAATAATTGGCTTAGGTCTTTCATTGTCTACTGTGATTGAGTAAACTGTGTTTAATTCTGGTTAATGTGTTTTTTGAAGGAATACTGAAAAAACAACACAGTGTGTCTTAAGGAGAAAGACCAAGCTGTTGAGCAGTATAAAACAATGCCATATTAAGATTAGTTTAAGAAATTTGTACTGTTTGGTCGAGAAAGGAGATGACATTATTTGAAGAGGCATCATGCAGAAAAGAGATTGAATATATTCAGTTACTCCCAAGGCAGAACTAAGAAAAATGGATAGAGTCTATAACTGGGTTTGATATGGAAGAATGCCTTAACAACTAAAGTTACCCTTTAAAGATAGAGGTTTTCTTTTACTGGAGGTATTCAGATAGAGAACATTGCCAGGGTTACTCTAGAAGAGATTATGTTTCACGTGAAGATCAACTTAGAAGATTTCTAGTGCCCTTCCCAACTATGAGATTCCTTGTTTTTTGTAATAATTTAAATGATTACAGAAAAATTCCACTTTTATAGGATTATTTATTTATTTATTCATAAATAAATGAATGAAAATCACTTATTAGTTACTTATTATGTATAAATCATGGGTGAAAGTAAAATTTTAAAGGATGAAATCACCTATAGCACCTTGTGGTTTCAAATGAGCCTGGTCACCAGTGGTAGTAGCAGTCTCCATGCCTATATAACTTTAATTCATTTGATGTCCTGTAAACACACAAGCTTAATGTACACTCCAGTGTAACAAAAAATCCACCAATTTGTCAGTCTTCCTATTTCTTTTCCCTTGACCAATGAAATAAATGGATAAACTACTCATTTTTAACTTCCTCTCTGGGTATATCTCTTTCTCACTACTTTCCTCTGCTTATCCTTGAAAGATAAAGAGGATGAAAAATATTAGGGGCAAGGCTGAGCATGAAGAAGTGGAAGAACAGGAGAAAGTCTGTGAAAGAGAAATCTTGGCAGCCTGCTTTGAGAAATACTGAGCTCAGTCTCTAGGAGATTGAGTCTGACTTATCTTTTCAAGAGCACTCCAGTCTCAAAAGAACATTTCAGAAGTTCTCTGCTGTTGAGTGGAGACTGAGAGTGCTTGGCTTCTAGGGTGCAATGATATTGTTCAAGAGATGACCTTCCTAATGCTATCTGTCAGAATTCCAAAAGGGATGACACATTAAATTACCATCTTACACTCATTTCTGCAATGGAAATTTAAGAATCTTAATATATTATGCTAGATCGAATTGCAAATTTCCAGTTTTAAGATTTTTATAAAATATTGCTTCAATATTTATAGGATCAAAGGATCATAGATTTAGAGAAAGAAGAAACTTTAGAGTCATTAGAGTCCAAAACTCCTCATGTTTGATTTGAAGAAGCAGATGCAGAGGGCTTAAATGATATGCCCAAGGTCATATGGTAAGTATGTGTCTGAGACAGGAAGCAAACTCAAGTCATACTGACTCCAAGCCCTGAGTTCTGAAAAGGAAATCAGCATTGATTACTTTGATTAGTTTTTAGTTTGATTATAGGATTAAAATCCCTTCTTTGGGAAAAGTTAGCCCTAGTGCATAAGCTAGATTCCTAAGTCTAGGTTACCTATAGATTCAGTGAATGGATAGACTCTTAAGACTTTATCATTTAGTAACAGATAATTTGGAGAAAGACATATATCTTTGTAGAAATAAAATAATTATATATTATGTCATATCATATATATATCACATTGTATTATATTAATTAAAAGGCTAAATTGTCTTTTCTAGCAGCTGGGATAAGTGGGGTTAGCCAGAGGTCAAGTTCCTCTTTCCAGTCATGTTTGATAAGCTCCCATTTTTTCTTAAGCAAGAGGCTGAATAACGGAATCTTCTGAGTTTGGCAGCTGAAGCATGGGGATGACTTCTAATGCCAAACCACAAGTTTCTCTTTCCTGGTGAGTTTTCTGGTTACAAAAAGTATCACCTGTAGGGGAAGGACTTCTGGGATAATCTCACTTTTGACAGATAGTTGTTAGTATGGGGTTAAGAAAGTTTACGAGAAGCGCACTAGTCAGCTGACCTGTCTTGTCCAATTGAATTATGTTCAAAGTAAGTTTCAGAATTTTTTTAATTCCTCTCTTCTGTTGCAAAAATCAGCTCTGTAAATGACTCGTTGTCTCTGACATCCGAGGAGTCAGATGACTTGATTTGATATGCAAATACTAACTTTGCAAATTAAATCATAAATGCTCCCAGTTTCATTTTATTTTTGGTAATTAATTTTAACATTCTATTCACCAAGCTGCCTTTCTAGGCAAAATTGTGAAGTGGACAGAGTTGATCTTCAGCACCCTCCATGCTACTTTCCACATCCTGCTCTCCTTTGCTATGACAAAATTAATGGTTACCATTCAGATTGTCCCCACTCTTTGGAATTCCTCCGTAGCTACCAAAGGCGTGGTGCTTTAACCTTTTCCTCTCTCCCAATTCCACTATAAGGTCTTATTCTCCTCAATTCTCCCAAATTTCTATATCAACCCTCTCTGTGAAGGAGAGGTAGATATATCAAGAAACCAAGGTGAACTAAGGTGTTGATGACTAATAATGTCATAAAGTATTGTCCTTCCTATTTCCCTATGGGATACTGTTGGAGATTTGGCATGTAAAAGGATAGTCTCTGTGCACCCAAGATTTTCATTTGATACCACTCCAATGAATTCTGGGTCATTTGATGACCCTACCTTGGATGTGACTCTCAATAAAGTTGTTCTGTTACTTAATAAGAACATAGTAAATCTAAATTCCCTGAGTTTATCAATCAACAATATATGTTACAGAAATAATAGGTTTTTTTAGGAAAACAATAGATATTACTGCTTTTCCTTCTTGTCCCTGAAATGTTTCCTTCATTCAACTACATAATGTCAGTTGGTGGCCTCTCTCTCAACAAGAGCCTTTGGCCATACGTGATACATTAGAGATAATCAAGATGTGGCTTTGGATTATTATGTTAATTTCCCAGAGAAGTGCCTTTGGATGACCCAGATCTACGATTACAGTATAAAAGGCTTTAGTTCCATAGTTAACACTCGTCTCTTCAACTTCTTTTGACACAAATTAGAATTACCAAATATTCTGTGATGTCGTCTGTGGAACACATTAATTATTCCCTCTATTCTTACCCATATAGAAAGCATGCACTTTTTAATGATGTGTATAGGTGATCCTTGGTCTCTGAATAACTATCAATCATCAATTTCATTAGCTCTAGTCATATGCATATGACAATATATATGACTATATATACATATACAAACATGTTAGATATGCATATATGCACATGTGTGTTTATATGTATTTGTATGTATGTATATATTATTTATATGTATACTTGGCTAAAGATTCACAATGTTAAGGAGGAAATCCTTACTATCATAGCTCTCTTTTATTCTAATGAGAAATATAAACACATAAGTTACATTTTAGAATACGTGGTACTTAATGGTTTACCCAAGTGTTTTCCTCGTAACAGTTCTGCAAAGTTCATCAGTACTTCTAGAATCTACAGTTTCATTTGGATGAATCTAAAGCCCTCTGCAATTTTTAGATGGTCTTTAAGAGTGGTAGCCAAAAGATTCATATCCTAAGGCCAACTTCAATTTTTCAGAAGAATATCATCTGATATTGAGCTTCTTTGAATTTAACTAAACTGTTTCTCAGATGACTGACGTAGTTGATCACTGGTAAAGCCTTGAGATCTATCAGAATTTGAATTCTGCTGGGATAACATTCAAGAGTCCAGAGCGACCTCAATATCATGATGCATCAGTAGAGAATGCTTTAGTAAAAAGTGATAGTGTCATTATTTGTGTTTTACAGAGGCAATCAAAACTCAGAAATTGTGAGTTGCCCTTGGTGACTTCACCATTCTCGTCATCATCCTCATATCGTTATCGTCATTACTCTAATACATACATCACTTTATGCTTTCAAAGTGCTAGATAGATTTGTGTGTGCATGCACAAATATTAACACACACTCATACACACATATTTGTTTCTTACAACTCTGTGAGATAAGTGCTATTACTATTTCCATTTTATGTATGAAAAATATGAGGCAGGGAGAGGGGAAGTGACTTTCACAAGGTCACATAGATAGGTAAGTGTCTGAGGTTCTCCTAATTCCAAATCTAGCACATTATCTCATGTACCACTGAGCTGCCACACAACTCATAAATAATAAAATCAGATCTAGATACCACAAATTCTGATTCTAAATCTATGTCTCATCTACTACAGTATTTGGCAAACGACTAAAGCAGATTTTGAGAGGGTGTAAAAACCAGGCCCCACCAGGCCAGTAGAAGACATTCTTCTCGAATGGCCAAGAGGCAGAGATTGGGGCCAAGGTGGGGGTGGTGGTGCAAACAAGTAATAGGAAGAATCATAACATGAGAGTGGGGAAGGAGGTCACATCGGTTCAATATCTTACATTTTGGAGCTAGTAAATCACACTTATGCTGTCTGTGTTTAGGATCCAGAAATTCAGAATGAATGAAAAGGAATGGACAGAGGGATGTTAAGCCACAGAATCACCACATAGATTTTTTACTGATGCTTTCTATCAAATAGACCAGCAAAATAATGTGCTACCCAAAGACTCAAAAAGTTACTGAAAAAAAAATTGGACAGAGTCAGGAAGATCTATTTTTAAATCCCCCTCAGGCACTTATTAGATGTGTTATCTTGGACAAGTCATTTCATGTTGTGTCTCAGTTTTCCTATTTATAAAATAATTGGACTCAGTGATTCCTTCTAGTTCTAAATCTGTGAAAAAAAATATGTCCTTTCATGTCAGTGCCATGGCACAAAACCCTGGTCAGACTGTCCTAGTTATAACTCTGTTAAAAGTGAATCTAAGGTACACCTAGAATTGGCGGTATGAGGTCACTGATGTTATCCTCATTCCCATGTGTGATGATAGGTCATGATTTTCCTAACACTAAAAGTATGCATTATGTTGTACCTGGTAGATGGGGATGTCATTAATGGTATAGACTCTGAACTATTTTGTATTGTAAATGGTGGTAATATATTTAATAATGGTAACTATTGTGGTAATATATTTACATAGATCGATTTTTTTTACATACTGGTTCGCTTGACTAATGACTCACATTTATGAGTTAGAGCAGGCAGTTCCCTTGGAACAGAATTAAGTTTGTTGCCTATAAAGGAACCAAGTATATGATTTTGACCTCACTAGCACCATGCTCTAAACAACTAAACCAACCAAATTCATAAATAATCAAAGGTTCAATGGGCCTGCAGTTACATGCGTAATTCCCAATAATAGTTACATTTCTGTGCTGCTTTAAGATTTGCAAAGTGTTTTCCCACAACTCAGTAAGGGAGCAAAAACAAAGATTTTTATGCCAATTTCAGAGATGAGGGAAAAAAAGATTCCGAGTAATTAGGTGACTTGCTCATGATCAAATAGCCAGGAAATTATTATTTTGGGTTTTAAACTTGAGTCTTTGACTCAGAATTCTACTATACCCAGAAGTCTTTCTTACAATGGGTTAAGACTGCATACAGGCTGTTTATTTTTTAAATTATTAAGACTATATATGAAAGAATGATGCTAGAGGCAGTGTGTGTGTGTGTGTGTGTGTGTGTGTGTATGAGTGTGTGTGTGTAAAAGGAGGGGTTTCTGCTTAGGGTAGACCAGCCTCAGGTCCGGGAGAGGTGGGAGAATGTCGAGGTGGCTGTAGGGAAAGGAATTATGATTGTCAGATAATGTTTTCTTCAACCTCTAGGGGATAAATTGAGTTAGAAATCAGTCAAAAACACTTTTCTTTTTACTGATGCCTTCTATCAAACAGACCAGAATAATGGGGCTATCTAAAGGCTCAAAAAGTTACTGAAAAATACATTGAACTTAGAGTCAGGAAGACCTATTTCCAAATCCCACCTCAGACACTTATTAGATGTGTTCTCCTGGGCAAGTTATTTCATGCCATTGTGTCTGAGTTTGCCCATTTGTAAAATGGTTGGACTCAGTGGCCTCTAAGGCTCCTAAGAGCTCTAAATCTATGACCCTATGATCTATGATCCTATTATGTTTTATCTTACAAAATCAGGAAACATGAAGAGATTGAAGAAGAACTGAAACTTGCTAACAGCTATGTAATGACAGAATCAGGCCTAGAATGAGAATTTAATACATAGTAAATACTAAGTAAATTCTTGTTCATTGATTGCTGTACTCCAGACTCATACTCTTTTCTTGTGCCATACCATATAATACCAAGTCACACCATCCTGTTCCACATCACATTGTTTCTTTTATCTGTTTATCCAGTATTAGGGATGGATTTGCACTAAGCCCAGTTCCTCTTAGGTTTAATATCCAGGAGTGGTATAAGACAAAATTGCTTTATCCCCACTGTCTGCTCACTGTCCCTCCATGTGCTTCTCTCTCTCTCTCTGCACTTTCCCCAATCTCTCACTTGTCCTGTGTTTTCACATCTCCTTTCCCTGGGCAAGACACCAGGAACTAAACCTCTTATTGCTCCCTCCCTCCTTTCCACTTTCAAATTCCAAATGACTATCTCTGTCAGTTTCTCTTATTAAGTTTATGTGTTTCTGTATTTTAACAGACAAGCTGTTAAAGTCAACAGTGAATTCCAATTCAGGAATGAGAGGTTAGTTGAGTGATTTTGAAGTGTGCACATTTTCCCAGAAAGGGCACTGGGATTGGAGTTAGTGGTAGTGTATTTACACAAATCCATTTTTCTTACCTCACAGATTTTCTTGACCAATGATTCACATTTGACTTTGAATCTCTGTTCTTCCACTTAATATCTTTATGACCTTGGGATGGTCATTTCAATTGTAGGAGTCTCAGTTTCCTAAACTGTAAAATGTAGAGATTGTTCTAAATGACCTCTAAAGCCCTTTCCTATTCCAGAGCTAGAGTAAAGACATCCAAGCAAGTGTCTATTCAGCAAAAATGTAAGGTCGTCCCTCCGTTCTAGGAGTTCATATCTAAAACATGGTATTAGTGTGCATAAGGAGTGCACAGGTGGCCAAGTGAGTAAAATGTGCTGGACTTATGACCCTGGGCAATTCCTTTAAGCGCTGTCTGCCTCAACTCATCATTTATAAAATGAAGATGATCATAGAATTTACCTTCAAAGATTGTTCTGAATTTAAGATAAAATATTTGTAATTTCCAAAGTACATAAGGGCTAGTTTATTACTATTGCTATTATTAGATGACTAGACATAGAAAGAATATAGTTAAGATGCAGGTCTCAAATGCGCAAGGAAAGGTCACTCAGAGAAAGATCCCAGTGAGCTGTCCCACAACCACTAAGTCAGGAAAACAGTCAAATTCCCTTGTAGGACACTGTTGTTACTGAGTTGTTTCAGTTGTGTCTAGCTAACACTTCATGAACTGCTTTGGGGTTTTCTTGGCAAAGATACTGGAAAGGTTTGACATTTCCTTCTCCAGCTTATTTTACAGATGAAGAAACTGAGGCAAACAGAGTTGAGTGACTTGCCCAGGATTGCACAGTCAGTGTCTGAGGTCAGATTTGAATTCAGGTCCTACTGATTCCAGGGTTGGCTCCACAGCACTACCTAGCATTCAGTAGCCTACATTCCTTAAGAATATGCAATGTCTTCTTATTCATCTCTGTGCCATGGAAGGCTAAGAATTCTAACTGATCAGGACCTTGGAAACCATCTAGATGGTGAATCCAGAACAGGGAAGGATTCTTGAATAGAATTTTGCCAAAACCCTCATTTTGCAAATAAAGAAACTGAAGCCTAGAGAATTGACTTACCAGTCAGGATCCAACCCCCTCATTTCAATAATGAAGAAAATGAAACACAGAGAGGTTAAGTGACTTACTTTAGGTCACAGAGTCATTGAGTATCAAAGCAGAGATTCCACCCATAGAGACTAACAAATTGATCTGACATTATTTTGGTACTTAATATTTTTATTGAATTGGTTTGCTGGCTTGTAATGTCCAAATTTCAGCTTCATCTATATATTTATTTATTATTTAATTTATTTATTTTAGTATTTATACATACATATTTCTAAAAGAGTCTTATCTTTACCCAATATCAGTGATATGCAGAATTCAACTTGAACCAACTGGAGACTTTAATTTATTATTTCATTGATTCTCTAAAATTAAGAAAGTGATGGGGAGAATGTTAATAATGAAAATGAAACTTAAAGGAGTATCCTGTAAATATATTTTCCCTTGGAGAGCTGGTTGTTAAACATGTGCTAGGACAACACAGTCCAGTTTGAAAGTTTTCCCATTCTTAGTCTTTTCACAGCTTAGTCTTTCTATTATATAACCAATAGATACCTATATTTGATATAGATATAGATGGAGGGAAAGGAAACAAAGGTAAGAAGCCTGGTCTAACCTGATTCCTGCATTCTTTAACAAGGAAGTATTGAGTACAGTAGTATTATTTTGGGGATAAGTTTGATGATATTGTTCACACAGTATTAAACATACTTATTACATTCTGTCAAATTAAATATAAATGAGGATTTTTCACTATTGTGGTGTGTGACTACAAAGGAAAAGGGAAAAAAGACATGACTTTAAAAAATAAAAATCAAGGAAGATGAGGCTATGAGATTAGCATTGGTAGAAAGCATTAGTTTAAACTGCCCTTGAGGCTCAAATATCTTATCTCAGAAGCAAGGAAAAAAAAATAAACTGCCTGAAAAGGGACTTTAAAAATATATTTATATATTTTTTTAAACAAGCAGCCCCCTCTGGAGCTGAGAAATTGTAGGTCCTGAATTTCAAAAGGCTGGGGATTTTGCTCAGATAAAGACCTTGATTTATTTCAAATCAGTAAAACCTGCCTGATTTATATACAGGTTCAGTTTGGATTAGATTTGAGAGTGTTTGAACATTGCACTTGATGATGTAATTTGCATTTGAACCAATTTCCTCTCTGTTGTGCTCAATATCATGGCCACTGGTTAACCTTTGATGGACATTGTTATGTGAGTGTTGTACCACATGAAAGAAAATATATTTCTGAGTCTTCTAGTATTTTATCAAGTCAATAAACATCTATTAAGTTCTTATAGTGTTCCAGAAACTGTGCTAAGTACTGGGGATGCAAATAAAAGCAAAAAAAAGTCATTTTATTTTTTTCATAGCAAAACATATTCATGAGACCCATTTGGTGTTCATGGATATTTCTTTGACTCAGAGTGAAATGGTATGCAGCTCATAACCACGGCAGTGAGTATCATTACCTCATTTCTCAATAAATAAGCTTAATGGAGAATGTGAACTTTAATATGGACTGAAAGGAAAAATAAGGAAAACACAGCTAATTGGGTTTGGAATTGGATATAGGATTTCTAGTAGGAACAGAAGAGTTGATAAAAGGAGCTGAGATAGAAATTAGAAATGGGAGAAATAGGGCATTGTCTGAGACAGTTTTATGGGGAGAAGGAGCACTTTCTCCTCACAAGGAAGTGTTTCCATGTTTCTCTCCCAGAAAACTACTTTTTAAATTTTTTCTACTTCTTTCTTCTCTTTTTTAATGGAGAAACCCCAAACGCAACTTCCTCCAGTCTCTCTGACGAACTGGAGACCTAGATCCCAGCCTTCCTTCTTGCTATAGGGTTTCTCTCCTATTCAAGGACCTTCTGTGCTGCCATCCCTCCTCCTATTGTCCTCTGTTCTGCTCTGCCTTTCCCATACCCCACTCAATTTATTTAGGCCCAGACACCACATCACCTCATCATGGTTCTGTGGGTAAATAAATATGCATTGGGTAGCATCCATATTCACTATACGAAGTACTATTAAATACATAGAATTAGAAGACTCCATAAGTCTACAGAAATATGGACTCTAGTCTCAAGGATATAAAATTTATTGGGAGGAAGTTTGAACAATGAATTAAGCAAATTCCACACGATGAGGCAGTAATGTAATTGAATTCTAACTAGAACAGTACAGACCACAAATGTCCTTTACATTAGATTAAGTTGGTAGATACTGACAGTGGACTACTTGAGGGATTAGAATGGAAAATGAAGGCCTCTGTAAGTCAAAGCTGGATTGAAAGTGTTATAGTCAAATAACAACCATAGGGTTTATTTTTTAAATCAAATCCATTTTCACTCTCTTCAGTAAATTGAGAGCCTCCCACATACTGAATCAGAAGTGAGCTAAAGGGTAAAATTGTATGTCTTCATTATGTTCAGTAGTTGTTGCTTTTGCTGTGTGTGTGTGTGTGTATGGATGTTTGTGTGAATGTGTGCATGTGTGTGTGTGTGTTGTGGTTTATCCTTGGTTCTCAATAGGACCATGATATCAGGAAGATGATGATATGACTTACAATGGAAATGGATTTGAGTGAGGAAGGGCTGTACAAAGTCATCAGTCTCACTTTCTCCTCCAGAGCCATCCAGTGGTCAGATATAGATCAGGACAACTGGAGATGACCCTGGATGCAGTGGGAGACCTTGGCCTTTTTGAGCTAAAGTCTTTCCCAGTTCTCACGCTGAGTGAGGCAACACCCATTCAGTAAATAGGCCTCTTTAAGAAGTGATTTGGTACGGAACATCAACTCTTATCCTTTTTTCTGTCATGATCCCCTTTGGCAATCTGGTACCCTTCTCAGAATAACTGTATATGCATAAAATAAAATCATAGATGATAAAAGAAACCATAGTTGTCCTAAATCACAGATGTTAGGGCTACAGTGCCCCCACAATCTGGAAAATCATACAAAAAATTGGCCCTCCTTTTGAACCAGAGAAGAAGTCTGAATTATTATAGTATTAAAAGATAAAATGTGTTGATATTATACAATACTATACATATATTTTATGCATTTCTGAGTTTCTAAAACTTCTCTGTGTTACCTTCTGGCCTTTATATGTCATCTGCTACTTCCACAAAACCTCCCCGAAATTTCCATTTAATTTCTTATGCCAACTGTGATATATCAAAACTGTGATGGGGAAAGGCTTGATATAAGAGATAACTGTATATTAAAATATAGCTAGTTGTCAAAATACATAAGATTAAGAAATCCTGATATTGAAAGACTTTATTGAAGAGAAAAATCTGGAGTGATAAAGTTTCAAGTTCTTGATAAATAAATCATAGTAGACAGATCAATAGATGATAGGTAGATTGATTATATATAATATATGTATATATATTCATAGACTGATATAGATAAAAGAGGGAGAAAGGGAAAGAAAGACAAAGAGAGATGATAGCTAGGTAGATGGACATAAAGATTTTAGGTGGCATGGCAGATACATAATTGGCCTTAGAGCCAGGAGGACCAGGGTTTAAATTCTATCTCTGGAATATATTGTCTCTATGATCCATTTAACCTCTCAATGCTCTAGGCAATTCTGTAAATTGGTAAGTTGCAAAGAAGGTGAATTGAATTGATAAAGCATCCTCACCCATGAGTTTCATGTAAAAATGAAATCACAGATCAGGTCCTTTTCCTGTGTATATTGGGATATACAGGATAAGGATTTGACCTATGATGTCATTGGTATATCAATACACCAGGTTCTCCCTATAAATAGGCTTCAGTTGCTGGGGATATATAGAGAGAGCCCTTAGGAAATCTCTAGGACAATAATCTCTACAGAAAACAGTTTTAAAAAGAAGAAAAAATGTTTTGAAAATGTAGCTGAATAAAGTTCAGAATCAGGAAAAAAACTAACAATAACGAAATCAGAAACATAAGTTAATGATAATTATACGGTTAGGTCACCTAGTCCAAGCTCCTTCCACCCCACACTAAATGTGAATATCCTATATTCCCTGCTAACAAGTGGTCATCTAGGGTTCTCTTTGAATTCCCTCATAATGTAACCCATTGCATTGCTGGAGATTTAAATTCTATGAAGTTCTTTCTTTTATTGAGACAGAAATCTGCCTCCCAATAGCTTTTACATAACTCTCTTGATACTTGAGAAATGGTGCATATATTTAAATCTGAGATTTCAATTGCTCTTGTATAAGCAAAGTTAGAAAAAAAATCTCCACCTCTCTACCACTCTCAAATGTAAGATATAAAAACCAAACAAAGAAGCAATTGTTTTTAGCAAATCAATATCCCAAGACAAATAAATGAAAGCCAATCTCTTGACATTTCAAAGGGCAGTTGAATTACTTTCACTACACAAATATGATTACAGATTATTTAATTTATTAAAAGCTAACCCACTGCAATTTATTAGATGTACCTGTGCTAGCAACTACTATAATTCACTGTATGTTAAGAGTACTGAAGGAGCAAGGTTGATGAATTGTTTGAAAGGAATAGGAAAGGTTGAGGAAGATGAAAATTATAAGAGCATAAAATTGTCATACTAGGTCAGATCCATGGTCTTTCCAGTTCAATATTCAGTCTCTGGTATATAGAGATGTTTTATGGGATGTGACAGTTATCCTCAATAATATCTACCAGAAAGGGTGTGGGATGTACTCCCCTCCTCATTAAACACAAACACCCTCACGCATTGCGCTCACACACACACACACACACACACACACACACACACACACATTCCTTTCTTTCTAAAGTAATCCATTTTGGGCTGATCATAAATATTTCAAAGACTTCTTTAATTTCTATTATTACTTGGTATATAATATTTCATTTTATTTTTCTTAATCTCTTTCAAACTGCAAGGACTTACTCCATAGTTCTTTTTTTTCTGGATTATGTTGGACAAGTCTTATTCACCCAATCCTTGACATTGTTAGTATTATTATATAATTTCTGTTAACTGTATTTTAAACTTCAGTCATATTTTCTCACAACCTTCATCTTTCAAAAATCATACCCTATTTTGCCCGTCCCTTTTGATCATTTTAATTTCCTTCTCTAACTCTTTCCCAGTTTTATGTCTTTTTTTTCTTTTTGAGGCATGACAGAACTACATTTAGTATCACAGGTGAGGATACTCATGGTCTCCTGTCAGGATGGAATAAAATCTCTTGTTTCCATTACCTTTCTGGATGACTCCAGTATTTTTTTTTTTTTTTTGGCCTTCTGGCTATAGATCTATATTGGGCTAATTTTTTTAAAGAAAATAATCTACAATGATTTTCAGATCTCTTTCCTATAAAACTGACAATATATTCCATTACTTTATGAGTTTAGTTTGGATTATTTTTTCTTTAAATGTGTTAATTACCTCACTCTTACCTACAAAGAAGCTCATCTGCCTTTTTCTGCCCACTCACACAGTCTTGTGAGATCTTCCCGCAGTGTTACTCCATCTGCTCAGCATTTCTCCACCCTAAAGAGCTTAGTGCCATCCAATTATGAATATGCCCTCAGACATGACTATGAACAAATCATTGGCTACCTCAGCAGGAAAGCTTTTGATGAAGTGATCTGTATGGAAGTCACATTGGAAAGAGAGTTCACCCTTCTTTCTAAAGTGGAGGTAGGGGTGGGGGTGGGGAGGAAATCTTTAGCAGCTCCCAGCACTAGTATTCATTTGTTTACCGATTGTTTGTGATCTATAAATCCCTTTCAGGAAAATTAGTTCAGAAGTTAGCTCTGTTTGTTGATTGGATAACGGTAAGCTGAGAATTAATCTAATAAAGATCCTCACCTAGTCAGCAGTCTTCTCAACAGCATTGCTAAAAACAGACCCACAGTAATAATATTAATAATAAATCTCTAAAAACCGATTGAAGGAATTGATTCCTGGTCCTAGGACCCCTACAGACAATTCCCTCTGGACAAACGCAAAGTAAATGTAACAATGCAAACTAAACGTAACAATGCAAACAACGATGCAATCCCCTTCTTATTTATCAGCAAATGGATTCCCTTACTTTTTAAAACAGTTATGTCCCTGATTTGTGAAAATTAAATTGAAGGATCTCACTATTGAGTCATGTGGATGTCATTTCTAAAATAATGGTTCAGCCAATCAGGATTGTCTCTCTGAAGAATCTGAGTTTAATTTCTCCCACATTTCCTTCAAGCTGTAATTTTCTCTCTTTTCAGCCTGTGCTATTCTCACCACATAATATGCCTTATACTGCGTTCTACCACTCTGCAGTCAGAGTGGGAACTCCACGGCATAGAGTTATACAAATTTTATGTGAATTTGTTAGAGGGAGGTAAGTTTTTTGTGATTTCTTTTGCTTCCTAGAGTTACCTCTGATGTTTCCCTATTTTGTTGTTCATTTGTATCAGTAGCGTCTGACTCTTTGTAAATCCATTTGAGGTTTTCTTGACAGAAATACTGGAGGGGATTGCCATTTCCCCCTCCAGCTCATTTTGGAGAGTTAAGTGACTTGCCCAGGGTCCCGCAAGCTAGTAGGTTTCTAATACCATATTTGAACTCAGGAAGATGACCCCTGATTCTAAACCCAGTCACCTAGCTTCCAAGAGGCAAATACCCCCGGGGCAGTTTCACTGCTTTCTCCAAGGTTCATAAGGATTTTCAAAGAAACTGAAAAAAAACTAATTTTCTTTGAACTTAATTGAAATTTTAAAATTTCAATTTAATTAATTAACTTTAAAAATATAAGTTGAAAATTAAAAATATTAAAATTTCTGTGATGTTTTTTGATAAAGGGGGGAAAATAATCAGACCTTTTAGGATTCTGATTTTATTAGGAACCGTAAGTTAGATTTGAAACAGTCCCTTCATACAAGAAAGCATGTGTCTTTTCTTTTGGGTGATAGTGAGAACCCAAAAAGACCTTAGCCTAAAAGGACCAGGGTCTTCCATTGCATCCTGGGTCATCTCCAGTCATCCTGATAAATATCTGGCCAACTGAACCTGGAAGGCTAAGAAGGATAAAGTGAGGCTGGTGACCTTGCACAGCCCTCCCTCACTCAAATCAAAGTTAACTACAAGTCATGTCATCATCTTCCTGATATCATGGTCCTCTTTGAAAATGAAGGATAAACATAAACAAACCTATACTGGGAAATCCCAGTGAGGAAACTCCCTCTACCAAGGAAGGTGAACTTTACAGCTTTTAGGTTTAGAGAATTCCTGGGGTCCTGAGAAATTAATTAAGTGACTTGCCTTGGGTCATGTAGGTAGTATATGTCAGAGCTAAGACTTGAACCCAGATTTTCCAAAATCAAGGAATGCCTGTCTATTTATTATGTAACAATTCTTTCAGGTATATTTTTTTCCCTTAAATGTGTTTTGAAAAAGACTAAAACCAAGTATCTTTAAGGAAAGGGCTTACTGTAATATTTGAGGTAATGCATAGTAACATAGTGATGCTAACACCAAAGCATCGTGCTCGAACACTGACAGGCTCCTCATCAAAACTCGTGCAAGTACAATTTTCATCTGTGTTCTATTTGTGGAGTAATTTATGGTTAAACACAAGGGTGGAGGGAATGCCTTTATGACAGGCAAAGAAAAAAAAGAGCTTACCTATGAATTGGAGTACATTTTTCATATATCTAAAGCTTGTGATGAATTAAATCATTTCATTTAAAGTACTTTTTCCTATTAATTTGTAAGTTCCTTATTTTCAATGGGCTATCTTATAAAATAATAGATCCATCCTGGAGTAAAAATAATTCTAATAAATTCATTCATTTTAGTAACAGGAATTTTTTTGACCAAGTGCTAAATTTGACTCTCACCTTAATTCTATCAAGTACATGGAAAAATGCATCAAGAGATGACTTCCCCATTTATCCTTGTAATTGCAAAAATGCAAGATGCCTTACAGAATTTAGCAGAGAAATCCTGAAGGCCACAATTGAACAATCTCTATAAATGCCTTTCCATTGCTCTCTATCACTATTTAGGAATGAGTATCTCTGATTCTTCTTCTGTATGTGTCCCTTTATGTCTCCTTTTGTCTTTTTATGTATTTTCTTTTCTCTGTGTGCTCCGTACTTTGGTCACTCTGTCCCTTTTTTCCTTCCTCTGATTCTCTATCTCTGTCTCTGCCTCTGTCTCTCTCTGTCTCTGCTTCTATCTCTGTCCCTATCTCTGTCTCTCCGTGTCTCTCTGTCTCTCTCTGACAGACACACACTTAATTTGCTTTTCGTTTATATATCCCTTACTGATTTTCCCCTACGTATGACTGCGGGTCTCCTTTTTTAAGGTCCCTTTCCTTTTCCGTATATGCTTAAAAGAGCAAAATGCCCAAGAGTATGTTTGTTTCCAGTTTCAATTAATCGTTACTCATCTAAAGAAAAAGAATAACAAGATGAAATGACATCTGATCACAGGCATTTCATGGTCAAGTTAAACAACATAATTCGGCCTAACTTGGCACCTCTGGTTTCTAACTCAAAACCCCATATGTGGGTTTATGAAACTCTAGGGGAAGGCGGCGACCAGCTGAGCTCTAATTGTGCTTTGTAGAAATGTGATCTTATAAATCATTTTCAACACATTACTTTCAATCGTTAATATGTTTTTGTGTGATTTCCTTACATCCATTTTTTCTATTTCATTTGTGAAAATAAGTTCAGGTTTCAGTGTTAAACATATATCCACATCCCTTGATGTACATCAATTAAAATTAATTTAACAAATATTTATTAAGTACCTACTATGTGCAAGGTTCCAATAGCAAAGATTTGTGCCTCTATTAGCAAGTCCATTTATATTTTTTTCAGTCATGTTTTATTTTTCATGATTTCGTAGTAGATTTTCTTGGCAAAGATTCCATTTCCTTCTCTAGTTCATTTGACAGATGAGGAAACTGAGGCAGACAGGGATAAGCCCAGGCGCACACAGCTAGTAGGTGTCTGAGTCTGGATTTGAACTCAGTTCTTTCTAACTCCAGGCCTTGCACTCTATCTGCTGTGTCACCTAGCTGCCCCACTTATAATGTAGCAGATACACTGTAGTGAATTGCCTGAAGTTAAGTGAAGTGACTTGCTGGTGATGAGAGCTAGTAAAGGACCACGAAGAGATTTTAAACTGACAATTGTTACTCCAAAGACCCAGTATTCTGTGGCTCATGTTTCCTCTCTAGCGATAAGAATACAAAGACAAAAAAAAATCCAGCCCCTGCCCTCTAGAAACTTAGAAATGACATTCAAAAAGACAGAGCAATATCCATCCAATCTGAAGCTAATTAACATTTAACCCCGCCAAAGGGGCTTCCTGTCTGAAGATCTTCTGACAAAGCAGAGTGAGGAACAGGTCATTGGTGCTCCAGAAGACATAGACCTTGATTCTTAAATTGATTCCCCTTTTCTTTATTTGAATTAATAAATATAATCTGCAGAGACACTTTCTTTTTTTTTTTTTTTTAAATACATTTATTTAACTTTTTACATTCATTTTCACAAGATTTTGGGTTCCAAAATTTTCTCCCCATTTG
>CM053771.1:290947218-290968285 GCA_028658325.1 Potorous gilbertii
GTGTGTGTGTGTGAGTGTATGAGTGTGTGTGTGTGAGTGTGTGTGTGTGAGTGTATGAGTGTGTGTGTGAGTGTGTGAGTGTGTGTGTGTGAGTGTGTGTGTGTGTGTGAGTGTGTGTGTGAGTGTGTGTGTGTGTGTGAGTGTGTGTGTGAGTGTGTGTGTGTGTAGTACTTTGCAGATCTTAAAGCTCTACATAAATATTGGCTATATTACTGTCTTTCCATCTTATATTCAGGTAGCCTAAAAATGATCAACTAGACAGCAAGGGAAATATGGGTAACTGAAGTCAATGCAGACAGTATCTTCAGAAGAATCTCACTACATAGGAGTCTCAAAAGCCCAGCAGACTTTGGTTAATACCTTCATTTGAAGAAAGCTTAAGAATTGAGGGAAAGATTCCAGAAGCTAATAAGCCTTCCTCCAAAATTGGTTAATGACAATAGGAGCATTTTGATGTACAGGTATTATCAGCTTGCTCATCTCTTGTTATTGGCTACTTTTAAAAAACTTGGAAGTCAGAAGAGTATGTTCTAGGCAGGACAGGAATTTACTAGCTGAAGGCATTACTGAATAAATCATTTAATCGTAGGAGCCTCCCTCCTCTCATCTGTAACATAAGGAGGGAGGCTGGGACACCATTCTTTCTAACCAAAATATTTTAACATTTCTATATAGCAAGAGCAAAAGGAGAGAGAGAGAGAGAGAGAGAGAGAGAGAGAGAGAGAGAGAGAGAGAGAGAGAGAGAGAGAGAAGGAGAGAGAGGGAGAGAGGGAGAAGGGGGAGAAAAGAGGGAGAGGGAGAGAGAAATAAGAAAGAAAGAATAAGTAAAGGAGAAATAGGAGAGGAGAAAAAAGGAGAGAGGAGGAATATAAGAAAGAGAAGAAAAAGAAAAGGATAAAAAAGAAAAAAGAGACACAAGGAGAGAAAGAGATGGATTAAGTCCTATTCTCATTTCTTTGTTTTCCTCTAATCTGCAACTTGTTACATGTAAAGTGAATGAGTGAGGAGGTGTGTGTGTGTGTATGTGTATGTGTAGGTATCTAGAACTGCATTCTTCTCCTCATCATTTTCTTTGACTTCAAAAACCAAGAAGTGTATGCCAATGAGGTTTCAAAATCTAATCAGCAGATTTATTTTATGCTGTAGTTGTTTCTATCTAGCCTAGATTGAAAACCCCTAAGTCAGATACTTTGCTGATGCGCAGTTCCAATTCTACACCTTATAAACCATCAGCAAATAAACTCTCATAGGAAATGCTGCTACCAAAGCCTGTGGCCCGAAACTAATGTCCTTCCCTCCAAACTACAGAGAGTTTATGCCATTATACTTATAATTCTCCGTTAGTTTTTAATACATGTGGCAGTGTTAGTATTCAAGTTAATCTTAATTAATTTTCCACTTAGAAGCCAGTGTATTCCACACTAATATAAGATACATGCTATTTCTCCCAATTTAGTGAATTCAATAGTTCCATTTTAAAGAAAATGCCAAGTTTCTAAAATGCTTATGGCTGTTTTTTATAATTTTATCTGTTTGTAGTCACATTAAACAAGATGTCTCCAGACTGATTCTGACAACATTTGTCAACTTTAAAAATATTATTATAACAAATCTACAAGACTCCTTTTTATTCGTAGGTTTTTCCCCCCAAATCAACTGGTACTACTTTTAATTTCAGGTTCTTATTATTTCTATCATCCCACCCCCTTTTTAGAGATGAGTAAACTGAGGTCCAGAGAGGTCTCCTAATTTGCTCAAGGTTGAATACGTAGCAAATGGCAGAATTCAAATTTGAACTCAGGTGTATATCCTATGCAAACTCCACTGCAATACCATGTTCCCTATTTTAATATTCTACCTGTTAACACTTTGGGAAACTATTGGTTGCTGTTATGATTCTTTTTATATACAGATATTTAGGTATGTAAATATTTATGGTCAGGTATTTGAACAAGTAAATATTTGTGCATAGTACTGTCACAAACAAAATATTAAGTATTGATAAAATATTTACTGGAGATTAATTTTTTATATGCCATGAAGTATTTGCCTGTCACCAATTTCACAGTTCAACAATTTCTCAGTGAATTGGATCTGACCTCAAAATTTCAGCTAATTAACATGTTTACAAAAATCGTTCCTTATTCATTTAACTCTGAAGTAATGAGTACGGTTCTGTAATTATGTTAAGGTTTCATTAGCATTTAACCATTAGTCTTCTCTGTGACAATTTTTTCATTTTAGACAAAACAAGAAATATGCCACCTTTTGGGCGTGGAGTACTTTTGATTTGGTTCCAAGAAAATTTATGGGTGGAGTCTCTTTAGAATAAAAAAGTAGTTGAAATCTCTTGGCAAGTCATTTGCCTCTATGACCTTCAGTTTTCTCATTTGCAGGATGGGAGTAGTACTCTTAGTTATATTGTAAAGGGTTTTGCAAGACACAGACGGCTGTTCAATAGTTATCTACCATCTTTTATGAAACCTCATACAATGAGAGAACGAGTCTCCGGCTGAGTCTTATAATCAAACCAATTCCACTAACGTTGATAGTTTTTTTTTTCTGAACCCCAAATACTTGCAATAAAGAGCAGGAACTCAGAGATCTTCTCACATCATTTTCCAAGTATTTGTAGCATGTGGCCCCATCTGCTATCCTTGTCTTGACAAAGCTGAGGAAATGACTAGACCAGGGATCATTTGAGATAAACTACTAGAAAAGCTACAGATCTTGTACTGGGGAAGCTATTAGAAAGAGGAAGAAGTGAGGAAGAAAACAAAAGAAAACATTTTCTCACTAAATATTCTTATGTGATAATAATTTGATAGTCTTAGAAATGGATTCCTCCTTTGGTTTTCCCAGAAAATCCTGAAATGATAATTTTTAAAAATTATTTATTCATTTTAAATTTTCAACATTCATTTCCACAAGATTTTGAGCTCCAAATTTTCTCTCTATCTCTTCCCTCCCCCCACTCCAAGACACAATGTATTCTGTTTACCCCTTCCCTCAATATGCCCTCCCTTCTATCACAGCCCTCCCTTCCTTTATCCCAATCTCCTCTATTTTCTTGCAAGGCAAGATAGATTTCCATATTCCATTACCTATATTTCTTATTTCTCCGTTGCATGTAAAAACAATTTTTAACATTTGTTTTTAAAACTTTGAGTTCCGACTTCTCTCCTTTCCTCCCTCCACACATCCCCACTGAGAAGGCAAGCAATTTGATATAGGTTATACGTGGATAGTTATGTAAAAGACTTCCATAATAGTCATGTTGTGAAAGACAACTATATTTACCTCCACCCTATTTGGCCCCCCTATTCTATTTTCTCTTTTGACCTTGTCCCACCCCAAAAGTACTTACTGCTAATCATTCTTTCCTCCCATTTGTCCTCCCTCCTATCATCCACCCACAGCCCACTTATCCCTTTCTCCCCTAATTTCCTGTAGTTTAAGATAGATTTTCATACCAAATTGAGTGTGCATGTTATTTTCTCCTTAAGCCACATGTGATGACAATAAACTTCACTCTTTCTCTCTCACATTCCCCCTTTTTCCCTCCAATGAAAAAGCTTTTTCTTGCCTCTTTTATGAGAGATAATTTGCTCCATTCCATTTCTCCCTTTTCTCCTTCCAATATATTCCTCTCTCACCCCTTAATTTTATTTTTTTAGGTCTCATCCCTTCCTATTCAACTCACTCTGTTCCCTCTATCTATATGTATATAATCCCTCCAATTGCCCAAATACTGAGAAAAATCTCAAGAATTACAAATATTATCATTCCATGTAGGAATGTAAACAGTTCAACTTTAATAAGTCTTTTATGATTTTTCTTTCCTGTTTACCTTTTCATGCTTCTCTTTGATTCTTGTGTTTAAAAGTCAAATTTTTGGGGGCAGAGCCAAGATGGCCAAGAATAAAGAAGCATATACTGTAGCATTTACCCCACAGCCCACAAAATACCTGTAAAAAATGACTCAACAAATTCTAGAGCAGCAGAAGCCACGGAACAACAGAGTAAAAGAGGTAACCTGGAAGGCCTACAGGAAAGGTCTATCTTATGGGACACTGAGTGGAGCCCAGCCCTAGTCATATGGCACCGGGAGGAACAGGACCTGAACAGACCTGCAGAGTTCCCAGCAGGGAGGGACCCACATCCCTCAACCCACAAGCAACAAAGAAAGCTCCAAAGGTCAGTGTGAGATGGCTTTCCAAGCATGGCGAGAGGGGAACGGGGTCCCCGATGGCAGCAACAGCAGCAGTAGACTGCAGGCAGCTATGGTGGCTGGGAAGCAACTTTGGAGCTTTGTCCAGGCAGTTCAGCTTAAAGCCTTTGGCTGTAGGGAAGCTGATTTAAACCTCAGCCCTCAGTGGTGGCCCCGACTCCACCCTAAGCCCTGTGGAAATGGAGCAGCTGAGTCCAATCTCAGCCTCAAACACAATACTGGGGAGAGAAGAGGCAATAGGATCATCTTCTTGACAAAGGATTTAGAAGTCAAATAACTGGCTGGGAAAATGCCCAAAAAAGGGGAAAAAAATAAGACCACAGAAGGTTACTTTCCTGGTGATCAGGTGGCTTCCGTCATCCTTTTAGATGAGGAAGAACAAGGCATATTGTGACAAAAATGAAGTCCCCTGCCTCCAGAACCTCCAAAGGGAACTTACATTGGGCTCAGTCAACAGAAGAGCTCAAAAAGCAAGTTAGCAGCTTCCTAAAGGAGAACCAAAAAAATGCTGAGGAAAATAACACCTTTAAAAAGAGGCTAACTCAATTGGAAAAAGAAGTCCAAAAAGCCAATGAGGAGAAGGATATTTAAAAAAGCAGAATTAGCCAAATGGAGGAGAAGGTTCAAAAGCTCATTGAACAAAACAGTTCCTTAAAAGAGAGAGTTGAGTTCAGGGAAGCTAATGACTATGACATAAACGAAACATTTAAAAAAAAAACCAAAAGTTTAAAAAAATAGAAGATAATGTGAAACATCTTGTTGGAAAAACAACTGACCTGGAAAACAGATCCAGGAGAGACAATTTAAAAATTATGGGACTACCTGAAAGTTATGATAAGAAAAGAGATTAGACATTATCTTCCATGAAATTATCAAGGAAACTTATCTTGATATTCTAGAACCAGAGGGCAAAATAAGTATTGAAAGAATCCACTGATCACCTCCTGAAAGAGACTCGAGGAGAGAAACTCCTAGGAATATTGTGACCAAATTTCAGAGTTCCCAGGTCAAGGAGAAAATACTGCAAGAAGTTAGAAAGAAACAGTTCAAGTATTGTGGAAATACAGTCAAGAGAACATAGAATTTGGCAACTTCATCATTAAGGGATCAAAAGGCTTGGAATATGATATTCCAGAAATCAAAGGAACTAGAATTAAAACTAAGAATCACCTACCCGGAAAACCTGAGTATAATACTTCAAGAGAATAAATGGTCATTCAATGAATGATATAGAGGACTTTCAAATATTCATGATGAAAAGACCAGAACTGAAGAAAAGATTTGACTTTCAAAACACAAGAATCAAGACAAGTATGTAAAGGTAAATAGGAAAGACTTTCTAAATCTGAACTGTTTACATTCTTACATGGAAAGAAAATATTTGTAACTCTTGAGACTTTTCTCAGGATTTGGGTAGGTGGAGGGATTGTACATATACACACACACACACACACATAGACAGAGAGTACAGGTTATGTTGAATCAGAAGAGATGATATCTACAAAAAAAATAAAATAAAAATTAAGAGGTGAGGGAGGAAAACACTGGGAGGAGAAAAGGAGAAATGGAATGGGGCAGGATATAACTCATAAAAGAGATAAGAAAAATCTTGTTCAATGGAGCAGAAAGGGGAGAAGGGGAGAGGGGAAAAGTGAAGCTACTCTCTCCACATATGGCTTAAGGAGGGAATAACATGCTTACTAAATCTGGTATGAAAATCTATCTTACATTATAGGAAAGTAAGGGAGGAGGGGACAAGTGGGGTAAGGGAAATGATAGAAGGGATGGCAAATGAGAGAAGGGAGTAACTAGAAATAAACACTTTTGGGAAGGGATAAGGTCAAATGAGGGAATAAAAAATAAGGGGGGATAGAGTAAGATAGAGAGCAATATAGTTAGTATTACACAACATGATTATTATGGAAATTTTTTGCAAAATGACACATATTTAGTCTGTATTGAATTGCCTGCCTTCTCAGTGGGGATGGGTAGGGAGGAAGGGAGAGAAGTTGGAATTCAAAGTATTAGAAATGGATGTTGATAATTATTATTGCATATAACAGGGAAATAAGAAACACAGGCAATGGGGTAGAGAAATTTATCTTGTCCTACAAGAAAAGAGAGAATATGGGGATAAGGGAAGGGTGGGGTATGATAGAAGGGAGAGTACATCGAGGGAAGGGATAATCAGAATGCAAGGTATTGGGGTGGGGGAGGGGAAAGATGGGGAGAAAAATTGGACATGTTACAAAGTGATGTAAAAGCAATTAGGATTAAAACAATTGACTGAATTTAAAAAAAGCCAAATTTTCTCTTCAGCTCTGGTCTTTTCATCAAGAATGTTTGAAAGTCTTCTATTTCACTGAATGACCATTTTTTTCCCCTGAAGCATTATATTCAGTTTTACTGGGTAGATGATTCTTTGTTTTAATCTTAGTTTCTTTGACTTCAAGAATATCATATTCCAAGCTCTTTGATCTACTAATGTAGAAACTGCTAGATCTTGTGTTATCCTGATTGTATTTCCACAATACTCAAATTGTTTCTTTCTGCTTGCAATATTTTCTCCTTGACCAGGGAACTCTGAAATTTGACTACAATATTCCTTGGAGTTTTTCGTTTTGGATTTCTTTCAGGAGGTGATCAGTGGATTCTCTCAATATTTATTTTACTCTCTGGTTTTAGAATATCAGGACAGTTTTCCTTTATAATTTCATAAAAGATGATGTCTAGGCTCTTTATTTGATCATGGCTTCCAGGTAGTCCCACAATTTTTAATTTATCTTTCCTTGATCTATTTTCCAGGTCAGTTGTTTTTCCAATGAGTTATTTCACATTGTCTGCTATTTTTTTTCATTCCTTTGACTTTGTTTTATAATTTCTTGATTTTTCAAAAAGTCATTAGATTCCATCTGCTCCATTCTAATCTTTAAGAAATTATTTTCTTCAGTGAGCTTTGGAATCTCCTTTTCCATCTGGCCAGCTCTACTTTTTAAAGCATTCTTCTCCTCATTGGCTTTTTGGATCTCTCTGCCATTTGGGTTAGTCTATTTTTTAAAGCGTTATTTTCTTCAGCATTTTTTGGGTGCCTTTAGCAAGAAGTTGACTCATTTTTCATGATTTTCTTGCATCATTCATTTCTCTTCCCAATTTTTGCTCTAGCTCTTTTGCTTGATTTTCAAAATCCTTTCTTAGCTCTTCAATGACCTGAGACCAATTCATATTTTTCTTGGAGGCTTTGGATGGAGGAGTTTTGACTTTATTTTCTTTTGTTTGCATGCTTTGGTCTTCATTGTCACCAACATAATAAGATTCTATAGTCTCATTCTTTTTCTGGTTTTTGCCCAGCCATTTAATTGACTTTCGAGCTTTTTGTCAAGGTAATTCTCTGCTTCCAATGAGGCTTGGGGGTATACTGTCAGCTGCTCAATCCCCCCACAATCTGTGGACCTAGAGCTCCAGAAACAGTGGCTGCAGCTGCCCCTGCTCCTGCTGGGTCTGTAGCCAGACCACTCCACTCTCCTGTACTTGTCCCACTGGTTTTTCCCACTGACCTTCCACTTTATCCTCAGTGTTTTAGAGTCATGAAGATTGGAAACCACCACAGGTGTGAGAGATTCAGTCTCCCCAAGGCCTGCTCAAGTCCTCTCTGTTCACTCCTGGCACACACTGGACTGCCTTCTCCTCCCAGTGTGGTGTGATAAACACTTCCTGACTACCTTCCAGGCTGTCTTGGGCTGGAGAGTTGCTTCACTCTATCATTCTGTGGGTTCTGCAGCTCCAGAATTTATTTAAAGTCATTTTTTACAGGTATATGGCTGGGCTTGGTGGAGTACTCTAGAAAGTCCATGCTGTTACTCAGCCATCTTGGCTCCACCCTCCTGAAATGATCTATAATCCTCAGAGTACTAATCCCTTGTTCTTTACAACAAAGTTGCTTTCAAAATATTTGTTGAATGCTTTAATTGATCTGAAAAAACTTTGAGTAAACCAGCATTCTTCAAAATTAACAAGAATTGTCTTTTAAATTTTTGTTCAAATTTTTCTTCTACATATCATTATGTTTGAACTGTGGCTCTCACTGTTAGTACTTTTTGGATTTAGGGCAAGTCATTTCTCTTCAGGCCTAAGCTTCTTTATCAATTAAATGAAAATGTTCGACTACATCTTCCTGAGGTCTGTCCTTGTATAGATCTATGAGACTATGACATTGTGATTTTGAGAAAATACCTGTGTTTAGTACTGGGAGGGCAGGAAGGGGGAAAAATCTAAGGCTGAGATATATGGTTTTGGTCTTCATACAGTTTAAAACATAATCATAAGGACAAGACACAACAATTAATGGGATAAGACACAACATAACAATCACATATGCCATTCCATGGTAAGTACAATAGACGACATACTCATGACTTTACAAAGAAAATTAAAAGAAATTGTGTCCGTATTCTACAAAACCTGTGCTTAGTCGCTCTCCAGATGTTTATCTACATAGGTTAAGTCTGCTTGATATTTTCCCATTAATCAGAAAACAAGCAGGAAAAATGCCTTTGTTGTTGCCGATGTGAGGTCCACTAATTATCCATAAAAATTAATGCCTTGGACAGATGAAATCCAGATTTCATTGGGTCCTGTTTGGTCCTGGAGCTTTCCCATACCTAAATTAGGACTATAACTATGGCAACCCCTAGCAGAGTACAATCAACGTCTTTGAAATAAAAGTGTTCAGATGCTTCCCTCCCCTCCCCTCCCCAGATAACAGTGGCTCTCAGCCAGACTCAGCAGAAACTTTGATAGAATGGCTCACAATAGTCCACAAAGTACTATGGAACTACCAGAAAATTCTGAATGAGCTATAAAGACATTCTTGAACATCTGGGGTATCCTGAAAAATCTGGGGGCTTTTATCCCAGCACCATAATGGAAAAGCTTTATTTAAAGTGTGCACCATGGAAATAGGAAGCTAATCTCATGGAACATTTCATTCTCTCTGATAGGCTTTGTTCTACCCATACTCTACTGTAAACTCCCAGAGATCATGGGGGCATATTTTCTTGGCACTTTGATGGATATGTGATCTCATCCATGTAGGTGCTCTTTACAGTGGTCCAAATCACAATCCTCCATGTCTGTTCATGCTGTGTGATTCTAGTCAATGTTCTTTCATAAATTCTATTGAGGGGGTTCACCTCTAGATCTCTTTCATGTCAAATGAATTTATACTGAGCATGGTTACTGCCTATTGGTTATATCTTACCCTCAGTACATAACCAGCTTCATATCATTCTTACAAAATTCTTTATTCCATTTCTCTTAAACTATAATTCTTGGGTAATATATTGTGATCTCCTAATACTTACCATGTGTTTCTCTATTATCTGGGTGCATATTTAATGTAAATTCTACAAACTTCAAAGTACCTTGGCATATTCTAAACACTTTTGGGTGTTTAATACATGTATATACTACCACTGCTAATTATTCTCATGTTCATACTATCACTTAAAAATTCAGTATAGCTGACTTTGAGGTAAGAAGATGTGAATTCTAATCCTGCCTCAGTCATCCACTAACTGTACGACCCTAAGAAATTCATTTATTTAACTGCTCTTATCCTTGATTTCTTCATCTGAAAAAATGGAGATATAATAGCACCTACCTCACAGGGTTGTTATTAGGATCAAATGAGATAATATAAAATTCATTGCATAGCTTAAAGGCAAAGGTACCATCCTTAAAAGGAACTACTTGGAGGAGCCATTTGGTATTCAGAATTCCAGAACTGAAGTGATCTTCCAGGATGCAAAAGGTTTCTGGGGATGGCAGATTAAATGAAGGTGGTTTAGGTTCTTCTTCTCGTTCTTGTTTTTCTTCATATTGGCATTTTTTTTTGTGGGGAGACTAGTGTGTGTCAAAACAATAAATGGGGGTGTGATTATTTCTTATTGATAATCAATATAGAGTTCAAATTTTCCTGGTAAATACCTTCTCTGGTTTGATCTACACATATGATTCGAATTATATATATAAGGTACTTATTGACTAAATTGTGTGTTTGAAAATTTAAAAAAAATACAGATTGTCAAGGCCCATTATCCAATTAAGACTTATTCATTAAAAGATATCATGGGCCTATAAACTTATTGCCACTAAAACCAGCTCACATGTAAAAGTTTTTACCTCCATCTTTCCTCCAGGGGAATTGACTTCTCGGGCATCTAACCCTAAACAGCATTCATCTGGCACAGGAGATAGTGACACAGGAAGCCAAGTGGATAGGAGTCTGACAAGGGCACGTAATGGAGAACAGAGGGAAGAGAAAAAGGGGAGGTGAAATAGTTGTGGAGAGGCTAAAATAATTGAGTCAAGGTGATGTCCCTGAAAAGTGTGGATGCTGCTGGGAATAATTTTCACGGTAAAGGAAATTTGGAGCAAGGGCATAGCATTAGGGGATATGTTGTGATATCACAAATTTGAAGATGATATCTATTTGCAATCATATTGTATGGCTGCAAACTTAAGTTATTTTTCTCATCCTGAGGTTCTAGAATTAAGCTTTCTACTACTACTTCATCTTAGACTGATCTTCTATTGCTGTCTCCTAATTTGTTAGTATCACCTTCATCTCTATACCATCTCTGTCCCTGACAGTGTCTGAAATGCACTATCCGTGGAGTCCTGTGAGTATGTCATTTAAATGAAGACATCTATAAATATGGGCACATTACAGCTCACCATCTGGCCCTGCCTTTCGGACCATTCTCTTCCCTAAAGATCAGCACACATGGAGTGTGTTGCAACTAATCCATTATTTCACCATCTCCCACTCTGTTGCTAACGGACCCTGCTCTGTTGTAGCAATGCTACTGGTGTCTGAGGGTGAGAGTGACAGACTGAGGAATGAGCATTTCTATACAGAGCAAGCCTCAAGTACAGCTCCCTCCTGATCCCTGCCTCACACTATCCTCCTAATTGGTCTCTGCTTCCCTTTGCTATAGTTTCTTTTTTATCCTCTGCTGTTTACTTAAATTTATCCTCCTTTACTTCTTTAAATCTTAAAAATACTATATTCATGCTTTCTCTTCATCTTTTCTGGACATTCTGTTCTTCCTCCACTCTTTTCTCCTTCCACCTCATACAATTTTTTCAGGAGTCATCAAGTTCAGCACCAAATTGAGTAAGAATTTTTGACTTTTTCTCAAAGATCGCTAGTGAGGAGGGAATTCTGGAGGAAGTCAGTTTCACTTTAGGTCTTGTCTAAATGTTAGGAAAAGCGTCCTTACATCAAACTTAAATCTTTTCCTCTGGCACATTTCTAATCATTGCTCCAAGTTTTGCCTTCTAGGGCCAAGTAGAACTGTGTAATGTCACTTCCCACCTATTGAAATCTTACTAAATCTTCATTTCTCTAGTTTTAGTCTCTCTATTCCTTCAAACATCACTCATGTGGCATATACTTGAGCTCCTTTGCCATCCTAATGGCTCTCTTCTCGGAAGTCTCTGGTGTATCAACAGGGAATAGGCTCCAGACTTTTGGTTTCATTGATAGAGGCTTTGACAAGTGAAGAGACTCCCTCTACCAAATGGCACTTCTTGCTGAAACTTTTAGTTTTAAAAACATTGACTAACACACTAAGAGGTTAACTGACTCGTATAGGGTCACTGAGCCAGAATTTCATCCTAAACCTTCCTGGCACACCATCTACTATGTCTAGAGGCAGGTAGGTGGCACAATGGATAGAATTTTGGATTTGAAATCAGGAACAATTAAGGTCTAATTCAGTCTAAGACTTTTACTAGCAATGAAACCTTCCACGACCCAATTTCTTCATCCATAAAAGGGAAATAATAGAGATATCTCTCATAGTTATAAAAATTATGCTTCTCTTAATGCAGTCATATAAGGTCATATTAAGTTCCTTCGCTACAGTCTCACACTTTGAACTCTTTATAATTCACTAAATTTCTCAGGAGCAGCTATTTGGCACAGTGGATAGAGCGCCAGCCCCGGAGTCAAGAAGACTCATCTTCCTGAGTTCAAGTTTGGCCTTGGCCACTTGCTATATGACCCCGTGTAAATCACTTCACCTTTTTTGCCTCAATTGAAAGTGGCAGACCACTTTAGTGTCTTTGCAAGAGAACCCCCAGAAGGGTCATGGAGTCTGACATGGTTGAAAATGACTCAACCATGACAACAGAATTCCCAGATATTCAGATCTTTTTCAACTCTGATTCCTCTTAATTTTATCAAATTCCTTCTCTGATTTTCCTTCCACATATTTTTTTCTCATTATTTTGCAAGTTCATTCTTGCTCCACTTCAAAGCAATTATGATTTCTGGGATCAGTTGACATGGTACACAGAGGAAAGACCTGAACTGTTATAGCAAGTATCATTTCCCAAACATTCTGTAGTTTTTTTTTAAATTTTATTTAGTTGTGCTATGTTTTGTTTTAGATTTGACATGTCTACTCCCTCCACTTAAACAGATTGCAAATCCCTCTAAACCTTGTTGTACTGTAAGATTCTTCTCCAGATTTGTCTAAAGAGAAGTTAGCCAAACTGTCTCAAATTTTTTACAAGAAAAAAATGTTCAGTTCATCAATGTTTCTGAATTTTGTAGCAATTATCAGACCCTGTGCTAGGCACTGGAAATATAGAATCAAAACCAAATGAAAAGCCCTGAGGTCAAGGAGATTTTGCATTCTATTGGAGGAAATGGTGGCTGATCATATAAGTAGATAAGAAGCAAACACAAAATAATTTAGGGGGCTACTAGGAACTGAGGGTATAAGGTTAGGCTTGTAAAGGGCACTAGAAGCTAGGGATAAAAAGAGGCAGAAGAAAAGAAGAAATGTATTTCTAGCATGTTTCAGACAACCAGTGCAGAGGCTGAGAGATTGCAGATGCAATGTTGTCAAGCAACAGTAGGCAATACACCAGTTTGATTAGTACTCTGTGAGGAGGGTAATGCATCTTAAAACCGGAGTTACCAATAGTTAAAGGCTTTAATTCCAGTCTTCTAAGTTGTTTATTTGTTGGAAAACGTTTGTTTCCCGTGAACTGATGTTAGCTGAACCCATCTTTGGCTCCATATAAAAATTTATTCTAGTTGGAAAGCTCTGGGCTGTAGCTCTTCCAAACTTCCATGAGACAAGAAAAGGAGAGGAAAGAGCAATACAGGAGGTTATGCTCCTTCTCTGTGTTTCATCTCTGGACACTCTCAGTTAAGTTACAAGTAAGATAAGACTTCTAGTATTAGCCAAGTCCTTCAGCACACATTTATCTATGCCACAGAAATCAATGCTTTGTAATCTTTGTACAATAGATAATCAAAACAGCCAGCAGTGCTTCAGGTCAAGACTTCCATGTATTGGCAGGGGTATAGGGGTGAGTCAGGAAAGGAGCATGGTACCAGGCTGAGAAATAAATTGGAAGAGTTCTCTGTATCCTGATGGCTAGAAGAGGCATGCATAGCAGTATATAGGTTCTAATCATTGCTGTCAATCATTGTCACAGAAATCAAACCTCTAAACAAAATGTAGGAACCCCAATTACTCTTACCCATTAACCTCTATTGCTACTTCTTTGATAGCTTCCTCCAGGGAAGAAGGGGTGCTTTTTTCATAATACCTAAAATTCTTCAAGCACCATTCCTGGAATAATGATGAATTCAATGATGACTCATATTTATAGGGCACTCAATGCTTACAAAACACTCTTCCTCACAAAAAATCTGTTAGTAGCAGAGGTACTTTGAGTTCTTCAGACAATGAGATGGTCTCATTAAAAAATAGTGACTGAGATGATTCAAATGGTACTATCTTCTTGAATTCCTGATTGGTGATTAAATCATTCCTTTTGACTTGGAATAGAATCTGATTTACTAAGCACTTGTTGTTATAGTATCATTGCTACCTGTGTTTTTTTCCTTCTGTCTAAATCTCATCTGTGATGCTTACCACATGCACGATCTTAGACCAATCACTTCACCTCCTTTGTCCTCAACTTCCTCATCTGTAAAATGAGGGGGGTTGGAATAGATGTCCTCTAAGGTCTCTTCCAGCTCCAGACCTATGATGCTACACTCCAAAGCAGTAGTTTTGTCCATGTTAACATAACATCTCCCTAACGATGCTAAAGTAGATGCTTAATAAATGTCACTGGAATGAATAAATTAATTACTTAACATGATACATTGGAGGGAGATAAGAATTTGGAATCAGAATACTTGGATTTAGATGCTAAATTTGCCACCTACTACTTGGTGACCTTGGTCAAGTTGCTAATTACATAACATTGAACTAGTCACTTCATCTCTTAGGGACTCAATGTCTTCATCTGTAAAACGAGGAAGGTTGAACTAGTGGTCTTCAAGTCCTTTTAAGCTCTATATCTATGTTCTTCCCTCAGTCTCATTTTCCATATCTGTAAAGGGGGTATATTAGATGACCTCTAAGGTCTCTTCTAGTCCTAAATTTATGCCTGCGCTCCCCCTCCTTTGGTTTATTTCACTCATTTCCCTTTACACACACAAAGAAATTCAAACCAAAAAAACCCTAATAACAACAACAAAACACTTTCTGAAAGGAAGAATACTATTTAGTGTTATTTCAGATTTCTCATTTTGTCATCCTATAAATTAGGTCAACAAAAACAAATCACATTTAGACAACAAAATCTCACAAGCACAATGGTACTCTGGAGTAGATAAAAGTTCTGTTGTTAGACAACATAATTAGGGAGCCAGTCTACTTAGTCATGCTTCATCATATCGTAATTTACTTCTTATATGCAGCAACCTTCTAGCTGCTTGAAATGTGGAGATAAGTAGGAATAAAGTAGAATACCTTTTCCCCTGCTTTGAATCAGAACAATAGGTTTTAGACAATAGTGGTCCTCAACATCTCAAGTTGATCAAATGAAGGGGATGGCCTTTAATTGATGAATAGGGCAGGATTTCTTTGATGCAAAACTGTGGGATGCATGAGTCATGCTTAGGGAATGAGGAAGTAGTTTTTTATCATGTGCATGGTGGAGCTCCTTTGATCCAAAGCTGAGTCATATTTTTTTTGGTTGGAGCTTGTGGATAACATCATCACTGAGGCTCAGAGTTTGGCATACAGAAGTTAAAAAATTGCTTCTAATTCTTAGGAGTGCAGAGCTGAGAAGACTATGATCCTAACAGGAAGAAATATGAACATGAACAGAGGCTAGAATAGGAAAGGAACTATTTCTGGAATCAGAGGACCAAGGTTTGAAACTGACCTTTGATGCTTACTATCTATGTCACCTTGACTTACACTTTCAGTTTCATCCTTGATGACCTCTGGGATCCTTTCTTGAACCAGATGGAAGTGATCTAGCAATGTCAGGCATCATGGACATAGGTATTCTGCTTTATAACAGACTACTCTTATCTTTCCTTCCACTGGGACAGAACAACAGAATGGTCTCTCTCATGTTCTCTCCCTTGTTTTCCAGTTGAGAGAACAGGACTTTCAGTTCTTCTGCTCTTCTGTTCTGGAGGACAGAGCAGTGATTCTCACTGTGGTTGTAGTGGCCAGCATCAGTGACCAGAATGAGTTTTCCCCTCTATTTTTTCTCTTTCTCTTCTAGGTGTTTGAAAATTCATGCGAATTTGTGGAAATGTAGGCTCAACCAGGATGAAGAATATGTCATTGATAGCCTTTCTTAAAAATAATTGCATAGTTTATAATTTTATCAAAAAAAATTATGGATTCTATTTTCATTATAAAGGAAGCATTTTTTAGGCATTGATATTTTGGTTCTCAGTTGGAAATGCACCCTCATAGTGCACCTTCTTTATGCTTACTACTAAATACCTCCCTTTCTAGGGCAACGTTCTCTGCTTAGTTAGATAGATTCAGCCCTGCAGGAATTCTTTTGGCCGCTGCTGAGAAAGGTCTGTAGATGAAAAGAGTATTGGGGTAATATAACCTTGTTAATAGTTTCTGATAGAAAGTTTCAGATATTTAGATAATTTGTAAGGGAGATGGTAGTCTGACTAGTGGAAAGAATACTATATTTGAACACTCAATAAATGCTTGCTGTTTGATTGATGGGATCATTTATTATGGTTTGTAATCCTACTCAGCAAATGGAATAACCCAATGAATGAAATCATGCAACTTTTGAGTTCTAAAGTATTATTTAACCTTTCTTCATTATCCCCTTTGGAACCTAAGGGAAAACAAACAAATGAACAGAAACAAGGATAACAAAACTTTCAACAAAATGAAATTTCATATCTACTTTTCAACTGATTACTTTAAAATAATTATACAAAAATTCCCCCTATATATTTGTATGAGAAAACATGAAGAATGATAGCTGGTCAATATTTCTTCAAATGAAAAAAAATTAGTATTTCCATAGGCATTAAATGAGGGCCTAATATTTGGGGAAGATAGCAGTAGGTCTTGTAGAGGATACAATAAAAAGCAGTTTAAGGCCCCATTACTATCATGTCTTCTGCATAATTTTGAAAGTTAAAAAAAAGATCAGGGACTATGCCAACAAATGTCCATTTTCTCTATAGGTAAAGAAGTGATATACCATTACTAGAGTAGTCATCCTATCGTTAGGTGGTTGGTAGTGCCAAAAGACTGACATTAATGCCGGCTATTGACTGGCATAGGAAAGAAAAGTTCTCTTTCTGAAGATAGATGCCAATGACAGATGACAAGAGACATGCAGGGCTATTAGTTGAAGTACAGTTAAGTGAGAAAACATCACACAGGAAGCATGTGCAATTCTATACAAAAAGCAGTGGGCACAGTTTCAGAAGAATCCTGAACAAAGTTGAGTACCCAGTTTTGCCACCAATTGTCTGTGTTACTGTGGGCAAGTTACCCTTGGTTACCCTTGGCTTTATGTGATTCTCTTTTCTCATCTAAAATGAACAGGCTGGATTTGATGTTGTCTTAGGTTCCTTCTAGCTCATAATCTAGGATCTTTTGATTCTGAGTTTGGGCAAATTCTTCTACCTCTGTTTTCTTATCAGTATAATGTCTGAGGTGAACTGGATTTGACTCCTATTTTATACAGTACTTTAAGTTAGCACTTTCAATAAGTTCACATGAAAAATATCAGTCAGTTCCCCTTATTTCCTAACTAAAATCACATCTCTGGTACAATTCCACAGCTTGGTATCCAATTAGAGTCACGCTTTACTGTACTGTAAAACTTCATTTGAGGATGCATATCCATCGCGTAGAAAATTCAGTTCCAGCTGAGACTGGAGAAGCCCTTCACCCGCAGCAAACATGGCAGCAGCTAGGGCAGAGGATCTTGACTCCATTGTGTCTGATGGGGCCATCAATGACACTAATGTCTCTGGGCATTAGTGATGCTCTCTCCACATTCTATATTGCAGAGCAACTTCAGCTTATTTTAGTCAAGAAAGAAAATATCATTCACTTTACATGCTGATGCCAAAGATGTCTAAAAACAAGACACTTTCTGAGTTTGGAAAAGAGAAATTGAATCCTTTAGGAATCAAGAGAATGACATTGGGGAGGAAAGAAGGTGACAGAAAAAGTAGCCCAGAAAAAATAGAAGGTAGAGTAGACAGGCATATACAGAGGCCTGAAGGAAGAAGGGAAGAAAGAAAATAGTAAGCTAGAAAGAGATGTACTGAGCTGAAACAGGCAGTGCGGAAAGTCATAAAATTGGTGGTATTAAGCAACCTGAAAAACACTTAAAATAGAAAAGTGTAGTAGAGTTTTGATTTGAGGGGTCTGAATTACATAGCAATTGTTGAGAAGTACTACCAAGTTAAGGCAGAAAGAGAAAAAAAATCTTTTTGGGTAGAAAGCTCCATAGTATCTAAATGTGACCTTCCCCATTCAAGGTGACTCTTTACCTCCTCCTCCTCCTCCTACCTTCTCCCCCCTCCCCATGAAATAAGCCAGGGACTGAGACTAATGCTGTGTGTGACTTTCCTTGGCCAAAAGAGCAAGGACTGCAGAATGATGTCTGCTTTGGCAGAAGCCCAGAGTGGAAAATTTATTTACTGCCTTGTCAATGTCTCAGCGAGATGGGCTGCTGCCCCTCCACATCCATTATAAAGTGCCCATGCAGCACACAGGAGCAGAGATCCACTGAAGCCTCTATGTCTATAGATTGGCAAAAAAAAATGGTGGTAGATTAGACTGCATTTCTAACTCTCAGAGGATTTGGCACCAGAATTCAAAACCAGAAATTAAAATAAAAAAAAATTCAGAAGCAGAAATATGCTGCCTTGCTGCTGAAGGTGAAACTGATGGGTGGGGGTGTTCTGGCTCCCATATTTGACAAAGTGTCTGCATTTGAGCTTTCAGTTAATAATCACATTCACTATCCCTCCAATCATCAGATCAAAAGGCAGATTTGGAGGACCATTCTTTGTAGGTGGTTCTGCATAAAGAATAAGGAGTCATTAATGCTGTCACACTTAAAATTAAAGGGAGGGAAATCTATTAGAAGAAAAAGTGCTAGAATAATTGTTTTGTGTAGAACATTTTGATACTTGTACAGGGTGGCAGAGATGCTTTAATGCTTCAAGGTGCCACTTTGAGGTCAAAATTCTCTCAGATTCAGTGAGCTTCAGCCCTGCTACTTGCTTGGGCTTTTAATATTTACATTAATATCATTTTCTTTTTGATGACTGAGATAGAACATAACATGGTAGATAAAGGTTTTTACCTTGGAATCGGGAAAAACTGGTTTCAGGTCCTGTCCTAAATGGGCCTCTGGGTAAATCTCTTAACCTTTTGTTCTCCAGTTAAGATAATACATTACAAGGAAGTTGCAATATACACCAATGCCGGGAATTACTATTGTGAATTCCCTACATGGGTGAAATCATAGGTATCTCTGGTCTTCACTAGCTCTCCCTGCAATAACAATTAGAAAAAAAGGAGCCACTAGAAAGAGATAGAGAAATGCTTTGGTGATTATGCATGGCTTCATGGATACTTCTCAGGCCTTGGTAAGAGACTAACATCTGAAATCAAAATGCTTGATTGAAGATGGTTCAGCAATCTCAGCAATGCTGTTTTATGACTGTGAGGTGAGACTAACTTAATATCATTTATCATGGATGGTGGTTTTTATGGTGATTTTTTTTCCTTTTCTTTTTTTTTTCCCTACTGGGAGTGAAAGGACTTTATGCTAGAACTGTGACTACCACCTTACCCTCCCACCTGGTGATCAAAAAGCTAATTGTTCTAGGATAGCTTAGGTGAGGCAAAAATATTTAAAATGACCCACCTTCAATGTGGACATGACAGAACTCATAATACTAGGAATGAGCAGGAGGAGACAGGACAGAAATTTTTCAGCAATCCATTAAAAAACCCAAACCATTTAGTGTTTAAAAAGTGTATTTTTGTATTTATATTTTTATTATTTTTTTGGTAAGTTGTTGTTGGCTAGTTTTCAGGTACTTTTGGAGAAGACCATATATAACTTTTCTAGCATAAAATGATGTCTTCCTCACTAGTGTTTTATTTCAGACAGTGATCAGAACCAGAGTCTGACTACAAATATAATTCTATTAAACTAATAAAATTGTGTGAAATTCATAAAATTAGACAGTTCAACTGTAAGTTTACTTAGAGTACTTACCTATGATCATAGGATTATAGTTTGAGAGCTGAAAAGTCCTCAGAGTGTTTCTAATGCAGCATCTTTATTTAACAGATGAGAAAACTGAGGCCTAAAATGCTGAAGGAACTCATCAGAAGTCACATTATAAAAGGCAGATTCAGGATCTGAATCCAGTTCCTAAGCCTTTAAATACATCATATTTTCAGGGGCAGAGCCAAGATGGCAGAGTAGAAAGACTGACCTATGCTAGCTCCAAACCTACAGCCCATGGATTTACTCTAAAAAAAGAACTCCCAACAAATTCTGGAACAGTGTAAGCCACGCAGAAACACAGTGAAGGAGATTTCCATTCCAGAGAGCCCTGAAAAACCGATCCCAAAGATCCATCGTGCACCAGAGGGGAGCAGAGCCCTGCCCTGTCCTGGCAGTGTGGCACTGGGAGGAGCAAGCAGATCCAAGCAGGCTTCAGGGACCGAATATCCAGTGGCCATGTAGGTCCCTCCACCCACAGACGCACAGGTCAGTGAGAGAGACATCTGGACAGGCTGAGAGGGGAGTGGGGTGTCTCCATAACTTGGGCCCCCTTGGGAGGCAGCAGCAGAGGCAACAGGCAGCCAGAGGCTCCCAGAGCAGGCAGAAACTCTGGCAGCAGCTCCATTACAGAAGGTCTCTGCATAAACCCCCTGAGGGAACTGAGCCTGGGAGGTAGCCCTACCCCCACCTGAGAACCTGATTTAATCTTACCCTGAATAGCAGCCAGGCTTGCCACCGAAAGCCCTGAGGCTGGGGAGCAGTATTTGAATCTCTACCAAGCACCACCTGGGCAGACTTAGGCCAGGGGTGGAGAGGACTCTCAGAAGTCAAGGAACTGGCTGGGAAAATGCCCAGAAAAGGGAAAAAAAATAAGACCATAGAAGGTTATTTTCTTGGGGAACACATGATTCCAACCTTCCTCTCTGATGAGGAAGAAAACTGTTTACAATCAGGTAAAGACATAAGAGTCAAGGCCTCTGTATCCCAAACATCTGGAATAGATATCCAATGGGCTCAGGCCATGGAAGAGCTCAAAAAGGATTTTGAAAATCAAGTTAGACAGGTGGAGAAAAAACTGGGAAAAGAAATGAGAGAGATGCAAGAAAAGCATGAAAAACGGGTCAATACCTTAATAAAGGAGACCCAAAAAAATGCTGAAGAAAATAACACCTTGAAAAATAGGCTAAC